>CM033726.1:9908087-10230137 GCA_019671005.1 Hibiscus mutabilis | reverse complement strand
AGAACTCTTCACCTTCAACGTTGGTTTCTCCTATATAAAACCTTTTGCGTCGCTGATGGATTCTTCTGAATGGGGCTTGAAAACGAGGCTTCTCCTTTATAATCTTTGTCTTGATTTTTTTCCCTTTTTTTTACGAGGTCATTGCCATTTTTGGACCCTACGCTTACTAAGGCTACCGCATCATGCCCTGATGACTTATTGATGGCCCAAGGACTTATCATCATGCTCGAAAGACTTACCATCATGGCCGAAGGACTTAACATCGTGCCCGGGACTTACCGGCGACCCAAAGGATTTAACATCCGGCCTCATGCCGCTATGGCTATCGTTCTTTGGGACTCACGCTATTCATGCCGCCGCATCATGCCCGGCGACTTCATCGATGGCCCAATGACTTATCATCACGCCGAAAAGACTTATTGGTGGCCCGAAGGACTTAATCATCGTGCCGGCGACTTACCAATGACCCGGGATTTAACATCCCGGTCTCACGCCACTATGGTCGCCGTTCTTTCAGAGACTCACGCTACTATTCTCGCCGCATCATGCCCGGCGACTTACCGATGGCCCGAAGACTTATCATCACGCTCGAAAGACTTATTGGTGGCCCAAAGGACTTAACATCGTGCCGAAGGACTTACCAATGACCCAAGGATTTACCATCCGGGTCTCACGCAGCTATGGTTGTCGTTCTTTTCGGGACTCACGCCGCTATCTTTGCCGCATCATGCCCGGGACTTAATGATGGCCCGGCGACTTATCACCATGCTCGAAAGACTTATTGGTGGCCCGAAGGACTTAACATCATGCCCGGGACTTACCGATGACCCGGATTTAACATCTAGGTCTTACGCTTGCTATGGCTGCCGTTCTTTCGGGACTCACGCCGCTATCTTTGCCGCATAATGCCCGGGACTTATCGATGGCCCGAAGGACTTATCACCACGCCGAATGACTTATTGGTGGCCCAAGGACTTAACATTGTGCCCGAAGGACTTACCAATGACCCGAAGGATTTAACATCTGGTCTCACGCCGCTATGGCTGCCGTTCTTTCGGACTTTGGTAAATTCTTCGATAATTCTTCAAATACCTGCTTAGGAACAAGCAAAATTGACATGCCCCTATCTATATGATGCATGCAATGTCGTGCTTTTTTTCCTCTTTTTCTTTTTCCTTGTTTCTTTTCACATTTTTATCCTCATTTTCTCTCACTTTTTTTTTATTGTTAGTCTTGTTTTAAAATCTTATGTCCTGAAAAGTCATTCTTGGATTCTCTATTTCCTCTCCTTTGTGGTATGCTCAATTTTGATCTTCATTTCACAAATTTTGTTCAATGAGCACCTTTTTTTCTTGTTCTTTTGCACGAGCACCGACCTTTCTTCTTCTGGGGTTTCTGTTTCTTTCACCAACAAACACTATATCATGCGTGTGCAGATTTCTTACTATTCTTTCTGCATTCTGACTTGCCCCCGTTCGATCGTGCTCGGCTACCTTCCGTTCTTTTGACCCAACATTACAGTATTTGTTAGTTTCGTCATCGGGTGAGCAAAATGCTTCTTAACCTCAATCTTCTTGTTGCCTCTTGACGGCACCATTCATCGATCTCTGTGCTTTAATTCTTTGGAGACTCAATGTTTACTTTTTACCGTCCCACACTTTGTAAGCTCATTCTTGTCATGTTTCGTCCTTCATTTTCTTGAACCAAACAAGGCATCATGGCTGGAATACGCTTCTTGTTCTTGAGCTGTCGACACCTATACTTCATCATCATCTTCATTCTATGCATTGTGAGGTCGTTTTCGGTTAGGGGCTCCAATAGTATCCAAACCTTGTGTTCGGATCTTACCCCTCAAGTAATACATGGAAATCTTTGTTGCTTTAACTTGTCAATTTGCTGATTGGTGTTCCAATTTGAAGGGTATCATTTAGATTAACATA
Source organism: Hibiscus mutabilis (assembly GCA_019671005.1). Lineage (NCBI taxonomy): Eukaryota > Viridiplantae > Streptophyta > Magnoliopsida > Malvales > Malvaceae > Hibiscus > Hibiscus mutabilis. The sequence continues at coordinate 10,228,197 of CM033726.1, read as the reverse complement.
CAAGATCTTGAAAACATAGCATAGGAGCTCGATATCATGTGCAAGAGTGGCTTAGATTCAACCACTTTCGGTAATTCAAGGATGTGAAGTCTTCCCTGGTGACTCGGTTCATCCTCATGATTACCGCGTTGCTGTAAAGTATTACTCTTTCTCAATTCTTATTACATGCTCTGCCCCAAAAAGGGTGGGTTTGTATGACCATTCAAGCGCAGAAATATTACTCTAGGAATAGAGTTATGGGTGGTGCGAGTTTTAATTTTACCTATGCTATCGTTTTATCTCCTTTTCTTTCTTTTTCTTCATTTCATCATTTTTTCCTTTTTCTTTTGTTTTTTGTTTTTTTTTTTGCTTTTATCATTATTTGAGGAAATCAATTCATCACAGTCCTTTGTCTTGAGGAAAACGATGGAGCAAACAACATTGCCCCAAGTTACTCGGCATAGTCACGATTTGAAAATATTACCATCACTCATGAAGCTAAGGTTTCTTGAATTGGATGATGTATCTCCACCCTATCGCTTCAGCGAAGTGCCCCAAAATTCCCATACTCTTATCCGAACAAGCCTATTACCAGGTTTCGAACATATGAGTACTTTTTTATTATTATTTCCTCATTCTTTATTTTTCATTTATTTTTTTTTCTTTCTTCCCTTTTTCTTCAATTCTCCCCTTTTTCAATTCTTATTTTCATTTCTTTACTACCTAGAAGATTATGCCTAGAGTTTCAATTTCAAAGCGACTCTACATGGTTGACATTTAGAGCTTTTTCGTCCTTGAACATCATCGAAAGAGTAATAATCTCGCTTTGCTGACCAGAGTCCGGTGGGGAAGATCACACATCATCGTTGTCACGACATCTATCTAATGTCACATCTTGCAATTGATATCCAGTGTCCTACAATGGCGAGAAAATATCTATGTGTTTTCAAAAACATTATATGTTAAGTGAAATGTGTTCTTTATTGAAATAAAAATCAACAAACATGCCCCATCACAAAAGATCTTTACCACATGGGGGCCACATGTAGTAGAGTTGATTCCTTGTATTGCTTCAGGAAGGTATTTTAACGTAGAGACATCTCTGGCTTCTTCAGCACTATGTAGACTTGCCCCTCATTCTTGGTCTTCCACTGCTTGATCAGCTCTTGTGTCAGGGTTCCGTCATTGACCAGCTTCTTGATTTCCTCCAATAAAGGTCTCCATTTTTCTGGTGGGATGCCCCGGTGCCCCCATATGGAATTCATATGTGCTACTCGAGTCAAAACTATGGGCATACGGATCAGGTGCAATCTTCATCGGCCTAGGAACAAGATAGTGACCCCCTACCAGATGAGGCCAAATGTCTGAGATAGATGTTCCAAACACTTCCAAATTTACGCTCGTCCGAGGAATTTTCCTTGATGATCCCGATTTGTCAGTTTGTCTCCTTCTTTTACGGCCATGCGAACCCTGGAGTTGACACTCATTTACCTCTCAATCCTTATCTATCTTATCCTCGCTTCGGTCCTTAGACTTTAGACCCAATTTTCCTTCTTTGATTGCATATTCTATCCGCTCTCCAATTGTCATGAAATCTTCGAATCCGTTTCTCGATTTCTCCAACATCACATCGAAGAAGGGAGAGGGAAGCGTTGCATGGAATAAGGGAGTCAACTCTTCTTCCGCTATAGGAGGTTGGACTTGGGTCGCCAAACATCGCCACGTTAGTGCATATTCCCTGAAGCTTTCACTTGGCCTCATTTTCTCATTCTGAAGAAACTGGCGACAGGGTGCTAAATCTAAAACATATTTATATTGCCTCAAGAAAGCATTAGCGAGGTCACCCCATGACCTAACTTGGTATCTGTTCAAACGGTTATACCACACAGTTGCGGGTCCTGTCAGGCTATCATGGAAGTGGTGGATCAATAATTCTTCATTCTTCCTGTATCCTTCCATTTTTTACAGAACATGGTTAGGTGAATCTTCGGGCAGCTAGTTCCGTCATATTGCGCAAATCCAGGAACCTTGAAATCTGGAGGAATGACCAAATCAGGGACTAGGTAGAGTTCTCTCGTATTGAAAACATTTATCTTTCATTTCTTCTTAAGCTCTTTTTCGATTTTTTCTTATAACCGGTCAAGCCTCGACTCTTCAATTGTTCCATTTCGATTAATTCGCCATCGAACCCCAAGTATTAAATGATGAAGTGTCATACGATGATAGAATTATTAAACAATGCACAGACGTGATGCAAATGCAATGCATGAATGCAATAAAGCATCGATTCTCAGAAGTGATTTGTCCCTATAGGACATCTTTCATTCAGACCAAAAGGTTTCGTTACATTCGGTATTAGGGTTTTACGAGATAGTGGTGAGCCCGGCACCTAATGTCTTGACCTCATTCAACGATCCGCTCGCCTTTCCTTTGCGGTCCAATGCTGGATCCATATTCTGGCTTATTGGTGCTGCTGCATCGGCTAAATCTGCTACCTGTTGAGCTACTTGCCGGGCTTGAGTCGTAACCATCTTCATGTCTCGATCTTTCTCCCATATTGTTTGCTCGGCCTTTTGTAGCTGAACGGTCATTGCCCCAGCACGGATCTCACTGGTACGTAAAGCAGTCTCGAGCCTCGCTATCTGTTCTTTAAGTGCTGCGTTTTCCATTTGAAAGGCTTGTGATTCATTCCTTTCTTGCTGCAGACTTGATTTCAAGATATCTTCCATGGCCAGACTGCTTTCCAATTCACTTTGGAAACTGTCGCATTGGCCCTCAGCTTCTTCCAGCTTCTGTGATAATGATCTGACTTTATTCTTACTATTCTTGCATTTCTGCTTCCAGCATTCTGAACCGTTCCTCAGCTGAATCATACCATTGACCCATTCTTCCGCAGTGTCTCCCAGACCGAAACTCTTGAATTCGAAGTGCAGCTTCTAGTACTTGTCTTGTACATTCTTTAATTTCATGCTCAGATCGTGCCTCTCATGCTCGAGCTGGCCGCACTTGCGTGCAAGTTCATCTTCTAAGATGCTTTTATTCTTGACTCCTAACTTTATCCCGCTTGAGTGACCCACTTCTGTGTTACCCGAACCTTGGGCTGGGTATTGTCCCTCCTTCGAAACACAAAATTCCTATTCTGATAAGATCTCAAACTCTGTCCTTCAGGGCCCTACAATTTCCAGTGTGATGACTCGAATCGCCTATGTGGTAGCCGCACCAGACACGACTGTTGTAATCCTTCGGATAAGGAGGTTTTATTGGTACAGACTTCGTTGGTATGATAAGGCTCCTTTCGACAAGTAACGGAAGTAACTCGGTGTATCTCATGGGTATAGGATAATGCCTTCTGATGTCATTAGATTCTCGAATTTCCCCTGGTTTTGCCTCTGTTCCCTTGATATCTACCCCAGATATGCTACTTGTCTGCTTCTTGAGATTGATCACAAAGGGATTCGATTTGTCATATTTAACGGTGTTGTCTGTTTGACATTCGACCATTCTGCTCCACATTCTGCTCCCGATCGAATCTTTTCTGAGTTCGACATGCTGCTTGCCTTTCATCATAGCATTCATCGATCCATCATCTCGGACATCCGCTTTTTACTTCTTGTATTTCATCTTGTTTGTCACGGAATTGACACTGCTACGAATCTGCTGCGAGTCCTTGAATGATTCTTCTTGGCTGTCCCCCGCCCACTGGATGGAACTCTGGAATTGGACCCCTTTCCTTCAGGTCAAAGAACCTTTGGTCCATCATGAACAATCTTCTATTATGGGAGAAATCACTCGAGAATCAATGCCATGTGTAATGCGAATGCAATGGTATGCAAAAACAAAGCAAAAAGAAAACAAGTCAGTGCCGGGCAAAAATGATAAGTACGTAATAAAAGGGCAAATTAAATGCGATAAGTAAACAAGGCAATCCTATTTACATTCCATCTAAGACACCTAGGTTATCCGCATGGCTCTAACAGGGTGGGTTTCTATGTGTTCTCTATATGCAGTTTTGGTGCTAGGAGGTACCCGAATTGTCCTCGCTGTCCTCTACTAAGAGTAGCAAAGCCCCCGATCATCACCCATTATAGGCTCCTTTCAACCGGGTTCAATTCAGGGGGACCCATTCGCTTATGCCTGCACGAAGGAACGATATCCTTACGAAAGCATAAGGTACTCGAGCCCCGAAGGTACTTGCTAGGCCCATACGGGAGAACGATATCTCCACGAAAGCATTAGCGTTTTCCCCCCACTTAAAAGAAACGGGTTTATATGCCATATTTTAAATGCGTTAAAATAAACGTGCAATTATAACCGAATGTTACTTTAATAGTCACTTTAATCCGGAATTTCCAATATTAGTAAAACGATAATTACTTAAAAAGCTTGACTCTCATTTGTGTTTTGAAAAACACAAAATTTTCCCCAGCGGAGTCGCCATCTGTAGCGATGTCCTTTTCTCGCTAAAAAAAACGATGTTTTTGAAGGTGTTTGTAAAATTTTCGGATATGAAATGTTTATTCCGTGAGGGTTTTTTAAACCGCGTTTTATTAAAAATTAGAGTCGCCACCGGCCACTTAGGTAGGCCGGACACCATAAAACCAGAGATTTAAAAATTGTTGGGTTCGGGAGTCGGTTACGGATGGGGAAGGATTAGCACCCCCACACCGCCCAAAATTGGTACTTTAATAATTACCGCTTTATTAATATTGAATTTTCCGGGTTAAGGTGACGATTATTTTAAAATTCGGTCATAATTGCGAATAAATTTTAAGGGCCCCGTTATCCGAGAGTAAACGCCAACCACTATCACTACGCGATCTCGGCCCCCGCTTACGCTTCGGATAAAAGGGCACCGCATTAACAATTTATATATCATATGCAATCTTAGTGGCAAAAATATAAAACATGGCGAGATAATTTAAAGACAAGTAAATATTCACATAATGTAATACTAATCTAACATAAATAAAATACGTAATTAAGACACACATATACATATCAAGCATAATAGTAGATAAAAAACAAATTTAACATGTCACAATAACAAGGCATGAATAAATACATGTATAGACAAAAGCATATATTTCAAGAAGATACACATATTAGAAATAAAACACATTTCAACACATATAAAGCAATATATTATACATAAAAAGAAAATATACTAGCACATAACCTAAAAGCCAAGAAAACATACAATACGTACAAAAATACAAAACATGCTGTATACGAGTCAACTAGAACATAATATGCGAAATACGAATAACCGACAAATACCAATACATAAAGATACATAATCATCATAAATTTATCACACATATACATGTATACATAAAAAATATAAGGCATATACGAGGGATATATAATAAGGCAAAAGGCTACATCAACATATACGATTATAATACAAACATGAATATTAACATGGAAAAGGACTGAAATGAAAAGAAATAAAAGTCAGTGACAGAAATTAAAGGACAATAATATGTAATTTAAGGACGAAAATGAAAAATAGACAGAACCTAAAAATATCAAAACTGTAATTGGACCAAGGGGCAGACCCGAAAAGAAAAATTCAAAAACGCGGGATGGTTAAAGGGGTAATTTTACCATTTAAAAACTGATTCGGTGTAATTTAGGGACTGGATTGCAATATTTTGAAACATAAGGGGGACTGGAATTATAATTATACCATGCGGCGAGACAGAAGTGAAAATATCAAAAACGCGGGGGGATTTATTACGTAATTTCCCCATTTCACGAAATAATAACACCTATAAAACGCATTTTTTTTGGCCCGGCTTAAATTTCCCTCATTTCGTTTCATTTTTTCAGTTTTATAACAAAGCTTCCTTCTTCATTTTCTCTCAACCTTCCTGATGAACCCAGAATTCGGCGGCCGGCCGCCGTATTCTCCGCCGCCTGCCGTCGCTAATCGGCGCCGGCGAGCCCCAAAAAACACACCAAAATGAATCCCTCTTCACCCTCGACACGAATCCGAACTTGGATTCAGAGAAAAAGCTTTCATCCGTCCTAGATCTAAGAAATACGAAACAAAAAAAAACCCCTCTTTTTTATTTCAACCCAAAACGAAACCAAAAGGGGTCTCCCACTCCTTTCAGTTCACGTTCGGCTTGGGAAAGCCGAAAAGGCTTATCACTGGTGAAGGGAGATCCACCGACGATGATGGTACGACTTCTAACCCTCTTTTTTATTTTACTACGTATCTTTTTGTGTATGCATGCAACAAAGTAAGAAAAAGAAGAGTATTTACCACTGAAGACTTTTGTATTTTTTCTTTCGATTACAACTTGGCTCTTTCGATTACAACTCTCTGTTTCTTTCGATTACAACTTGTTGTTTTTTACCAAATGTTTTTTCATACATATATGCCTGTCTTTTGGTTTGGTACAAGTAATATAATATTTTCTTTCAGATCTGGACTGCTAACTGACATAACATTTCTTTTCATGCTTTTTGACATGTCTGAGCGCGGTGGTTGAAGATCGGCATGGTGAAGCATGGTGGCAGTGTGGGGGCTCTGTCTTCGGCCAGAGGCGTTCTTGGCCATTAGATCAGATCTGATCTAACGATCGGGCTGTCTTGAAGGATGAACGGCCCAGATGAAGCCTCGATTGGTGAAACGGCTCCAGATCGTGACACGTGTGGCTCAGCAGTCGAGGGGTCAGAGCGCATGGGGCTCACGCACGCGTGGGATATCAAAGAGTCCGCGCGTGGGGCTCACGCACTCGTGCGATATCAAAGAGTCCGCGCGTGGACCGCACGCGCGCGTGGCACTCGAAGCGTCTAGACGTGTAGTGCACGCGGCTGGCAGATATTTTATCTTGGCTGGATCGTGGCCGTTGGATCAGATCTTGATCCAACGGCCCATAGTCATCTGCACCAAAAACAAATAGAATTAAATTGGTTTTGGGTTTGGGCCAACCGGGCCTTATAATAATATTATACTTGTAAATGGACTTGGACTGCAATTTATTTATTTGGGTTTAATATGTATTTTTTTTGGATTTCATTTTATATTAGCCCAATAATAATAACATTAATATTATAACAACAATTAATAATAATACACATACGATAATACATACGTATATACTTATGCAAACATCAATTAATATAACATACTAGCATACGAACATATAATCATGCACATAATTAACATAACATGTACATACATTATCTGTAAAAACAAATACGCTCGTACTAAATATAGATACATGCGCGATACACATACACCGTATTACTTATTAATACGTATACATACATAGTTTATAATATACATGCACACACCACACATTTTATATATATTAGTAATCATGCATATAAAATAAACATATAATGTAATATGTATACATGCAATAATAATTCCCCATTAATTATTATACTAATATATTAACAATATTTACAAACAGGATAAAAATGAGTGATTACACTTAGTCCTTCTGTTTGTTTTGCGTTGTTAAAATCGTCTTTTATTTATTTTTCTTTAGCTTTCAAGTTTTGTTTTATTTCAATATGGTCACTTTATTTCTGTATTTAGTTTTCAGCAGTGTATTTCTGTTAATTTACATTTATTTCCTTGCATTTCGCATTTGCTTCATGTTAGTCCCTTTTATATTATTCTAGCCATGCATTTTATATTTGTGCATTTTAGCCCTTAACATCTAGTTTCATGATATATTTTATATTGTTCCATGCATATTTATATGATCCATGCATTCATATTAGCATTATTATTATTATTATTATTGTTGTTGTTGTTGTTGTTATTATTATTATTATTATTATTATTATTATTATTATTATTATTATATTTTAAGTTAGATTAATATTCATGCATGTTTTAGAGTAGTGTTTTTTATGTGTTAGAATGCATTTTTATGTGATAGATTAATGTTTATGTATGTTGGATTAGTAGGTTATGATGTTAGTGTTGATTTTTATTGCATTGTATTTATTTATGTTTATGTTTGCTATGATCTAAGATTGCATTTGAAAATATAATTGTCAATGCGGTGCCCTTTTATTCGAGTGTAAACGGGGCGATCATCAAGCGTAGTGATAGCGGTTGGCGTTTACTCTCGAATAACGGGCTTTTAAAATTTACTCGCACCTATAACCAAATTTTAATTTAATCATCACTTTAATCCGGAAAGTTTAATATTAATAAAGCGGTAATTATTAAAGTACCAATTTTAGGCGGTGTGGGGTGCTAATCCTTCCCCATCCAGAATCGACTCTCAAACCCATCAATTTAAAATCTCGGTTTTTTACGATTGTCCGCCTACCTAAGTGGCGGTGGCGACTCAATTTTAAATAAAATACGGGTTTTATAAAAATCCAACGGAAGACAATATTTTCAAACAAAAATAAAAACACATTCTTTTTTAGCGAGAAAAAAACATCGCTACAGATGGCGACTCCGCTGGAGAAATTTTTGTTTTTCAAAAACAAATGAGAGTCGAGCTTTTTTCAAATAATTACCGCTTTATTAATATCGGAAATTCCAGATTAAAGTGACTATTAAACTAATATTCGGTTATAATTGCGCGTTTATTTTAACGCATTTAAAATATGGCATATAAACCCGTATTTTTTAAGTGGGGGGAAAACGCTAATGCTTTCGTGGAGATATCGTTCTCCCGTGTAGGCCTAGCAAGTACCTTCGGGGCTCGAGTACCTTATGCTTTCGTAAGGATATCGTTCCTTCGTGCAGGCATAAGCGAATGGGTCCCCCTGAATTGAACCCGGTTGAAAGGAGCCTATAATGGGTGATGATCGGGGGCCTTGCTACTCTTAGTAGAGGACAGCAAGGACAATTCGGGTACCTCTTAGCACCAAAACTGCATATAGTGAGCCGTAAGAGCCAACCCTTTAGAGCTATGTGAAACTCTAGTGGTCACCCTATTTAGGCTCTGGTGCCTTATTTCTGGTTTATGTACAATTTTTTATTACTCTATTTTCATTTGTTTGATTTAATCGTTTTATTTGGTACTAACTCGTTCCATTTTATTCTCATCGCATTGATTTCACCTGCATCATGGCACAACATCATCACAATCTTAATTTTGCATTGCATCAATTTAGGACACATTTTGCATGCATATACATTCATCTTCAAAATAAGAAAACTGACTCTAGGGATGCCCTATGACAGTGATACTGGATAAAGCAGAAGATCAGTCAGCTCAGCATCCATATGGGACCCGGTACAAAACAAAGATGGCGAACGATGAAAGATTGAAGAACAGTTGGCGAAAGTCCAACAGGATATGAGGGAACAACTTGCAAAGTCACAACAAGACATGCTGGGCCAAATGGCACAAATGCTGGGATTGAAGCTTCCCGAGCCTGGAGAGGCCTCTATTGTAAATCTCACTGCAAATCCTAGACCCACTGCTGGGGACGAGGATCTTATGTATCCTCCGGGGTTTACGCTCGTTCAAACCAGGATACAGTCAGAAACTCAACCCCAGGTGATCATTTCACGGGGAAAGTCTCATCTACACCAGGCCGGTACTTCAATCCCTATAAATCATCCATCTGCATCAAAAGTTAAGACCGAGGGCAATCAAGCTGAAAATTTTATCTCAGAAATGGATCATCTGTTTGAGATCGAGAAACCGAAAGTAGAAGCTTCAAGGGAAATCGAAGATCGATGTAAGAGACTCGAAAAGAAGCTAGAGGCTATGGGAGTAGAAGATACCTTCAGTGGATTCGATGCCAATGAACTCAGTCTTGTCCCAGATTTGGTTTTACCTCATAAATTCAAGGTCCCAGATTTTGAGAGGTACGACGGAACAAGCTGTCCTCGCGCCCACCTCACTATGTTCTGTCAGAAGATGACAGGATACGACCGAGATGACAAGCTACTAATTCACTGCTTTCAAGACAGTCTATCAGGATCTGCTGCCCGATGGTATAATCAATTGAGCCGACATCATATCAAATCCTGGAGAGACTTGGCAAAAGCTTTTCTGGAGCAATACCGACACGTCAATGACATGATGCCAGACCGGTGGACATTACAACAGATGAAACAAAAACATAATGAAAGCTTCAGGTAGTACGCTCAGCGCTGGAGGGATATAGCAGTTCAGGTCTAACCCCGCTCAGTGAGAGGGAGACCGTGGTCACATTTGTACAAACTTTGGAGGGTCCGATCTTGGGTCGCTTGATAGGCAATGCGAATACCAATTTTGTCGACCTCGTGTTATCCGGTGAGCTCATCGAGAATGCTTTCAAGACTGGCAAAATTGACGATGGAAGTTCGTCCCATAAGAAACCTTACCATGGAAGGAAAGACCAGTAAGTGAACTCTTCCGGAGTTTACAATGCAAATTATTTCAAGCCCAGCACAGTTGTGCAATCTAAGGCCGTGCCAAGTGCTCACGTTGCCTCAAGCCAAGGTTCTGGTCAGAGGAAGAACACTGAAAAGATAGAGTTCACTCCCCTGCCGATGTCGTATGGAGATCTGTACAAGGAACTGCTAAAAGCCCATATAGTGGTACCTTTCCACCAGACTCCAACGTAACCCCCATTCCCTAAGTGGTATGATCCTAACGCGAGTTGCGAATATCACGCTGGACAGGTGGGCCACACGATTGAAAATTGTTGGGGCTTCAAGAGGTTGGTAGAAAAGTACCTTAAGCTCGGTGTTATAAGTATTGAAAACCCTACAAGTTCAGCCACAAGTGGGAACCCTTTTCCGAAGCATAAAGATGCCAATTGAGGGTGTTGAAGGTTTTTGAACTGGACCATGTTAAGTATTGCACTGTCCTGACCATGGCAGGTCCCCTTGTAGTTTTTATCACTTTCAGAGTAATACTTTTTGTAAACCAACCTCACCGACTTAAGTACAATAGTGGTGAGAGTATTTTGTAAGGGATCAAAACTACAAGTAGCAATGCAAACATCTTTTGTTCATATCTGAGTCCTGAATATCCAAAAAATATCACCTTAAAGTCTCAAATTTACTACGAGAACAGTGTCAGATGATGTTATGTAATGAATAAACTTTTGGGGCATCCACTCAGATAAAAGCTGATCGAACCCCGGGGCAAAGTCGGGGCACCACCGTATGAAAAACCAAGATCCCAACATGACCAATCGAGAGTCAGGGGCATCCCTTTGAAGACAAAAAATCAAATTATGTCGCATTCATGGATCTAGTTGCATTCATCTTGCACTGAACCATCCTTGCATACATCATACATTTAGGTTAAGTGCATATACCGAAGTCACCATGTATTTAGGCATAAAATTCAGGCATTTTTGCTTACAAACAGGTTCGGAGGAGAACCTGAACACCCCCGACATGGGGGGCAATGACAAGAAGACCAACCTTAGTCTTGGAGAAGGCCCAACACAAAGAAGATGCCGAAACGTTTAAATAAAAGGTATCAACAACAAATTTTGTGGACAATTTACTAAAAATGTTTTTTCTCCTTTTCAGGACTTCGTTTTTCCAACAATAATGTGATGGAAGTCAACATTTCCAGATTTTGCTTTACCGCTGATGGTACAACAGTATAGACATCCTGAAGATCTTGTTTCTCTGTTTATGATGCCACAGATCTGAACCTTTCCCCAAGCAGATCAAATTTCTATTCAGGTATTGTTTCTCCGCTGACGGTGCAACCAGACCTAATTTTCCTCAAGTCTTACTTCTTTGTATGGCTCAAGAAAAAAATCAAAAAAGAAAAGAAAAAAATCAAGAATCAAAAAAAAGAAAAAAAATCAAGAATCAAGAATAAAAAATCAAAAAATCAAAAAAATCAAAAATTGAAAAAAATCAAAATGAGGAAAATCAAAAGAAAATTTATCAACTTTCATCATCCGATCCAGTCCCCCGCTGATGGAGTGACCGGGTCCAAGCTCCCGACGTCCTCAGTTCCTGCTCTCCGCTGATGGTGTAGCCGGTTCTAGGTCGTTATTATCCAAACTAGTCATTCGCTGATGAAGTGGCTAGGTCCAAGCTCTCATCGCCCTTAGATTCTACTCTCCGTTGATGGTGTAGCCGGTTCTAGGTCGTCATTGTCCAATCTAGTCCTCCGCTGATGGAGTGGCCAGGTACAAGCTATCGTCGTCCTCAGTTCCTGCTCTCCGCTGATGGAGTGACTAGGTCCAAGCTCTCGTCGCCCTTAGATTCTGCTCTCCGCTGATGGTGTAGCCGGTTCTAGGTCGTCATTGTCCAATCCAGTCCTCCGCTGATGGAGTGGCCAGGTACAAGCTATCGTCGTCCTCAGTTCCTGCTCTCCGCTGATGGTGTAGCCGGTTCCAGGTCGTCATTGGTCAATCTAGTCTTCCACTGATGGAGTTGTCGGGTCCAAGCTCCCGTCGTCCTAATCTTGCTCTCCGCTGAGGGTGTAGCCAATTATTGGTCATCATTATCCGATCCAGTCCTCCGCTGATAGAGTGGCTAGGTCCCAGTTGCTGCTATCCTACTTATCCGCTGATGGTGTAGTAGGGTTCCAGTTAATGTTCTGCTTCTCCGTTGATACATCCAACTTTACTGATTTTCAAGTCCTTTTTATTAATGAAAAAGTAGAAAAAGAAGAGAAAATGAGAAAAAAGAAACAGTAGAAAAAAGAGAAAAAAAAAAAGAAAAAACAAAAAAGCAAAAAAAAAAGAAAAAGCAAAAAGCAAAAAAAAGAAAAAGAAAAAAGAAAAAGAAAAAGAAAATAAAAAAATGAAAAATGAAAAATCCAAATTTATCAACTTTCATCGCCCGATCTAGTCCTCCGCTGATGGAGTGGCTAGGTCCAAGTTGTAGCCGTCCTCTGATCCTACTCTCCGCTGATGGTGTAGCCGGTTCCAGGTCATCATTATCCAATCCAGCCCCTCCGCTGATGGGGTGGTTGAATCTATGTTACCAACGTTCTCCGATCTTACTTCTCTGTTGATGGAATAGTGGGGTCTAACATCTATCTTTTGACCCGGTCTCTTTGTCGGTACTGTAGCCAGGTCATTTTTACTCTCATATTACCGTGATGAAAAAAAACACAAAAAAGAGAAAAAAGGAAGAAGTTGTCAGTTTTCTGGTCTTGTCTTTTCGTCAGAGTTGTAGCTGGATCAGACATGGGAACTTTCATCCTCCGATCCTGCCTCTTCATCAGTGTTGCAGCTGGATCAAATTTTGTAGACCCTGCATCTTCATCGGTGTTGCAGCTGGGTCAATTTTCCTTTAGGTATTAGCTTATTATCAATAATGTAGCTAGTTGGACTCATTTTGCCTCCCCAACAGACAACCCCCAGTTTGAAGAATTTTGCTCCCCAAGAGTGACAAGGTAGATCAACCAAGACAAGAAAGAAGACATGCATCAAAAAGAAAGAAGATCTACAGGAGAATGAAGACGTACGTCAAGAAGGGACGACCAGCCAGACCGGATGAAATGGGTCATTTTTAGTCTTTGCTTCGTTGCCGTTACACAACAACGAGCAAAGAGGGGCATCTGTAATAAACCATTTCACCCAAACCAGTACTCATTACCCAAACTAAATCAAAAACCAATTAACCCGACCCGAATCCAAACTTAACCCGACCCGGCCCGAAACCAAAAAAACCCTAACCCTAATGCCATTAATCCACCCGTCGCCGCACCTTCTGCCGCCGATCGTCCACCGTCGCCGTTCGTTATTTCCGACGACCAACCCCAAACAATAACCACAAACACCATAAACCCTAAATTCTAGATTACAAACCCTAAACCAATCCAACCAAAACCCTAAAATTAAAAAATCAAATCTATCCCCTACCACTACCCGATACACCCATGCCCCTGACCACCAACCATACCCTGTCTTCAAACAACCCCGTAAAATCTGGCTTGAATCCGGCCATCCATCCAGATCTGTATATTAAAAAAAAGATGGGGTGGTTATTGTTAGATGGGTTATAAAAAAAATCAGAGAGCTAGGGGAGGATCCGAAAAAATTGTAAGAAAAAATCTCAATAAAAAGTCAGGTTTTTTGAGTGAAATAAAAAGGGTAACTTCCAGATCTTTCTTTTCTACATGTTTCGTTTGTCTTTTGGAATCTGAGAACAAAAAATTTTACTAAGGTTTCGGTGTGAAAACCATTATTCGTTCTTTAGTTTTAAAATTCTAGATCAAAAAGAAATAGAAGCTTACCGATAGTTTGAAGGTGTCGCCGTTGCCGTTCAGGTCCACACAGTGAAGCCGAGCCGCCGATAATCGGCATGCAATGGCCGGCCGAATGAGGGAGTAGGGCCGCCGGCCGTCTAAAGTTGAGAGAGGAGAGTTGGGTTTTTTTTAGATTTTAGGTTTTATTTTAGCTTATATTCGAAACAAACAATAACCCCATCTGTATGTTTGAGCCAACATCTAAAACGACACAGTTTGGTGTCCTTGTTTTATGAAAATGATTAAATTTCGCCAGTGGTCCCTCTCTTTTCTCCCGCTTTCGTTATGACCATAGGATATTTCTTTCCTTAGTCCTTCTGTTTGTTTTGCGTTCTTAAAATCATCTTTTATTTATTTTTCTTTAGCTTTCAAGTTTTGTTTTATTTCAATATGGTCACTTTTTTCTGTATTTAGTTTTCAGCAGTATATTTATGTTAATTTACATTTATTTCCTTGCATTTCGCATTTGCTTCATGTTAGTCCCTTTTATATTATTCTAGCCATGCATTTTAGCCCTTAACATCTAGTTTCATGATATATTTTATATTGTTTCATGCATTTTTATATGATCCATGCATTCATAATAGCATTATTATTATTATTGTTGTTGTTATTATTATTATTATATTTTAAGTTAGATTAATATTCATGCATGTTTTAGAGTAGTGTTTTTTATGTGTTAGAATGCATTTTTATGTGATAGATTAATGTTTATGTATGTTGGATTAGTAGGTTATGATGTTAGTGTTGATTTTTTATTGCATTGTATTTATTTATGTTTATGTTTGCTATGATCTAAGATTGCATTTCGGAAATATAATTGTCAATGCGGTACCCTTTTATTCGAGTGTAAACGGGGCCAGTATCAAGCGTAGTGATAGTGGTTGGGCGTTTACTCTCGAATAACGGGGCTTTTAAAATTTACTCGCACCTATAACCAAATTTTAATTTAATCGTCACTTTAATCCGGAAAGTTTAATATTAATAAAGCGGTAATTATTAAAGTACCAATTTTGGGCGGTGTGGGGGTGCTAATCCTTCCCCATCCGTAACCGACTCCCGAACCCATCAATTTAAAATCTCTGGTTTTTTACGGTGTCCGGCCTACCTAAGTGGCCGGTGGCGACTCCATTTTTAAATAAAATACGGGTTTTATAAAAATCCAACGGAAGACAATATTTTCAAACAAAAATAAAAACACATTCTTTTTTAGCGAGAAAAAAACATCGCTACACCTCCTAGAACCAACACTGCATGTAGAGAACATATAGAAACCCACCCTTTTAGAGCCATGCGGATAACCTAGGTGTTTTAGACGGGATGTAAATAGGGTTGTTTTGTTTGTTTATCGTATTTAATTTGCCCTTTTATTTATATTATCCGGTACTGACTCGTTTTCTTTTTTGTTTTGCTTTCTCTTTTGCATACATCATTGCATTTGCATTACATAAAGATGTTGGTTCAAGTGGTTTGCCTGATCAGAAAGCTTACCTTATTTACTTTAATTTATTATTTTAATTCCAAACTGACCCATTTTTTTGTGATCACATCATAATTAAGTCTATTCATCTTTGCATTAACTACATGACATATCATAATATTTTAATTTTGGCATTTTACTAACATGAAATGCTGATTCACGACTGGTTCTCAATTTGAAAATTTATCATTGGGAAAAAATCTAGCACTCTAGATATCAAGGCAATATTCAAAGTTGCAAATGAATCCTGTGAGTTCGGATGTTGAGCCACGAGAACCATTTTTGAATCAGTACTTTCACATCTAAGACATGCACATCGCATTTACATGCATATATTTTGAAAATTTTAAAGTTGGTCCCCAAGTTGCCCCATTTGATACAACAAGGTTGGTCGGTCTAGCACCTTACAAAACCTCTACAAGAGTCTGATCTTGGGGCATGTCCAAAAGTACCCTCCACATGTTTTACAAATATTGTGCCTCTAACAAGGTCCCAGTCCGAGGGCATTTTTTGCCAAGATCCAGCCTTCATTGCCTAGTCAAACTCTTGCCTCCTTGATCACAGTCTGCAAAATTGCACCCAATCCAAATAATAATGAGCTATCATGAACCAACACAATTTATAAACCCAACTTAGGGGGAAACAAAATGTGCACCAGAGTTTCAAATTTGCTACAAGAGCAGTTTCAAACAATGGCATAGAACAAACAAGTTTTGGGGTATGCACCCAGATGAAAGCTAATTCAAAGAAAGGTGATCGAACCCGAGACGAGGTTGGGCCACTAACAAAGTCCAAGTTCCTGATAGGACCAGTGAGGAGTTAGGGGCATCCATTTGAGGGCGGCCAAAAAAATCATCATATCATATTCATGAACTTAGTTGCATTCATCTTGTATTGAATTACTTTAGTCTACGTCAGACATTTAGATTAAGTACATACACCAAAGTCACCATGCATAGACACTCAGGCATAAAATCCATGCATGCATTTTTGCTTACAAACAGGTTCGAAGAAAAGATTGAACAACCTCAACATGGGGGCAATAACATGATGGCTAACCTTGGTCTTGGAGGAGGCCAAAAACACAAAGAAAAAAAAGAGAGAAAAGCTGAAACATCTAAATAAAAGGTATTAGTGACAAATTTTATGAATAGTTACTAATAAATTTTCTTTTGTAGGATTTGATTCCTTCAATGATGGTGTGACGGACGCCAACATTTTCCCGACTATCACTCTTGCCAACAGAAACAACTCATTCCAGATCTTACCCTCTACCAATAGAGAGGCAGAGCAATTTTTTTTCCAGACATTGTCTCGCTGTCAGTGGCGTAGTCATCCAACATCTTGCAAATCATGCCTCCGTCGGTCGTGGTACGCCAACTTAATGTAGATCTTGCCTCCGTTGGTGGTGTTGCAGATCAGATTTTCCATTCGGTCCTACCTCTACATCGGTGGTGTAGGGGTCTCACATTTTGCTGATCTAGTCTCTCCGTCAGTGGTAGCAGATCAAAAAACTATCCAGATCTCGTCTTCGTCGGTGTTGCAGATCAAAGTTTCCATTCGGTCATACCTCTCCATCGGTGGTGTAGTGGGTCCCACATTTTGCTGATCTAGTCTCTCCGTTAGTGGTGTGACAGATCAAATCCTCTCCAGGTCTTGCCTCTTCAATGGTGTTCCAGCTAGACCTAAATTTTACTCGGAATTTACCTTTTTATTGTAGCTGTAGCTAAAAAAATCAATCAAAAAATAGAGAAAGAAAAAAGGAAAAAAAGAAGAAAAAGAAGAAAGAAAGAAAAAAGAAGAAAAATCAAAGAAGAAAAAAGAAGAAAAAAATCAAAGAAAAAAGGAAAAAAGAAAAAAAAGAAGAAAGAAGAAAAAAATCAAAGAAAAAATGAAAAAAGAAAAAAGAAAGAAAATCAAAATGAGCTTTCAATCCTTCGATCCTGCCTCTTCGTCAGAGTTGTAGCTGGATCAGATATCAGAACCATCATCCACCGATCTTGCCTCTTCGTCAGAGTTGTAGCTGGATCAAATTTTGTAGACCCTGTCTCTTCGTCAGTGTTGCAGCTGGATCAAATCTTCTTTAGGTATTAGCTCGTCATCAATAATTTAGCAAGTTTGACTCATTTTGCTTCCCCAACAAACAACCCTTCATTTTGAAGATTTTGCTTCCCCAAGAGTAACAAGGTGGATCAATCAAGACAAGAAAGAAGACCTGCATCAAAGAGAAAGAAGATCTACTGAAGAAAGAAGACATACGTCAAGAGGAGAAGCTCAGTCGAACTGGATGAAATGAGTCATTTTTAGTCTTTGCTTCGTTGTCGTTACACAACAACGAGCAAAGAGGGGCAACTGTAATAACCCATTTCATCTGGGTTACCAAACTAAACCAACCCAAAACCCATTTACACCCAAACCAAATAACCAACCAAACCTAACCCGAATCCAAACCCGGTTCAGGCCCATGACCCGACCCAAAGTAAAAAAAACCCTAATCCCTAAAGTGTTAACCCTAGCCGCCGCCGACCTCCTTCGTTGCCGCCGCCGTCAAGCCTGGCCGGCCACCAATTTGAACCAAAATAACCCCAAAATCTCTAGAACAAACCCTAAACCCCAAGTCCAGCTTAGATCCAGAAACCACAAAAAATAACATAAATCAAACCTAACCCTAAACTAGCCCATACCCTAAATCTGTCAAACCCATACCAAATCTGACATATTCACCCACTCAATTGTGCCCCTATCTCTGCAAAAACTGGGATTTCAACATCAAATCGACACTCCCCATCTTCTATATCAGATCTGCAATCACAAATAAAATAGGGCTTTTCCGGTTCGAAAAAGAGAGAAATTGAGAGGATTTTGAGATCTAAAAAGTTTGTAAGGTTTCGGAAATCAAATAAAAACATCCAGGAATTTCAGATTCAAAAAAGAAAGTTTGTAAGAAATTCAAAATCAAAGCAGGAAGATTGAGGGTACTTTTTTTATTTGAAATCGAATCTGTCTGTTTCATTTTCAATCTTTTTTATTTCGAAACAAATCGCAAACAAAAAAAGAGAAGAAAGTGTCGAAGCTTACCGGTCGTTGTGGTTGCCGGCGATGCCGCCCCTCGCCGTGAGGCTGTCGCTGATGATCGGCCGTGAGGATGTGAGGGAAGTGCAGCCGCCATTGAGCAGATGAGAAGAGAGGGATAAATTTTTAGGGTTTTTTTAGTTATTAGATTTCGAATAAAAAACCCTGTTTTGATCTGTTTAAACCGGCTCTTACATGAAACGACGCTGTTTCAGGCGTGCCCGACCTGTGGTGACCCGGATCCAGGGGAAGGATCTGCGTTTTTTTGTTTATAGACAAATTACGCTTTAGGTCCCTGGACTCTTCTCCCGCCTTTACTCATGTTCAGGGGATAATTTCCCTTTCAGTCCCTATTCCTCTTTCCCGCCTCTGTTTCCGTCCCTTTTTATTTTAATTCCGCCTCTTTATTTCTGTTTTATTTCAATTTGGTCACCTGTTTATTTAATTTCAGCCCCTTATTTGTTGTCATTTATAGTTATGCCCATGCATGTTGCATTTGTTTCATTTCAGTCCTTGTTGTTTTTGTTTATG
The DNA here is from genome assembly GCA_019671005.1 of Hibiscus mutabilis. NCBI lineage: Eukaryota > Viridiplantae > Streptophyta > Magnoliopsida > Malvales > Malvaceae > Hibiscus > Hibiscus mutabilis. The sequence continues at coordinate 10,208,973 of CM033726.1, read as the reverse complement.
CAATGTAAATATTTAATCCATGCATTTTAGTCATCTTTATGTCATTACCATGCAATTAAATACTAGTGCATTTTAATTCTTAGCATTTATTCACATTATGTTTTGTATATATCTTAATTCATGCACTACAATTATTATTATTATCACCATTATTATTATTATTATATTTTATGTGTTAAATTAATACTTATGTATTTATGTTAGATTAGTATTTTATTATGTTGGTATTTATTTATATGTTTATCGTAGTGTATTTATGTTTGCCATGTTTTAAATCGCATATCGAGATATATTAATTGTCAATGCGGTGCCCTTTTATCCGAGCGTAAACGGGGTCAGTATCAGGCGTAGTGATAATGGTTGGGCGTTTACTCCCGAATAACGGGGCCTTTAAAATCTACTCGCATTTATAACCAAATTTTAATTTAATCGTCACTTTAATCCGGAAAGTTTAATATTAATAAAGTGGTAATTATACCAATTTTGGACGGTGTGGGGGTGCTAATCCTTCCCCATCCGTAACCGACTCCCGAACCCGACATTTTAAAATCTCTGGGTTTTTTTACGGTGTCCGGTCCACCTTGAGTGGCCGATGGCGACTCTATTTTTAAATAAAATACGGTTTTTGCAAAATTCCACGGAAGACATCATTTTCAAAATAAAACAAAACAAAATAAAAACCACCACTTTTTAGCGGGAGGGACATCGCTACAGTAATAGATGAAGTTTAATTTATAACATAAAAATGAAATTAAATCAGTTAGACGAACCCTCTAAAACCTTAAATAAATTTCTCACTACCTTTCCAACATGTTAAAGATCTTTTCTTGAAACTCTAAAGATGTAGATTGATAATCTAGTCTTCTTGAATTACAATTAACAAGATATGATGGAAAATATGTAGTTTTTAATGCGTGGAGGTAATGGTTTATAGGATAAGATGGATATAAATAGACGAGGAAAGAAACATGATAAGAGAGGATAAGCTCCACTTGTCTCCCTCGTTCCCACGTCCAACAAAAACAATTAATGGGATTCATTATTTTTTTCAACAATGGGTAATTGTTCTGTTGGTCTCTCATTTTTCAACCTTTGATAGAATGCACCATTTTTAGCCCAAATGAGTCCATTTGTTATCCAATAAGACTCAAATTTGGCCCAAATATTCTAATTGCATTGTTAAACTATCAAGTCTAAGGTTCGGATCAATTCTCATGTGTTGACTCAAAAATTCGGATAATTACAGAAGTATGAAAAACCATTAACGAGTCGTGTGTTGTTGGAATCCACTCCAAATCACCAATTCATTCATAGTTTTTATCTTCGAGACCCATTTTTTGTTCCCAAGATAAGTTTTGTTAGGGGTTTACCATAGGTGGATCATACTTAACATCTTGATTTTGCTTTTGTCAAATATCTATTAGTGGTTCATTCTCATTCTCATTCTCTAAACCATTTTTGAGGTTTTATGTTCATATCTTTCGTTCCAAGGCACTGAAGAGATAGTTCCATATTGATTTTGTTGGTACCAATACCCAACAGTTTGAACTACCTTCAATTTTTGCTCTAGAAGCTCTTGTTTTTGGTAGCCCTCCTATTGTCTCTTATAGAGCTCTTTGGGTTAGATCACTTAGGGGGCGTTTGGTTCGCAGAATATACTATTACTTATGGGAATAAGATTATCGGAATGTAACATTACCATACACATTACTTGGAATATTATATTACCTTGTTTGGTTTGTTTGGCATGAATATAAGATATCAGTGTTTGGTTGAAAGAATATAAGATTTTCACAGTGCATATTTTATCAAATTGTCATTGTGATATATTTTCTTTGTAACAAGTTAAACTTCCAATATTAAACACATAACAACACATTTACACCTGTGTAAGTTTTACTTAACTACAACTAACTATAACACATTTGCGCGGGTATAAGTTCTACTTAACTACAACTAACTATAACTAACTGTAACACATTTACACCGGTGTAAGTTCTACTTATCTACAACTAACTATAACACATTTACACAGGTGTAAGTTCTACTTAACTACAACTAACTAACGAATATCTAACTAACTGCTTTCTATTCTAACAGCTACTAACAAACTTTTAATATAGTGTACATTCTATTAGTTTTTTAGCACAAAACTTGCATATTTCACTAAAAAAATCTGGACTATTTTTATCAATCTAGGTTGTTTGTAACACATAAAGTAGCATGTGCGAGCCTTTTAACTACATCAAAATAACACATAAATAAACAACTACAACACAATAACTATTACCTGCCTTAAACATCAAATTTTAGTCTCGTAATTGACTCATAACCATATATATCAGTCCCTAAATAGGACAAATAATTACAGATATCCTCTTAATCAAATATCCTCAATCAAAATTACATTATGAATTAAATATTTAGTTAATATGTTTAAAAAATAATATTAGAAACATTATAAACACAATATTAATAAAAAGTACATGAAATGTTATAATATTATTTAATTGTGTAATACCATTTAAATATTAAATTAATATAAAATAAAATATTTAATAAATTTACACACTAAATAATTAGCTATCTAGCTATATGCAACGAATAGACCAATATAAAAATTTTCATTATTTCAAGGTATTTTGGTCCAAAATGACAGAAATTGCAAATAGCTAAGGATTGGGTGAGAATGATATTCCCGGAAACTTGACGAAAAAGCGCTATTGTTGGTAATACTCTTTTCCGACCTATGGAAATGAACACAAACCAAACATAGGAATAAAATTTCTGAAAAAGATTATTACCTTGACAATGATTTTTTTACGAACCAAACACCCCTTAGTGCTATGATCATACTTGCATCCTCGACACCTCATTCTAGGGCTGTAAACAAACCAAACGTTCAGTGAACCGTTCGTGAACCATTTGGAGGGAAGTTTGTTTATGTTTGTTTATTTATTAAACGAACGAACATGAACAATATTTTCCGATCGTTTAATTAAAAGAACTAACACGAACAAAGGTCTCGTTCATTCATTTGCGTTCGTGAACGTTCGATAATCTGTTCGTTTATGTTCGTTTAAATTTATTCACATATGTCCATTTATATTTATTATTTTTCATAACAAAAGTATTATATTTAAAAAAATATTCACATATGTTCGTTCGTTTAAATTTGTTCACATATGTCCTCTTATGTTTGTTCATTTGTGTTCGTTTACATTCATTTATCATTTTAACGAACGAACACGAATAAGCTACATTCCTTAATAAACGAACACGAACAAGAAATTATGTTCGTTTAACTGTTAGTGTTCATTCATTTGTTCGGTTAAAATTAAACAAACGAACATGAACATACCCTCGGTCGTGTTCGTTCGAAGCCTACTCATTTCTTAAGCTTATCATGTGAATTTAAGCGGAGGTTAAAATGCTTATGATTGAGCTGCTCTTCCAACCGCAAATATTTCTAACAAAATAAGCACGCTCTGGGAACAAAAATTTTCTGTCTTTTTTCGGTGCTAACTTTTTATGCTCATCATTAAAAAAATTAAATTTTAAGCCTTATCATAAATTTTAACTCCTAAATCATAAACCTAATAACCTAAAAAATATACCATATCACCAATTCTTAAACCCTAATTCTAAATTCTAATGATAAACATTAATTCTAAACCATAAATCTATTTTTTAATGTGGAAACATAAATAAAAACACAAAAAGGCAGCGTTTTGGGACACTCACAAGGTCCTACATAAAGGGTTTAGATCCTTGAGTCGGTGGACAATCGGGTTTGGCCCGATGCATATCAATATCCATAATACTCAGTATGAAGTAGGGGTGTTCAAACGGTTGGTTAAACTGAATTAACCGACCAAATCGATCTAGTTCGTTTAAACGGCCGGCCACTGAATTTTTTTGGTAGGTGAACGGTTAATTTTTTTTTCCAAAGTTTGGTTATCGGTTAATTCGGTTTGAAATCGGTTAATTAACCGAATTACTCGAATTAACCGAAATATAAGAAAAAATGAATATATTATACTTATATTTAAGCCCATACCCATTAAAATTTTAAAACCCACTTCTAACCCAAATGAAAAAAATCTAATGTTTAATCTAAAATTCTAATATTTTATCTATGTTTAGATATTGTTTAAATTAAATACAAATTATCGTTTTGAGCTAAAAAGAATTTCCAAGGATTTTTATTGTTTAATAATTTTGATTATAAAAACTAATGATAAATTTTGGCTAATTCGAAAATTGACCGAATTAATCGAAATTTGTTCGGTTCGGCTAATTTTTTTTCGAAAAAAATTCAATTTAATTAACAGTTAAAAATTTAAAAATTTTAATTAATTTAATTTTTGAGTAATTCGGTTCGGCCACTGACCGAATTAACCATTTAAACACCATAGTGAGAAGGGTTGCCAATTTTATTTTTTTCTTAGATAGAAGGGTTGTTAACTTGAAAAATGACAGAAATAATTTTAAAAGAAAAAGCTTTGAGGACAGTCGCAAGGGCCTACATAAAGTAGATACTTCTAAGAAATGAGTCATTTGAAACCTTTTTATCCTCTTTTCCGTCCAGACATAATATTCTACTGTTTTATAACATCAAATGGCTTAGATATGTTGGGAGGTGTCGTTTTTACTCATTTTTCTAATTAATAGAAACGGTTGACTTGAAGCAGAGTTGGTGTCAAGAAGTCCTTGCATCATAACTTGGTTACTACGTGGCTGTTACTCTGCTGTTTCCACCACCATTCCATGAACCTTCTTTTTATTGTTATTACATTTTGACACTTTCCGTGTATTTAAACTCCCCTGCAACCTCGTTTTAAGACCATGACAGATTCCCAAACCCTAAACCCATTATTTCTTTCCATCTCTCCTTGTTTTTTCAGTTATTATAGGTTCATTTGGTCCTTAAATCATTGAGAATCAACATATAGTTCACGTGGAAAATGGCGGGTAAACGGTGTCTTACTGAATCTGGTTCCGACACAGAAGAGCCAAACGAGAAACGGATGAGACCTAAACCTTCTTTTGCTTCGTAATGTTTCAAACTTTTCTTCGAGAATTTGTTTTTTTTTTGTTGTTGTTTATTTCTTGTTCAAATCCAATAGTCCTTTTTGTTTCCATATGTATTAGGTTTTAGAACCATTTTCTCATCTTCTTTATAATGTTTTCTCCTCATATGGTGCAAGTTTTCTTTTAGCAATAATGTGCAACTCTTGTTTCATAAATACTAATATTATTTCTCCGCTAATTAACAGAGTAATTGGGCAAGCTGTTATGGTGAACTGCTTGTATACAGCCTTGGAACCTGTCCTCAGAAGAGTGGTATGCAAAAAACTATACTTCATAATACAATTCTCATTTATAACATACTTCAATCTTAATGCAATAAGCTCTCATATATAATTTCGATCCTTTTGTTTCATTCATGCATAAAAGGTTGCAAAATTTTGTTTTATTTTCTGATGAAAGTACCATTACATGTTTTCAGGTGATGGAAGAAGTGGAGCGCAGTCTTCGACACCAGCTCCGTTCCTTCAGCCGGTCTCCATCACTTCGAATTCAATCAGCAGAACCATCAACCCTTAAACTAATCTTCCCTAAAGGCCTTTCCTTACCGATCTTCACCGGAAGCAAGGTCATGGATGAAGAAAGCAACCAGCTTCAAGTCGCTTTGGTAGATACCAGAGGTGACCAAATGGTTCCGGTGCCTCTCCCGAACCCGATAAAGGTTGATATAGTCGTTCTCGACGGGGACTTTCCATCGGGGGAAGGTGACAATTGGACTAGTGAAGAATTCGATAGAAGCATCGTGCGGGAGAGAACTGGGAAACGCCCTTTGCTTACTGGTGAGTTACCAGTCACCGTGAGGGATGGAGTTGCTTCGATCGGAGATATCGAATTTACTGATAACTCGAGCTGGATCCGGAGTCGGAAATTCAGAATCGGTGCGAAAGTTGCACAAGGGAGTTTCCAAGGTGTTCGCATTCGGGAAGCCATGACTGAAGCGTTTGTTGTCAAAGACCATCGCGGCGAATGTAAGTAGTCATTCTTCTATGTACTCAATTATGGTTAAGCTAAATCAATTATTATAACAATCCTTTCTTAATTAGGGTAATTGGTCATTTCTTTAAGTATGTTAAGTAGCTTAATTTTTAATTATCAACAAGGCGTATTTAAATGATTATCTAATAATTTTTCCCATAAAAATGTTTTTCTTTACATTTCCATCCTTATGTTACTAGCTGTTGTACTTTGCAGCTGACCATTAGCTAGGATTAATATATCTAATATATTGCCAATTTGTTGTTTCAAAACCTTATTACACTCTGTTTGTTTAATAGAATTTGTGACAAATACCAATCTTATAATATACCAACCCATTATAGTTAAAATCTTGACCCAGTCAAATCCATCCTGCCTGACCAAACCAATCATCTTTTTTATTTGAAATTGCTGAATTAAATTTGATTTTTTTGGGGGGCCACGGGTGGGATTAAGAATTTAAACTCAGGATTAAATGTCAACTAAGGATTTAATAATAACACAAGTCTTTTGTTAATATATCAATACGGAAATGAATTGAAACCATTCAAGTCATTTTCCGTCAACAAAGGACTGCACTAATCTATGTCTACTCGTCTAATTATTTGGAGTAATTTCATTGTTTGACAATTTGATTTTGTTTGTTTGTTTGTTTTGTGGATTGAAGTGTACAAGAAACATCATCCACCCATGTTGGGAGATGAAGTTTGGCGTCTAGAAAAGATCGGAAAGGATGGGGCATTCCACAAAAAGCTAACCTCTGAGGGCGTCCACAATGTGCAGGACTTCTTGAAAATGTCCGTTATCGACCCGGCGAAGCTTCGAAGGGTAAGTATCTGCGACCGGATTTAGTTTTTTTTTTTCCAAAAAAGGCAACTGAAGTAATCAGTACTTCAATGGTGTTGAACAGGTTTTAGGGCCAGGAATGTCGGAGAAGATGTGGGATGTGACAATCAAACACGCCAAAACATGTGTTATGGGGAACAAATACTATGTTTCTCGAGGCTCCAATTACAAGATCTTCTTAAACCCCATTTGCCAAATCATGAAAGCTGAGATTAACGGGAGTATATATCCTATACAAAGCCTTACTAGTCATAACAGAGTATGTCTTATTTATTCTAGCAAGTGTTTCTTAATCGTGTTTTTATATAAGCTTATGAATGTCATCTGCAATCTCAGGGATATCTTGAAAATTTGGTGAGACAAGCGTATGTAAATTGGTCGTCCTTGGAAGAAATAGAAGGAATTTCCAATGAGATTGGGCTGCTCACACAAGGAGAGCACATGTTAGATCAATATCCTAATCAACAAGATGTGATGGCGAGATCATTTCAACAAAATGTGTATCTGGCACATGGTCCGACCGAGGGATATAGGCCAAACGTGATGCAAGTAAATGGTAGTAATTGGCAAATAAGCCAAACTTATTTGAACACACAGACCGAAAACGAAATCCGATTGAGCACGTCGGAATCGAATTCGGATGACGATTTGACATCTCCGAGATCCTTAATCACAAGAGGTTAATGGTGAAGTAATGAACAAAACAAGTCCATCAGAGAGATGTTGTGTTCAAGGGACAAGTTTTTAAACAATTAGCCCTAATGTATTTTGCCTTCCCCTGCTTTTATTTGCAAGTATACTTGTTGTACATAAATAATCACAGCAGAAGGGAAGAGGAATAGTGAAAACTTGTTTCCTTTTTTCGCAACGCACCAGGTTATTGTATGTATAAACTAAATTAATCGTTTTAATATATTTAAATAATTTAAATTAAAGATTATAGTGTTATTTAAAAAACTAATTATAAGAAATCTAAACAATTAGAGTTATATATAAAAATGTCAAACCAATAAATCACTATAATTTAAGATTATGTATTTTACGAAAAATATTATCTAAAATTGAGAATATATATTTATGTAAAGATAATTGTACCATACATCCCCAAACTATGATTCTCATTTTAAGTTAGATCCTAAACTTTTAAATATTTTTATTTCATCCCCAAACTATGACTGCCATTTAAAATTGGTCCCCAAACTTTTGAATGTTCCAATTTCATCATCAAACTATGACCCTCATTCTAAAGTGGTCCCCAAAATGTTGAGCGTTCCTATTTCATCCTCCAATTATCATTTATGTAACATCATATTATTATATAATACACATCAACTTTGAATACATTAGTTGATAGTGATAGCTAATAGTATTAGTTGATTTGATTAACGGATCGCATTAGCTGCTTGTATAATTTGATTATTTAAATAAGTAAAATGACACATAATAACAGGACTATAGTTAATATTTGTATGAACAATTTATTAGTATTTTGTATCTATTAATACTGATTAAATTATGAAAATTAATTTTTGTATTATTACTAAGCATATAAAATATGTATAAATTATTTTTTATTAATAAATTTATCTTTTTAGTATAATTTTAATAATTATTAAATTTAAATATATACATTAATCAGAAAATGAAACTTTAAATACGTAAAATTATCATGATAGGACACAACTCAATCCCAAATTATGCCAATTTAAATTTCAAAATTAAAAATTGGGAAAGTACAAGATTAATAACGTACAACGCGAAACATATAACTAGTTTAGGCTTATTTTGTCATTGCTTTTAAAAAGTACAGTGGAAAAAATAATTTTAAAAGTGTGGTCGGAAATTAACTTTAAAAAGTTGGGTTAGTGTTTGTCATTGATGTCAAAAAGTAATTTTGAGAGGATAAAGTGTCTATTTTAAACATAGTATTGTAAAGTAAAATAAGTGAATTTGGGTGATGTTCAAATTTGTTAATATTATGATCCATGAAATAAATCAACTTAAATTATAATAAAAAATTAATTTAAAAATAAATCAACTTGAAATATAATAAAAATTTTAATTTAAAAATATAAACTATAATAAAAAAATTTATTCTCAATATAAATACTATAACATATATATTATTTTATAATTATGTATAAATTTAGTTTAACAATCAATTATAATTAAATAATAGAGGGCAAAAAAGTAATTTTACTTTTCAAACTAGCTTATCCACCGCAAAAGTCATAAAATCTAGCTTTTAGGTTTGGGTAGAAAATCACTTTTAAAAGCAACCAAAAACACCTAATTGAGTAGAAAAACACTTAAAATGTGCTTTTAAGTTGCTAAAAGCAACCAAAAACACACCCTTAGGCTGCGTTTAACATTGCTTTTCAAAAAAGCTGGTTTGAGACCAAAAGCAATGCTAAACAGATAACTTTTGAAGAAAAAACTGCGTTTGAAAAGTGATTTTCAACCCAAACCCAAAAGCTGAAATTTTTAGCTTTTATGGTTGAAAAAGTGCTTTTGGGAGTCAAATTACAATTTGAACCTTCATTTGCTATTGTTTTATTTATAATTTATAAACTTATATTTTTTACGAATACATAATTATATGATTTATTTATTAATATTTTTTATATTTTATCATAATTTATTTAATATTTTTCAAAAGTACTTTTAGAGAAAAAATGCTTTTGAAAAGTGCTTTTTAACCCAAACGTAAAAAGCTAAACTTTTTATTAATAAAAATATTTTTATAATAATTTAAGCTGATATATTTCATATATTATAACATTAAAGAATTTGAATATCATTTATATATATATATATACATACACATATATATAACTTATAATATTATGTCCAAAATGATCATTTATCTTCTTAAAAACACTTTTTGACAGCAATACCAAACACTAAAATCTTACAAGCAACTTTTTAAAATTCATTTTTAAAATCTCTTTCTGACAGCACTTTTAAAAATCACTTTTCAAAAGCAATGCTAAACTAACCCTTAATATTATTTTTAAAAAGTGCTTTTAAATTTTTAGGTTTGAAATTTAAATATTTAGTATTGTTATTAAAAAGTTCTTTGAGAAGATAAATTATTATTTTAAACATGATATTATATATATATTTAAAAATATTCAAATTATTTAATATTATAATATATAAAATATATCAATTTAAATTATCTAAAAATATAATAAATATTTTTATTAGTAAAACAATTTTTAACAATTGTACGTGTTTTATGAAAATATAATAAATTTAAAATATTTTATTTAAAAACTTGACATGTATATATATATATAAATAATTTTTTAATTAAAAAATAATTTATTAATTATATCATTGTAAACACAATAACAAATAAATGTCAAAATTATAATTTAATTCTTAAAAATATTTTTTTAACCGTAAAAGCTAAAAATTTTAACTTTTACATTTGTGTTAGAAATTTCAAACACAATTTTCCCTTAGTTATTTAATATTGTTTCTGTCTCTAAAATTATTTTAAGCCCAAAAATACTTTTTAAAAATAATGTTAACCGGGCCTAAGCCTTTTATAGTTTTTACGTTGTAAAATAGTTGGATGTGATTTATGAGTATTAATTGACGTAATCTTTTGTGACAGGAAGCGATTCCAATGTTGGCAGAAAGGTTGTTTTACTTTTAGGTACGAGATTGTTTATCCAAAGGCTTTCTTCAAAATTATTAAAATAATTCTAGTAATTGTGATGCTTATTTTATTCCTGAGTCGGATCCAAGGGCGTCCTTAGAGCCCAAAGCTGCTTAGGCCATGTCATAAATCTCAAATATTTGATAAAACTTCGATTTAATAATAGTTTAATTCATGTAAAAAAAATAAATATTTAAATTGAAAAAATATAGGGGTTGAATTAAAGAAGATTGAACTCGTGTCTTTAATTTTTTTGATCTAAGAATAACTTAAGTTATTATAAATTTAAATATTATATAATTAGACATTATCCATTAAATTTGGAGTTTAAACCTTTATATTTTTTAAATTTAATATTTTGGTTAATCTTAATGTTCGATATGATCTCGTCCTGAGTGCTATTTTTTTTTAGGGAAGCTATGATAACAAATTTCGTTATTTGCTCCTGATTTTCTCTCGGGATTCTGCTTATGTGACAGGTCTTACTGGAGGAGCAATCAGTCTAGTAATCACCTGCATTATCACACTCTATTTCAGAAGAAAGACCCCATGCATTATTAGTAAGTTCACACAGAGTGATACAGATATAGAGGCTTTCATAAGGAACAATGGAACTTTATCTCCCAAAAGATACAGTTACTCAGATGTCAGGAAAATGACAAACTCATTTGACGAACAACTAGGAAAAGGTGGTTATGGAAGTGTGTTCAAAGGAAATCTGCCAGACGGCCATCTTGTTGCTGTGAAAGTTCTTAATACGAACAAAGGAGATGGTCAAGAGTTCATCAATGAGGTTGCAAGTATTAGCCGAACTTCCCACGTTAACATCGTCACCCTCTTAGGATTTTGTTTAGAGGGTCAAAAACGAGCTCTGATCTATGAGTTCATGCCTAACGGATCTTTAGAAAGATTTATTTGTAATTATAAGAATGATACCGTTAAAGACCGCCAGCACTTGACATTAGAAGAATTGGTCAGAATTGCAATAGGAGTAGCCCGGGGGCTCGAATACTTGCACCGCGGCTGCAACACCCGAATTTTGCACTTCGACATAAAGCCTCACAACATTCTTCTTGATGAAAATTTTCTCCCGAAAATCGCCGATTTTGGGCTGGCAAAACTATGCACCACGAGAGAGAGCATTGTATCAATGTTGGAAGCTAGAGGGACAATTGGCTACATAGCTCCGGAAGTGTTTTGCAGAAGTGTCGGAAGTGTTTCGCCTAAATCCGATGTGTATAGCTATGGAATGGTAATTCTAGAGATGGTTGGAGGAAGAAAGAACGTGGATGTTGGAGTAAGGGAAATGGAGGAGACATATTTTCCTCATTGGATCTATGGGTATGTTGTGCAAGACAATATAGAACCGCAATTGCTAGGTCTGGAAACTAAAGAAGAAACTGAGATTGCAAGGAAGATGATCTTAGTAGGATTGTGGTGCATACAAACGAATCCGTTCGATAGACCGACGATGAGCAGGGCGATTGAGATGTTGGAAGGAAGCGTGGAAGTATTGCAAATTCCACCCAAGCCTTACTTGTCTTCTCCTTCAAGATCACCGGTGGATTCTGCCTTCTTAACATTATCCTGACACGTGCATCCTTAGAGTATTCTATATGCATAGTTTATTGTATTAAAACTTAGGGTAAAATACCAAAATAGTCACTAAACTATACCTAAAAAAATAAAATTGTAATTAAACTTTCAAAAATTATAGAATGACAATGAAACTTTATGCTTTGTTATAAAATGGTAACCGTGCAGTTAGCCTTCGTTAAAAGATGATGTGTCTGTTAATTTTTTTTTTATAATAACACATTTAGCCTTCCACAGTTACACATTCATTCAATTTAGTTATAATTCGAAAAAAATCAATAAATTTAATCTTCAATTTTTACACATTGTTGTAATTTAGTCTCGTGTCTTCATCCCCTACTAAAAAGCTAAAGACTATTGACTCTGTGCGTGATGATGACCTGGCAGTGAAATAGAACAAAAGTAATGTGTCGATAGCGTCTGTTGATAAGCCTCTACACGGTTCTGCTAATAACTCAAGGGAAAGGAATAGAAAGAAGGGAAGATGGCAGCTTCAACAAATTTTAAATGATGTTAGAAATTCCATAAAAAGAGCCAAATTACCACAATGGCGAGTACTACTAGACGGTTCTGCAAATAACTCATAAATTGGCAACATTGAAACACTACAATTTGGCCTTGGATACAAACAAGATAAGGTTGAAAGAAGAATGGTTCATGGAATGAGCAATCAACTTCAATTATTCTTCAAATCAAGTTTTACTAACTCGTGCTAAAATTCTTATTTTCAGTGAAGTTTCAGCATTTTAGTCATCTTACATCCCAAAACGCAATAACTAAAATTGTGAAGGAATCAAAACCTTACCAACTGCACCAAAAGCTTACAATATTTATTTCCCAAAAGAAATATTGTACACCTGAACCTTAACAAGTCTGACAAAGGCACAATTAAAGTTACAGACTTGCAGTACCTTGTCATCTTGGTCTTTTTCAACAACTTGGATCATGTAATCAAGGGCCATCATGAACCCTGATTCCATTTCGTCCACCTTTTTGCCAATAACTCCCAGTGCAGCTAATTCAACAGCCACCTCCTCGGAAGCCTCATCCATGCTCATATCTTCCAGCTGAACCAACGTTGTACATCAGATGTTCAACATAAAGATGCAATTCACTAATCAGTAAAGTATTTGAAAAGAAAAAGAAGAGGGGTTCAATTTTCTAAGATTATTAGCTACGTGACTGATTGGTTCATAGTCTTTAGCCTTTTAGCAGGGGATGAAGGCATTAGAACTAAATTATAACAATGTGTAAAAATTGAGGGTTAAATTGTAATTACTCAAATTCGTCCGGCGCACTTTTCGGTTTTAAAATTTCTTTTTCGTTATTTAATTTTGTTTTTAAAACCCTTGCCTAGTTTTGAACTTAAAAAATATGGAGTCGCCGCCGATCGTTTTAAAAAAAGGGTAGACTGGACACCAAAATAAAACCAGAGATTAAAAATTTAGGTACGGGAGTCGGTTACGGATAGGGGAGGATTAGCGCCCCACACCGCCCAAAATTGGTACCAGCCGATTATTTAATGTCTTGGTATTGGAAATTATGAATTCGAATAAAATTTAAAATATAATTCTTATATGCATGAAAATGCTCTAAATATTTGAAGGAACGTTCTGTTATTTAGAATAATCAAGAAATTCACATCTATATACTCCCGGGAAATGATTTCTCGATTTTCTAAATAAAAGAAAATTATCTTAAATATTATGACCTAAAATGATAAGGATATTCTTTTATTTAAGGATATCGAGAAATTCACATCCCTTTTACGCCCGGGACATGAGTTCTCAAATTCCCCAAATAAAAGAATATTACCTTAATTCTTAACACATATAATTATTATTATGGTGCAAATTATAAAATAACATGTAAATATATATACTTAAAAATATAATACTTAGGGTAAAATATATTTAATATTTATATTTATCAAAAAATATCTATATATATATATAAAGTTAGTAGTTTATATATATATATATATATTATTTTTACAAAATAAGTATTTATTATTATTTTATATATATACTTAAAACGTAATATTTAAGCTAAAAATATATATGTATTATTTATTAAAAAAACCTATATATATTAAGTTAGTAGTTTATATTTATATATATTACAAAAATAAGTGTTTATTATTATTTTTATATATATTGTAATTAAACAAAATATTATACATTATTTTACAAATACATAAAACCTTATATATACATATATATATAATATATATATATATAAATATTATACATAAAAATATGAACCGTGGATAAAAAACACATGTATATATACATATATCTTATATGATATTAATATATATATAAAGTAAACTACTTGGTATATTAATAATAGTATATTATATACACATAATAATAATAATAATAATAATAATAATATATAATAATATTGCTAATATGTATACATGATTCATATTAAAAGGACTAGAATGCATGAATATTAAATTACATGGCAAGAATAGCAAATATTACTGGACTAAAATGAAACAAATGTAAAACATAAGGAAATAAATGTAAATCAACATAAATAAAATGCTGGAAATTAAATGATAAAATATAGTGACTAAATTGAAATAAAACATAAATTAAAAGCTTAAAAAAACATGAAAAAGGACGCAAAATAAAAAGAATTGAAAGCCGAAGGACCAGAAGCGAAATTAGCCCTAGACAAAAGTTGAAATGGGGTAAAAGTTTGGGGACCGATATGGTAATTTGACCATTCAAGAACGCGCGGATCCTCCCCGGGTTATCGGGTCACCACGCGGGTCAAGTGACAAAACGACACCATTTTATAGAGGCCTTATACGACGTTGTTTGATCTAGCCAGTTTAATAATAAAGGGGCTATATTTTTTTAAAACCATGTTAAAAAAAACCTAGATCATTTCATCTTCTTCTCTGCCCTTTTACCTTAAGTCGATGATGCGTCTCCCGCTGTTTCACGTCGCTCATCGGCACATCAGCCTTGTGGCAGAGATGGAGTGACAACGGCGGGGATCGCAGGTAAGCTTCGGACATTTTCCTCTTTTAGTTTCGGTTTAAAAAAAACCTTTGATTTTAGATTTAAAAAAAGTTTTGTTTTTCAAAACAAAGAATCTGATGTGATTCCGAGTTTTTTTTGTTTTTGATTTGAACGAAACGAATGTGAAAAAAAATGAGAAATTACCTTAAAACTTTTTTATTGATTTCGAAATAACTTTCAAAACCAAAAGAAAACCCCTCTTTGTTTACAGATTTTTTTTATCGAAATCCTCATACTATTTTTTCGGAATGAAAACCCCCTTTTTTAGATTTTTCCGAATCCAAAGCCCCCTTTACAATTTTTTTGAACCGAAATCTCCTTAAAACTCTCTATTTTTTTCGATCTTCCCCCTTTTCATCGGTTTCATGCGGATTTAGTATCTGATTTTACCTAATAAAATAATAACAACTCCATTATATTTTATTTGGTGCAGATCTGGTGGTCGGATTTCAAGGGATGTTGTTGGGTATGGCCGAGATAGGGGGTTGATAGGGTATGGGTGAATTTTTAGGGTTAGTTTGATTTAGGGTTTTAGGTTTATGGAATAGGGTTTGGTTTGGGGTTTTGGTGGTTTAATTTAGTTTGGGGTTTCGGTGGCCGAAATCAAGGCGGCGATGGCATAGTTTAGGGGTGTTTAGGGTTATTAGGGTTTTTTAGAAACTAGAGTTTTTTGGTCTTCGGGTCGAGTCGGGTTAGGATCTAGGTCGGGTTATGGGTTTGGTTTTGGATAATGGGCAACCCGGATGAAACGGGTTATTATAGTTGCCCATCTTTGCTCGTTGTTGTGTAACTGTAACACCCTTAACGTATACTCGTAGGCCGAATATACATTAAAGATGTTACGAAATCATTGGAAGAAATCTTGACTTGAATTTTTTTTGTACCAAAATTTAATTTGTAGTTTAACCCTTTCTCGTTTTTAAATTTAAAACTATATTGTCTAAGTGTAGCTAGTTTTGACCCTGAATTGGTTTACAAAATTTATAATTGAATTATTGAAATAAAAATATAATTCAGGGTGAAAACTACGTAAGTTGCCTAGACCCTTTCTTGATTTTAAAATTTTTACGCGATTAGGGCTAAACAACATTTTAGCCATACCAAAGATTTTGCTATTGTTAACAATTCGTATTTCTAAACTTGTCCATCCATAAAGCATATAATTACGTTGTAAACTTATGCTGTAGACAGTTTAACTTTAAAATACTTACATGCCCATTAGCCTATCAAATTATGGTAAAGACGTACTTACTGAACTTATTGTAGTAACTTAATTTTCCCAAGTTTCTACTCCTCCTCGATAGACGATTTCCAGGAAGCCTACGCGTGATATAAGACACACGCTAAATACGAACTTATATTTTGAAAAAATCTCTCTTGTTCTTTTTTTTTATGATTTTTAAGGTGCCCTTTCGGGTTTTTACCTTGGTTTTTTCATTTTTTTCTTTTTATTTTCATCTTTTTCTCTCTTTTTTAAATTTGAATTTTTTTCTTCATTTCCTCTTTTTTTACACTCCTTCATGCCAATGATGCTTGGAACTTGTTAGAAATGATATGCTCCACTCACTCCTATCAAGGGTATTGAAACTCGTTAGAGGTGATCTACTCCTTCATGTCAAGGATGACATAACACATTTGCCCCATTCCTTTCAGTCAAGGATGCTGGAACTCGCCGACAGTGATCTGCTCCTTCGTGTCAAGGATGCCATACCACTTTTTCCCCATTCCTTTATGTCAAGGATGCTGGAACTCATTGAAAATTTCATTTTTTTATTTCTGAATGCTTAAGGCTTCCTTTTTGATTCGTGCCTTGGACATTTCCAAAATGGTCCTTTTTAAGGTGCCCTTTCAGGTATTTGCCTTGATTTTTCTTTGATTTCACATTGAGGGATCAATCTCCTTGTGGTTCGGCTTCCTTTCTTGATCATGTTTTTATATATGGCAGATTATATGCACTTGTTGATGAATGTACCCTATTTTTATGGTGTATGTATGCAATTAACCTAAATGCTTGATACAGAGATGAATGACATGCAATGCAGTTGACTATAGCTTTGACTTTAAAATGAATGCCCCGTAACTCTAGCTAGTCATATCAGGCCTCTTAGCATTATTTTCTTTATGCCCCAAGTTCGGTTTTGTTGACTGATAAGGTCAATCTTGTCGAACGATGCCCTCAACCTCTCTCAGGTTTGATTGTCTCTTTTGGAAATCACCTTTTTGGGCGAGTGTCAACTTTTGAGTGTTTTCTTTTCCTGAATTATGAGTTCTAGTAAACTCATTCTTCTAATTTTGTGATGTTTGTAGACAACAATGCCCCACTAATGTTCATGTTCTTTGACCTAATATGCCGAGTTTGCTTTATTTTAGACATTTAGGGCGAGAAAGTTTTAAATGCAAAAACTTGTGAAGATGAGTTTTTTTTTCATTTATGCAAAAATCTTGTGCAGAATTTAGAAAAATTTGTTAAATTTTTCAGAAATGTGAAGTTTTAAAAATCAAAATTGAGTACTCAAATATCAAGTGCAAAAAGTACTTTTTCTTCAAATTGACAATAAGCAACCCGAATGAAGCATATGCTTAGAGGATAGCAAGGGTTGCAGCGACACAAGCACATGTGAAGTCCTTTTTGGGCTATTAGGTTTCTGAGAGAAACATTTCCCATACCTAATTTCTACCCCATTTAAGTGGCTCTCTTGATCTCACTAGCTCACCATGCCTCATCCTTCCCTCATTTGGTGTTAATCAGGCACTTGAAGTTTGATGTTCCTTGAAGGAAGGTTAACCCTTATGGGCGAAATATAGTCTGAAGACAAAACTCAGACATCCATGTATGATCAGAATAGTCTTTATAGGCTTCTTTGACATAAATTTTTCTTTCATTGGCCTCTTCTAATGTTTCTCTGACCCTTGCATTGAATCTATCTAATCTCACTTCTCGCTCTAATTGAAGTGTTATCTGTGTAGCATAATCAAGATCGGGTGGCTTTTATTTGTAAACAAAATTTTTGCCTTCTTTGCCCCAGTGTGGGGGTGATCCTTGGTTTGGGTTTTATTAAAAAGAAATGATCAGGCTCAAAGGGGGACATCAATGGATATTTTCTTATTTGGTGAAAGGAATTGAAGGAATGACATTCGTCTTCTCACATACAAACATCTAAATAGTCTTCAGGGGTAGGAGTTTAGGGTCAACACTCGATTCAAGGACCTTAAACAACAAATGCCTGTGAGGGGAATTCACTCAATGGGATCTGCCCATTTCCTGAACACTCGTTTTGTTCCTTCTGTCTGTCTAAGTAGAACAGAAGATGTTCACATTTGCAGTATCCTTGCAACATTTGCTTTATTTTAGACATAGGCTATTCGAATTTGATCATTAGATTTGAATAAGAGGTACTTTTACAATTGAAATTCAAGGACCTGATAAAAATGATAAGTATATATGTTTGGGAAAAAAAACCAACTCATAGCAATGAATGAAATGTTTAAAGAATCAAAGAATATGTTTTTTTTGTCAAATGTGATGTAAAATAAAGTTTATTTTAGTAAAATAAGTAAACAATAGTTCTGACAAAAGCTCCTCATTTTATTTTTCTCTTCTCTTTTTTTTATTTTTTTGAAGTAAACTAAACTCACACAGTGCATGAAATAGACAAACTCTTTTTAGCGACTATTTTTTCCGGGCCACTACAAAAAATCGAGAAAAATTGTGTTTGGGGGGATTCCGCCTTTATTAAAAATTATTAAAAATAGTGTAAAAACTCGTATTTTAAAAATTTTAGAGTCGCCATAGGTCACTTGGATAAGGTAGACCGAACACTGGAAACAAAAATAGAGATTTTAAAAACTTGAGTTCGGGAGTCGATTACGAATGGGGAGGGGTTAGCACCCCCACACCGCCCAAAATTGGTACCTAATTTATTTGTATCATATTTATTAAGGAAGATAAAAATTCAGTCTAATTTAATTTTAATTCTTGAAAATGCATGTATGCATGAGAATATTAAGTTTGCCTCTATATCCATGGTACCAAAGGAGATGACACCCGGAGACCGGGATGGCACTCCTACTAGACTACTGGATAAAGGCCTAATACTATATGCAACAGAATAAAATGCATGAACATGGCATTAATTCAAATAAAAAACTCATAGTCTACGGTACCAAAAGAGATGACACCCGAAAACCGGGATGCCACTCCTAACTGAATACCAAGACCCTAAAAACTAAATCTAATATATCTATTATAAAAACATGCCAAGAAAAAAACATAATCAAATAAACTATTTATTACCCTACATCTAAACCAAGATTAAATTAAAATAAATAAAAAGATAAAGATCAAATTTTTACCCCACTAGAAGCCCGAACGAAGAACTTTGGCAGACCCCACCAAAATCTCCATGCCATCTCGTCATGGCCCCAAAAATTAACTAGATCAGACCATAAAATAACCCTCAATCGAATGTTGAATCCAACCAGCTGTGGTCGAGGGCACTGCCTTCTACCCCTTAGCAGTCGTGCTCGGGCTGCCATTTATTTCTCCCATTTTTTGGGATGAAAATGGCTTGTTGCCAATGGTTCATGCCCCCATCTATTTATAGCCAAAGGTGGGGGGTTGTGGGGTGACGTGGCTCTTCTTGAGCCACGTGCTTGCTTGCTTTTTTTGCTTTTCTTCTTTTTTAATATTATATATTATTATTATATTTTTTTTTACATTTTTCTCAATTTTACATTAATAATATTATTATACTAATAATACTAAAACCTGGACAAAAATGAGTGATTACAGCTGCCTCTCTTTGCTTGTTCTTTTGAAACGAGAACAAAGCAAAGATCAAAAGCACTCATTTTTGTCCTACTTCTTTGTCCTTGGATTCGAAATTATAGGTTCTTCTGAAACTTTTCACTCTTCCTCATCCAACTCTTCAAGCTCCAGTCTTCTAAATGGAAGACCGTTGGGGAAGATAAAATCTTAAAATCAAAAATTCGAGGTCACAAGTTCTTCCTATATAGAACTGTTCTCTCTTCTTCTGACCGATTTCTTGTGAAAGCAAATTCTCCCTATATAGAATTTTAGCTTATCCTTAGTAAAGTCTTTGGGCTGCAAGTTCTTCCTATATAGAACTTTCACCTTCAACTATCAATGTTGCAGGTTCTCCCTATATAGAACCTTTCGCATCTTGGATTCTTCAAACTGAGAGTTCTCCTTATATAGAACTTCTAGTCTTGAAATCCCGAAGCATTAGTTTCTCCTATATAAAACTCTTTGCTTCAAAATCTTTTGAGCTACAGGTTCTTCCTATATAGAACATTTCGCTTAGAGTCATGAGTTCATCCTATATGGAACCTCTTACTCTGAAATCTTAGGACTACTAGCTCTTCCTATATAGAACTTTCGTCTTAGAATTTTGAAGACGTAGGTCCTTCCTATATAGAATCATTGTCTTCAAACACGGTTCCCCATTTTCTGATGGCGCGAGCAACAAGAATTCCTGATTCTTCCCAAGAGGCTGAAGAAATGGAAGTTCTTGATATAATGCACCGATTTCTGATCGTCTTGGCATCAACAACAATAAAATATCATAATTGGGTGAGTACAACAGACTTTTGATTCTTTCCTGGTATCTGCTTCCTCACTTGCCTGTTCAGAGATTCATAGCTTCGAGTTCTTCCTATATAGAATTGCTCACTCTTCCTCTTTCTGAAGCTTTTGAGCTGCAAGTTCTTCCTATATAGAACTTTTAGCTTGACCTTGGCAAATTCTTCAAGCTGCAAGTTCTTCCTATATAGAACTTCTTCACCTTCAAGTCTTGGAGCTATAGGTTCCCCCTTTATAGAACCTTTCGCTTTCTCTAGATGAATTCCTCAAGCTATAAGTTCTTCTTATATAGAACTTCTCATCTTGAAATCCTTAAGTTTTGAGTTATATAGAACTTTTCTCTCTTCTTTCTTTTTTATCTTTTTTCTTCTTATTCTCTTCTTTTTCTTTTTCTTTTTTTTCTTTTTATTTTTCTTTATTTTTTTCTTTTCTCCTCTTCTCTCTTTTTTTCTTTTTTTTGTCACTTCTTTTCTTTTTTATTTTGAAATCTAGAGCGGTGAGTTTTTCCTATATAAAACTCCCATTTTTGATGTCTTTGAGTTACAGGTTCTTCCTATATAGAACCTTTCGCCTCAAAGTGTTAAGAGTTGTTGGTTCTCTTTATATAGAACCTCTCACTCTTGAAGTAACTGGTTCTTCCTATATAGAACTGTTTACTCTGTAATGGTGGAGCAGCAGGTTCTTCCTATATAGAACCTTTTACTCTGAAATCTTGAAGCTGTGAGCTCTTCTTATATAGAACCTTTGGCTTCAAATCTTTTGAGCTACAAGTTATTCCTATATAGAACTTGACGAGTTCTTCCTATGTAGAACCTTTTGCTCTGAAATCTTGAAGTTACAGGTTCTTCCTATATAGAACCTTTCACTTCAAAGTCTTGAAAATGCGGGTTCTTCCTATATAGAACCTTTATCTTCGAAAATGGTATCACGTTTCCTATGGTGAGAGTACTAAAATATTTCCATTTCTTCCCAAAAGGCTGAAGACTGGAAACCTTTGAAGGATGCCCCAGTTTTTTACCGTCTTGACATCAACGAAGGCTTAACATCATGCCCAAAGGACTTAAGATCTGGATTCACGCCAAAATGACTACCAATTGGAAATCTTCAATGGGATCCACCTCTTCAACATGAAGCTGCAGATCAAATAACTAGATCACACCAACATGGCTACCAATAGAAATCTTCAATAAGATCTACTTCTTCAACATGAAGCTGCAGACCAAATAACTGGATTCACGCTAACATGGATACTAATAAAAATCTTCAATAAGATCTACTTCTTCAACATAAAGCTGTAGACCAAATAACTGGGTTCACGCCAATATGGCTACCAATAGGAAATCTTCAATAAGATCTACTTCTTCACCATAAAGCTACAGATTAAATTATTTGCTCGTCTTCAATTTTTTTCTTTTTTCCTCTTCTTTTTTCTTTCTTTTTCTTGAAGGTCTCTACCTATTTTGCAAATCCTCCTTCTAGTCTCTATACTATTCTGATGTAAGGACTCTCATCATTCTTTTTTTCATCATTGCTTCATTCTATCTATGGGCTTAACTACTTTCTTCATCTTTGACCCAATACTTAGAGTCTTCATTTATCTCAACATCGAGGTGAACAACATGCCTTCACTCCCTGAACTCATCCTTAAATCAAATCTTCTTGCAGCATATCGGTGGGAACTAACTCTCGATCCCTATTCTTTAATTCTCATCAATCATTTTGAAAGAAAAAAAATTGGAAGAAAATACCAAATATTAATGTTTTGGAAAAAACTGTAGATATCTTAAAAATTAAGGTTTAGAGAAAATGCCAAACATTTTTTAAAACTGATGTTTGGAGGAAATGGTAAGTATTAAAAGAATTGAAATATGGAAAAATGTCAATCATTTTTGAAAATTTATGTTTGGAGGAAATGCCCAAACATTTTGAAAACTAATTCTTGAAGGAAATGACAAATATGTAAAAGAATTGAATTTTTGAAAAAAGTCCAAACATTTTTGAAAATTAATGCTTGGAGGAAATGACCAATATGTAAATGAATTGAAATTTTGAAAAAATGTCCAAGCATATTTGAAAACTAATGCTTGGATCCTAAAATATAAAATGCACTAATGAATTTGTATGTTTTGACTACTTTGGCGATATATGCATATGTATGATCTCCCCTAGTCTATTTAAGCTTTCAAGATGAACACTTCCATACCTAATTTCTGACCCATTTAAGGTGGTTCTCTTAATCTCTCCGCTCATTATGCCCTCATCCTTCCCTTATTTGGGTGTCGATCAGGCACTTCAAAGTTTAACGTTCCTTGAAGAAAGGTTATCCCTTATAAGCGAAATGTAATCTGAAGACAAACTTATCCAACTCAGATATCCATATATGATCAGAATGATCTTTGTAGGCTTGTAATGTAGGCTATGGTTCATGGCTATGAAAGAAAGGATATATAGGCCCAAATAAGTGTTTAAGGGTGATGAAACCAATGATCATTTCTCCTGTTGAAAAATCTTCTCTGCACTTGTTGACCTTGTTTCTTGGATCGCTCTAGACTGCCTATTTCTGGATTTTCACCCTAGAGTTCATTTCCTCTTCTCGTGTAGCTTGCATCTTGAATGAATGTTGATGCGCTCTTTATTCAAATGTGATCAAATCATCAAGGCTCTTAATGTTCTTCATTGCACTTTCTGACTTGGTGCTTTCGCTGTTTATTGTTTCAAGCTTCTTGTTGGCAAACTTCCAATTTAACTTCGCCATCTATTTGACTATAAAATTTTCTTTTATTCATTTCTACTATTGTTTCTCTAACCGTTGTATATGTTTATTTGCATATGTCCATTTCTTACATTTATTCATGAAGCACTATCTTTTTAGTGTGGTCAAAACCGATCAACTTTGATTCGCGAACAAAATTTTTGTCCTCTTTGCCCCCAGTATGGGGGTGATCCTTGGTTTGGGTTCAAATGAAAAGAAACGATTAGGCTAAAAGGGGGACAACAAATGAATATTTTTTATTATTTGTGAAGGGAATTGAAGGAATGCCAATCGTCATCCCATACATGGATATCAAAATAGTCTTTAGGGGTAGAAGTTTAGGGTTAACACTCGATTTAAAGATATTAAACGACAAGTGCCTGAGAAGAGAATCTCCTAAAATGAGATCTGCCCATTATCTAAACACCTGCTTTGTTCTTATGTTGGCCTAAATGGACTAGCGGATACTCGCATTCGCAATATCCCCACGGTGTTTAATCTAACTCTAAGGCACTCTTACATTTGAGATTTAATGAAATAATAAAAAGGTATGTATATGCGTATGAGAGAGTAAAAACTATCTCACAACAATGAATGAAATGTTTAAATAATCAAAGAATGCAAAAAATGTTTTTGAAATGAAAATTTCAATAAAATGGCTACATTCTAACATTTAATTTTTTTAAAAAAAATCTACAGCTTTGCCCATAGATTTCTTTTGCATTTTTCCCAAATGCACAGGGATCAACGGTTTTTAATTGTCTTTACCGGTAGTCGTTTGCTCCGGGCTAGTTGTACCATTCCCCTGGGTACAATCAGTTTATACCAATTATGAAATTGGATTTTTCAAATGATTTATTTTCCTTTAACCATTCGTAAAAATATATTTTTGATAGACATTTGAAAAAAAGAATCTATAGCTTTATAGATTTCTTTTGCATTTTTCCAAAATGCACAGGGATCAACGGTTTTGAGTTGCCTTTACCGGTAGCTGTTTGCTCTGGGTTAGTTGTACCATTCCCTAGGTACAATCAGTTTATACCAATCATGACATTGGATTTTTCCAAAGGATTTATTTTCCCTTGACCATTCGTAAAAATGGATTTTCGATAGACATTTGAATTATCCATTATCTTAAACTTTACCATGTTTAAGCACGTTACGCTAACATTTCTGTCGGACTTGCCAAACTCCAACATTTTCAAAAATAATTACAAGTATCTTTACAAAATATTCCTACTATTTTTGGGCTTAAGCCGTAGGATTCGTACATTATTCTTAAAAAAGGAAATCAAAATACAAAAAAAATCTAAAAATAAAAAAGATGAGAGCCCAAGCATAGGGACTTTCAAATCATCCTCAGGGTGCCAACTCATTCTGGCCTTCTTGGCGCGATGCAAACTTACCTCAATCTCCCTTGTTTTCCATCGATGGATTAACTCTTGTCAGGTCTCCATTGCCAACCAACCTCTTAATTTATTAGCGACTTACACTTCTTGGTGGCATGCCACAATTCCCCCATGAGAAAGCGGGTAAAGGACCTAGCAGAGCTCCCTTGCATTGTAATCACTCATTTTTGACCAGGTTTTAGTGTTATTAGTATTATTTTAATGGTAGTATTATTAATATAAAATTAATGAAAAATAATAATAAAAAAAGGTAAAAAAATATATATTATTATTAAAAAAAGAAATTGTGTGGACTAGGGTGCTCCACGTCACCCATTTCACCCACCCTTGCCTATAAATACAAGGCAGGGGCAGCCAAGCATACGCCAATTTGCCAAAAAAATGGCCATGAAATTGGCTCCCCAATTGGGAGCTAGGCCGACCGCAAGGCTGGCCGAGGTTGGGGGTAGTGCCCTCGACCCCAGTTGGTTCGATCCAACATTCGATCGGGGTCCTATTTTAGGTCCGATCTAGTTAATAATTTTGGAGAGGTCGTGGTAGATCTCGGTGGGGTTCAGTCGGGGTTCGTTATTCGAGCTCCTAGTTAGGTATATTTTCTTTCCTTTTTATTTATGTTGTAATTTTTATGATTTAATGAAGTATTAGTTAATTTAAAATTGTGTTCTTTTTTACTTTGTATGTTTATTTATGCTTTAGATTAGTATTTATTATGTTTTAAGTTTATGTTTTATATTAATATTTTAGTTATGTTAAATTTGTTTTTTATGTGTTAGATTAATATTTATGAATGTTAGTATTTTATTTATGTTAGATTATTTTTTATAAGTTAGATTAATATTTATGTATGTATGTTTTAGATTAGTATTTGTTTATGTTTTAAATTTATGTTTTAGATTAATATTTTATTTATGTTAGATTTGTTTTTATTTATGAGTTAGATTAATATTTATGTATGTATGTTTTAGATTAGTATTTTATTTATGTTAGATTAGTATTCTATTATGTTAATATTTATTTGTATTGTATTTAAATTATTTGCCATGTTTTATATTTTGCTCACTAAGTTTCCATAATGGAATATATAATGTCAATGTGGTGCCCTTTTATCCGAGCGTAAACGGGGCCAGTATCAGGCGTAGTGATAGTGGTTGGGCGTTTACTCTCGAATAACGGGGCCTTTAAAATCTACTCGCACTTATAATCAAATTTTAAACTAATCGTCACTTTAATTCGGAAAATCTAACATTAATAAAGCGGTAATTATTAAAGTACCAATTTTGGGTGGTGTGGGGGTGCTAATCCTTCCCCATCCGTAACCGACTCCCGAACTCAAAGTTTTTGAATCTCTGGTTTTATGGTGTCCGGCCTACCTCAGTGGCCGGTGGCGACTCCCTTTCTTTAAATAAAATACGGTATTTTTAAAACCCCACAAAATAAATATTTTAATACCCGAAAAACCACAAACACTTCGAAAACACGTTTTTTAGCGAAACAGACATCGCTACTGATGGCGACTCCGCTGGGGACAATTTTTTGTTTTTCGAAAACAAGAAGAGAGTCAAGCTTTTTAAAATAATTATCGCTTTATTAATATTAGAAATTTCGGGTTAAAATGACTATTAAATTATCATTCGGTTATAATTGCGCGTTTATTTTAACGCATTTAAAATATGGCATATAAACCCATTTTTTAAGTGGGGGAAAACGCTAATGCTTTCGTGGAGATATCGTTCTCCCGTATGGGCCTAGCAAGTACCTTCGGGGCTCGAGTACCTTATGTTTTCGTAAGGATATCGTTCCTTCGTACGGGCATAAGCGAATGGGTCCCCCTGAATTGAACCCGGTTGAAAGGAGCCTATAATGGGTGATGATCGGGGGCCTTGCTACTCTTAGTAGAGGACAGCAAGGACAATTCGGGTACCTCCTAGCACCAACACTGCATGTAGAGAACATATAGAAACCCACCCCTTTAGAGCCATGCGGATAACCTCAGGTGTTTTAGACGGGATAAATAGGGTTTTTTGTTTGTTTACCTTATTTTATTTTATTTGTCCTTTTATTTATGTATTTATTATTTTTATCCGGTACTAACTCATTTTTTGTGTTTTATTTTTATTTTTATTTTACACATACTTTTGTTGCATTATCATTGTATCCATATTACATAGAGGCGTTGATTCAAGTGGTTTGCCCGATTAGAAAATCTTTCATCATGGAAAAAATGTGTCTTAGGAAGGACGACATCGATCCAGTTGCGCGACTTCGGTCAGAGATTAATCAACAGATCCGAAGTAACAATTTGCCGAGCAAGCGTGTAATGCCAAGGTATACACACGAGACCCTGATGGTGGACATACGACGAGTTGCAAGGCGTGTGAATGACTTAGCTACCGATGCCGCGACTCTCCGACCTTTCGTAACCCCGGACATGGAATAAGCACCATGATTTATCAAGTTGCTCGAGCTGTCGAGGAGCTAGGAGGTAGAGCTAGGGCTTATGTGTAGAACTTTGTTTTGTAATTAAGACTTTTTGTAATAGGGACTCTTTTTGTAATAGAGACTCCTTCTGTAATATGGACCCTTTAATTCCCATAAAAGTCGTTCGAAAGGGTGATTACCAGCGGAATCAACGCCTTTATTTGCATTCATGTTGCATATCATGACATGGTGTTGATTCAAGAACAGTTCTTTAAAAGGCTTTCAAAATAGAAAAAGTCAGCTTTGCCAAAAACGATAATATTACAGTATCAAGTTAGGCTGAGCAAAGACCAATCGCGAAAGAAGACGGTACGATAGTAAGGCACGTGCGACGCAGAAGATTCAGTCAGGGCCGCAGAACCCCAATTTTAAATCTTCACATTTGACCATTTTTTAAAAAAAATCTCAGATTTTAATTTAACTCATTTAAAAAAATTAAAAATATTATTATTTTGCTTAGAAACTTCTTCCCTCATAAAACTTTCAGAATAATAATAATAACAAAAAGAAACCTAAAAGTTTCATTTTTTAAGTAAGTTAAAACTTTTTGATAATAAAAAGGGGCAATTTTTAAACCAAATGATCCTTGAAAAATTTAATTTAAACCCCAAAAAAGTTTTAAAGTACTCCCCTAGGATCGATAGAATCCATCCCTGTTTAGACGTACCCAGATCTACAGAAGAAAATATATTGTCTGATGTCCTTTTTAGAAGCCACAAAAATAAAGATCATGACGTCACGAGTCCATAGAATAGAATAAGAGGAGAAGACGGAGTCATCCATCATCCTGAAGACGACGTCGAGACGTGGAGCACAGGTTTTGCTTTCCGTAGTCAAGGTCTCCAGAATAAATCCAACTGTTACTTGTAATGCATTATTAAGTTCTGGCAAACAGACATTTTCTCTATTGAAATTTTTTTAAAGGCTGTTCGAGAATCAACATCGTATTTGCATGCATTCTCGCATTTATAGGGTATTGATTCTCGAAGTGGTTCCTCAAATCTCAGAAATTGTTCATAATTGGCAAAGAGTTGTCTGGTCAGATATTAGAGGGCACGGATCTAGGGTTTTGTCCTAGAACAAGATCGAAGACAATAGAAGAAGAACCCTCTGAAGACTTCATGCCAGACACGGTACTAGTAATGAGCAAAGTAAAGTGCAAGAGTTGAAAGAAGCAGAGGGAAGAAGTGATGAATCAGATGAAGACTTTGACGAAAGGTAAGCGATCCTTCGAACCGAAAGAATAACCAATTAAGGATCAGAATAGAAAGCGGGATAGTCAGAATTCTACCTCTAAGCCAGCTAAATACAACAAATTGAACCTTTTTGTGATTCGCATTAATAAACAGGCGGAAGGTATGTCTGAGTCGGGCTTTCAAAAAGTAGAGCTCGGTCTAGAAGAAACCCGAGAAGCAAGTAATGAAAAGAAGTATATCTGGATTCTTGTGAGGTACACCGAACTACTCCTAATGTTCATCGAGAAGAGCTTTATTACCTCGGCGAAGTCTCTAGCGAAGAGACCGTCTTATCCGAAAGATTATGGCACCATTTAGGAAGTTTGGGTCACAGTATTGAGGATTGTGGGGCCCTGAGGAACAAGTTCAAGATCTTATCACGATGAGAATTTTGGGTTTCAAAGACGGAGTTCCCCAATTCTATAGTAAGCTAACAATCACCCGGGGGGAAAAGTCAAGGAAGAATCGATATCCAGGACAAAGTTCAAGTAATGCCGAAGTGGGTCACTCAAGCGAGTTAAATTTGAAGATCGGAGATAGGGGCATCCCAGGAAAGGGATATTCTTTTGAGTTCAGCCAGCTCAGATAAGAAAGAGATAACTTTGATAAAATTGAATTTTCAGAATGATCACCCGAAGCTCCACTGAGTGTTTAAGAATATCAGATTGGGTCACCTTTAAAGAGTAAATGAACGGTGTTGTTCAGTTGAATGACGACTCAGAATATTGGAAGAAGAGAAACTAGTCAAGCAAGAATCAAGTTAGGCTGTTATCAGATAAGTTTGAGGAAATTGGGAATAGGTACGACAGTCTCCAGAGATGAGCTATAGAATAACTTAGCCATTAACAAGAGTTTTGGGAACAAGTTTACGACAGATCAATGACAATCTAACACTTTTCAGTTGGAAAGTAAGTATGACAACTTCCAAGCTGTGAAAGACTAAGCAGGGGATAGATGAAGACCCGAAGATCGATATTACTCGAGCAGGTAAGACGGCTCAACAAGGTGGCAGGCTTTGCCAGAACATGGATCAAGTGTTGGACTACAGAGGCAAGCTGACCGGACTACTGGATGAAGTTAAGAAAGTAGGCACTGAAGCTTATCAGTAACTGTAAATATCTAATATCTGATATAATGAAACCTTTTGGCCTCAATGAAAGTCGTTCTATAGGGATCACTTTTGGAATTAATACCTTATTGCATTCATGTTTATATTTTAGGATTGCATTACATTGCTTTGTACGATCCTGGCATGTTTTATATGACACTATCATTACCTTGCATTATTATTACCTTGCATAAACTTTATGAGGAGTAATTCAAAGAACAATTGAAGATACTCAAAAATCAATATTCGAGCAGTTAAAAGATGGGCTCGAGAGAAAAAAGAAAAAGAAGAAGTTTGATGCCTTCGATGCAAGAAAACTCTGTTTGAACCCTGATTTGGTCATTCCCCCAGATTTTAAAGATTCTCAGATTTACGCATGATGACGGAACAAGCTGCCCCAAGATTCACCTGACCACGTCCTGTAGAAAGATAGAAGGCTACATCGAGAATGAAAAATTCTCGATCCACTACCTCTACGATAGTCTAGCAGGACCTACCGTGATATGGTACAACTATTTGAGTAGAGACCAAGTGTAGTCATGCGGAGACTTAACCGACGTCTTTATGGGCAATACATATATACTTTAGACCTATCACCAAGTCATCAGTATCTCCAGGGTACGAAGATGAAACCTAATGAAGGCTTCAAGAAACGTGCTTTGAGGTGGTTGTGTTTAGCGACCCAGGTACAGCCTCCCGTAGATGAAGAGGAAAGTGACTTACATGCTATCTTTCATATTTCTTCTTTAATAAGATGCTCGAGAAAATGAAGGCCAACTTTGAGGACTCAATGACAGTCGGAGAGAGAAACGAACATACACTCTGAGACCTAAGTTTAAAGACCAGACCTGTCTAGGAGCAGAAGGAAAGAAAGAGATAAATGGGTACCACTTTCAAGGTTCTCGTGATCGTAAGAGAAGAAGACAGGTAGATTCCTCCAAATCACCGAGAAAAATTCCCCAAACAAGTACATATTTAGAGATATTCAGAGTATTCTATATGGCCTCATCTGGTCAAGGGTTAGTACCTTACCTCCGGGCCGGTAAAGATTACACCCAGCTCATCTACCCACAGTTTTAATCCATACAGTGCATGTGAGTTCTACATTAAGGCACCGGGGCATGGCACCAAGAAATTTGAGATTGTTAATAGAAGAAATCAAGAAGTTGGTTGACGAGGGAGTCATGACAAGAATTGATCCATCAAGGAAAAACAATAGAAGTGGCACAAGCCTACACTACAAAGGACCGGAATGAGTTAGTACTAGGGAGGTAGTCCGGAGGTCCTTATGGTTTTCCCATCAGTTCACAAAGAAATGCTCAATGCTTTGAAAAAAGAAAAAAGAAGAAAAAAACTCTCAAACATATATTTTTAGAATTAAAAATCACATTTCCATTTAGAAAAGCATTTTTACATTCTTGATTCTTTAAACATTTTATTTTTATAGGGTAGTTTTGTTCTCCCATATGCATATACACGCATTTTTGAATGGACATATGTATATATCATTTCTATACCAGGTCCTCGAATTTTGAATGCAACAGTACATTTGCTTCAAACCCAAAGATCAGCTCTAAGTTGCATATATTTAGAAGAGATTGAATGTTGTAGGGATACTGTAAATGTGAGTATCTGCTAGTTTACTTAGGCCAACAGAGGAACAAAGCGAGTGTTTAGACAATGGGCAGTACCCATTTTAAGAATTTATCTTCTCAGGCACTTGTCGTTTAAGATCCTTGAAACGAAAGTTGACCCTAAACCTCTACCCCCTGAAGGCATTCTCAAGACATTTGTGAATTTGACAACGAATGATATTCTTTTACTTTACCAGAAGACAGAGATGAGTCCAAACATATTGGATACGAAGATCAGAAAATTATCAGAAGAAAGTGTTTG
Source organism: Hibiscus mutabilis (assembly GCA_019671005.1). Classification (NCBI taxonomy): domain Eukaryota; kingdom Viridiplantae; phylum Streptophyta; class Magnoliopsida; order Malvales; family Malvaceae; genus Hibiscus; species Hibiscus mutabilis. Next base: position 10,177,277 of record CM033726.1, on the reverse strand, counting down.
AAAACAAGGATATGTCCAAACGAAAAACCAAAGAAAAGAAGAGAAATGGTAATTAGAAGGCCGAAGCAATCCAGATCGAGTAAATATCAGAAGAGCTGCAGAGAGGCAAGTAACTTCGAGCAGAAGATATCATCAATACTTAGTATAGATACGTGTTGATTCGAGGATACATTTATAGACTCGAATAAGAAGAAAGAGATTCAATGCTAAAAACCCAAAATGGGCAGTCTAAAAAGAGAAAAAAAAGAAAAGAAAAAGAGAAAAAAATAAAAAATAAAATAAAAAAAGAAGAAAAAATGAGAGGAAGAAAAAAAAGAAAGAAAAAAAGGAAAGAAAAAAAAAGAAAAAGAGAAATGAAGAATACTGTCTATGCTTCACACACGGATTAAACAATACAAGAATGAGACTTCAACTATGAGCAAGAGAGACAAGGAATCCACATTTCAAGTAAATATCAGTTTTGAAAATTAGTATAGAAGCTCGAATTGAAGCCAAGTCAAGACAAGTCGGCCCGAAGATTGCCAATTTTGAAAAAGGAAATGACCTCTAGGGTGAAAACCCAAAAATGGACAGTCTAGAGTGATCCTGAAAATGAAGAAAAAGAGTAGTCTACCTGAGCCTGCTTGCATCAATATCCAACCAAAATACACTGAAGGAAGTTACCTCTAGGGTGAAAACCTAAAAATGGGCAGTCTAGAGCGATCAAAGAGAAAAAGTGAAAAAGAAGAAAAGAAGAAAGAAAGAATAACATTTCATCTAGGCGTGCCAATCACAATAATTCCCAGAAATGTATTCGTAGTCCTTTATTCAAGAAATCTCAGTTTCGAGGAGTATTGGAGGATCAAACATTATTGAACAGAAAGCGAACATCGGTATATAGCCAGAATGCAAGACAGCCTAGAGTAAAAAGAAAGGAAATGAACTCTAGGGTGAAAACCCAAAAACGGGCAGTCTATAGTGATCCAAAAAGGGGAAGGAATAATGGGCATATCCAAGTTACACAAGTACATAAATAATGTTTCACTTAACCATAAACCAAAGGTCTACATTACAAGCCCCAAAGACCATTCTGGTCATCCATAGATATCCAAGTTGAATGAGAATGTCTTCAGATTTCATTCCGCCTATAAGGGTTAACTTTGCTTCAAGGAACGTCAAACTTCAAAGTGCTTGATCGACACCCAAATGAAGGAAGGATGGGGCATGGTGAGATAGTGAGGTTAAGAGTGCCACCTTAAACGGGGTAGAAACTAGGTAGGGTTGTTCCTCTCAAAAGCCTATTAGACTAGAAAAAACTATACATTGGCATATATCTCCACAATGGTCAAGATCTTCTAAATATGCGCTTCATTAGAGTTGATCTCTGGCAACTTGAAGCAGATGCGCTATGGTGTTTGATATTTCGGGGGCAAATAGGTTTTAAAAGGTCTGACATTTTTTCCCAAAGTTTTGATGTTTACCATTTCCCCCAAACATTAGTTTTTTAAAAAGTTTGGCAATACACTTCGAATTTTGTTTACCATTCTCCAAGCATTATTTTATTAAAAAATGTTTGGTCCTTAAAAAAAAGAAGAAAAGAAAAAGATGTTTACCATTTGTTCCAAACAATGTTTTCAAAATGTTTGGTATCCCGTCCAAGTTGTGATTTTCGAAATGATTGTTATCTTTTCAAACAATCATTATTTTTTGAAATATACACAAGTAAATTGCCTTTTGCATTACTTTAAAAATGAATGATGATGAGATTTAAAGCATAGGGACTGAGAGTTAGTTCCCGTTGAAGTGCTACGAGAAGATCAAGGATTGAGCTCGGGGATGGAAGCATTTTGGCTCACCCTGGTGACTAGAAATAGATCAAGGCTTTGTATGATGGGTCAGAAAATTCAAAGCAGTGGAGCCCGTGGTTGAATGGGGCAACGCCAAGCGAAGAAGATGACAATGGTTCTTATAAGAATAATATAAGAACCAGAGGATCATTTATGAAGACAAGTGATAACCCTGAAGACAAGAAAGCCTTTCGCACAAAAGGTTTAAAAGCATGTTCAAATGAGGATTTAAGAGCCTACAGTGAAGAAGTAAAGAGATGAAGAAATCTGAGGAGCGACCTTTCAGGGTGTAAGACTTTAGAACAAAAAAGGGGCTGAAAGAAAAAGGAAAAAAGAGAAAGAAAGAGAGTGAGAAGAAAAAAAAAGAAAAAGAAAAAGAAAAAAATAAGAAGAAATTGAAGGAAAAAGAAAAAAGAAGAAAAGAAGAAAAGAAAAAGAAAATGAGAAGAGAGAAAAAAGAAAAAAGAAAAAAAAGAGAAAGAAAGCATTACCTTGCATGCATCATATAGATAGGGGCATGTCAATTTTTGCTTGTTTTGGACAGGTACTTGAAGAATTATCAAAGAGTATTAAGAAGTGGATTTCATTAAATGAAGAAAGTTTTGGCAGCCATTTTCGGCGTGAGTCCCCAAATTGAAGAAAGATTGACAGCCATTTTCGGCGTGAGCCCCCAAATTAAAGAAAGTTTGGCAGCCATTTTCAGTGTGAGTCCCCAAATTGAAGAAGATTGGCAGCCATTCTAGCGTGAGTCCCCAAATTGGAAGAAAGATTGGCAGCCATTTTCGGCGTGAGCCCCAAATTAAAGAAAGTTTGGCAGCCATTTTCAGCGTGAGTCCCCAAATTGAAGAAGATTGGCGGCCATTTTCGGCGTGAGTCCCCAAATTTGAAGAAAGTTGGCAGCCATTCTCGGCGTGAGTCCCCAAATTTGAAGAAAAATCGGTAGCCATTTTCGGCGTGAATCCCCAAATTGGAGAAAGATTTCGACAGCTATAGTAGCGTGAGTCCTAGAAGATCGGCAACCATTTTCGGTGTGATTCCCCAAATTTAAAGAAAGTTTTGGTAGCCAGTTTCGGCGTGAGTCCCCAAATTTAAAGAAAGTTTCGGTAGCCATTTTTGGCGTGAATCCCAAAATTTGAAGAAAGATTTCGGCGGCCTTAGCAGCATGAGTCTAGAAAAATCGACAGCCATAGCAGCGTGAGGCCCAGATGTTAGATCCTTCGGGTCATCGGTAATTCTTTCGGGCACGATGTTAAGTCATTCGAGCCACCAGTAAGTCTTTCGAGCATGGTGATAAGTCCTTTAGGCCATTAGTAAGTCATTTGGGCATGATGCGGTAGCCTTAGTAGCGTAAGTCCAAAGATATCAACAACTTTGTAAAAAAAAAGAGAGAATGAAAATGATATAAAAAAAGAGAAGAGAAAAATGAAAAAGAAGAAAAAGAGGAAAAATAAAAAGAAAAAAAAAAGAAAAAAAGAAAAGAGAAATTTGAATAGAAAAGGTTCTATATAGGAAGGGCCTATATTTTCAAGCTCCCGTAGCAAGAGGTTCTATGTAGGAAGAATCCGCCGCTCCGAGGCTTCAGGAGCTAAAAGTTTTGTATAGGAAGGGCTCGCAGCTCCAGGGTGAAGACTAGCAGTTCTATATAGGAAGAACTCCCAGCCGAAGGAATTCACCCATGATACACAAGGTTTTATATAGGGAAAACATGTTGTGTTGAAGGCGAAGAGTCCTATATAGGAATGGCTCCGAGCTTTACTGTCTTAGAGTGAGAGGTTCTATATAGGAAGAACTTGTAGCTCCGAGATTTCAGAAGCTAAAAGTTCTATATAGGAAGGACTGGCAGCTCCAGGGTTTGAAGACTAGCAGTTCTATACAGGAGGAACTCCCAGTCGGAAGAATCCATCAGTGGCGCAAAAGGTTTTATATAGGAGAAACCAGCGTTGAAGGTGAAGAGTTCTATATAGGAAGGACTCCAAGCTTTACCATATCAGAGTGAAAAGTTCTATATAGGAGGGACTCATAACTCAAGACTTTAGAATGAAAGGTTCTATATAGGGAGGACCTATAGTTCCAAGATCAAAAGGTGAAGAAGTTCTATATAGGAAGAACTTACAAGCTTGAAGATTCAGCTAAGGAAGAGCGGAGAGTTCCAGAAGAACACGTGATTCCGAAGCCAAAGACAAGAAAGTAGGTCAAAATAAGTGCTTTTGATCTTTGCTTTGTCCTCGTTTCACAAGAACAAGCAAAGAGGGGCAACTGTAATCACTCATTTTTGACCGGGTTTTAGTGTTATAAGTATTATTTTAATGGTAGTATTATTAATATAAAATTAATGAAAAATAATAATAAAAATAAAAAGGTAAAAAATATATATATTATTATTAAAAAAAAAGAAATTGTGTGGACAAGGGTGCTCTACGTCACCCATTTCACCCACCCCTTGCCTATAAATACAAGGCAGGGGCAGCCAAGCATACACCAATTTGCCAAAAAAATGGCCATGAAATTGGCTCCCCAATTGGGAGCTAGGCCGGCTGCAAGGCTGGCCGGGGTTGGGGGTAGTGCCCTCGACCCCAGTTGGTTCGATCCAACATTCGATCGGGGTCCTATTTTAGGTCCGATCTAGTTAATAATTTTGGAGAGGTCGTGCTAGATCTCGGTGGGGTTCAGTCGGGGTTCGTTATTCGAGCTCCTAGTTAGGTATATTTTCTTTCCTTTTTATTTATGTTGTAATTTTTATGATTTAATGAAGTATTAGTTAATTTAAAATAGTGTTCTTTTTTACTTTGTATGTTTATTTATGCTTTAGATTAGTATTTATTATGTTTTAAGTTTATGTTTTATATTAATATTTTAGTTATGTTAAATTTGTTTTTTATGTGTTAGATTAATATTTATGAATGTTAGTATTTTATTTATGTTAGATTTGTTTTTATAAGTTAGATTAATATTTATGTATGTATGTTTTAGATTAGTATTTGTTTATGTTTTAAATTTATGTTTTAGATTAATATTTTATTTATGTTAGATTTGTTTTTATTTATGAGTTAGATTAATATTTATGTATGTATGTTTTAGATTAGTATTTTATTTATGTTAGATTAGTATTCTATTATGTTAATATTTATTTGTATTGTATTTAAATTATTTGCCATGTTTTATATTTTGCTCACTAATTTTGCATAATGGAATATATAATGTCAATGCGGTGCCCTTTTATCCGAGCGTAAACGGGGTCAGTATCAGGCGTAGTGATAGTGGTTGGGCGTTTACTCTCGGATAACGGGGCCTTTAAAATCAACTCACACTTATAATCAAATTTTAAACTAATCGTCACTTTAATTCGGAAAATCTAACATTAATAAAGCAGTAATTATTAAAGTACCAATTTTTGGCGGTGTGGGGGTGCTAATCCTTCCCCATCCGTAACCGACTCCCGAACTCAAAGTTTTTGAATCTCTGGTTTTATGGTGTCCGGCCTACCTCAGTGGCCGGTGGCGACTCCCTTTCTTTAAATAAAATACGGTATTTTTAAAACCCCACGGAATAAATATTTTAATACCCGAAAAACCACAAACACTTCGAAAATACATTTTTTAGCGAAACAGACATCGCTACATGCATCCAAGGCGTCAATATCCCTCTCACCTTGAGCTCTTTCCAGCTTTATAAGTATGAAAACTCGCAATCAACTTTATAGATTGGTGAATGCAAAATTTTACATACAGAAAAGAATAATAAAAAATTTTCTTCTTTTTCTTCTTTTATCCTTAAGAAATGATAGAATTAAGGAATTCTCTTGTTTTCAGAGAAAAAAAAGACAATCCTTAAGAAAAGATAGAATCAAAAAAAAGATCTTCTTAAGAACTACGAAAAACATCCTTAAGACTGGTAGGATTAAGAAATCTTTTCAATTTTAGAAAACATCTTTAAAAAAATTTAAGATAAAAAACGATCCTTAAGAAAGGACACGGTTGAATTTTTTTATTTTTTGAGAGAAACAATCCTTAAAAAAGGATAGAATTGAAAAATTCTTTTTGTTTAGAGGAAAACAATCTGTAAAAATTGAGAAATTCTTTTTGTTTTGAAAAAAATCTTCTTAAGAAATAGTTTTAGAGAACATGCTTAAGAAAGGATAAAGTTGAGAAATCTTGTTAATTTTGAGAAAAAAAAACTTCTTAAGAACTAAAAAACATCCTTAAGAATTGGTAATATCAAAAACATGCTAAAAAGAGTAGGATTGAAAAGTTCATTTTCTTTTACTTTTTTTAACAATATCCTTATGAAAGAAATGAATTGAGAAATATTTTCTTTGAAAAATGTCCTTATGAAAGGACTAATTTAAAAGACTCATATTTAAAGATGTCCTTGTGAAAGGATCGAAAAAGAAACTCTTATTATTATTTTTTAAAATAATGTCCTTATGAAATGACTGAAAGTGTATTTGTGAAAGGATTGAGAAAATCTTGCTTAAAAATATTTATTCTCATGGAAGGATGGAACAAAAAACTCAAAAATGTCCTTGTGAAGGGGCTAAAAAATCTTGTTAAAACAAATGAAAATGTTCATTTTAAAAAAAAATTGCCCCTATGAAAAGACTGGATTTAGAAATTTGGATGAAAGGATATAAATGTTCATTCTTGAAAATTGCCCCTATGAAAGGGTTTATCTTTCTTTAAAAAAATTGTGAAAGAATTTTTTTTAAGTTATTTTATGCAAAAAAGATGCATGTGCATGTTTTCAAGGTGATACAAAGATGCAACTGCTACGAATACTAGATGTTATGATGCTTGAGCATGTTGGGTGATGCAATGTATAAAAAATGATTAACAACAATAAACAAATGTAAGGATGAATGCAAATGAAGTGTTGACTCGCAAATAATTTTTTAGGAAGACTTTTATCAAGAGAAGATGTTTGTTTACAAAAGATTGATAATAATCATTCTTCTTAGTATTTTAATTTCCTGGAGTAAAACGCGTACTTGGTGCTCCAACTCTGTCTCTTCTCTATTTGCTTCTGCTCGGATCATCCTAGACCGTAGATTATCAAACTCTATACTACATGACGTTTCTCTCCTTATAAAGATCTCCTAATAAGGAATAATTTTTGAATCAACACCTATGATTTGAAATGAATGCAATGAGGTATTGATCGCAAAGTGCTCATCATAGAAAGACTTCTATTGGAAAAAAGGCTTGTTACATCATATATTTCTTTTTTAAGCTTTACAAATCCTGATGAGCCCTAACTTCTTGACTTCGTCCAACAACTGAGCCAATTTTTCCTTCCTGGTTCAATGTCGGATCAATATTCTAACTTAACGGCATTATTGCGTTGGCCAAGTCCGCCACTTGCTGAACCGCTTTATATGCTTGGGTGACAGCAATCTTCATGTCATTTGCTTCTCGGGTTTCTTTTGGACATACCTCTAATTTCTTGGAACCCGACTCAGATGCACATCTTACTTATCTGTTGATGCGGTTCACAAATGGGTTTGAACTATTATATTGGTTGCAACTGCCTTGATCAGGGGTAGAATTCTAACCATCGTGTTTCATATTCTGACTCTTAATAGATTTTTTTTATTCATCAAACCCCTTCTCTTTAGCCTAATGGTCACCAGGTTCCTCATCTCAATCATTTGCTTTTTCAGTTCCTATATCTCATGTCGATCATCATTAGCTCAAGTATCTCCTACTATGTCTCATTTACACCCTTCGGATGCACCACATCTTTGGTCTCTAATGTATCCTTAGGAAAATACACGGGAGTTATTATCCGCTCTATCTGATCACGAGACCTTTTATTTATTATGATTGCCCTCTATAGCGATGGTCACTTGCGAAAATTAATACCTTATTTTATGCCATGAGAATGCAATGTGAAAAAAATGATAACAAACACAAAAGGAAACTGTGTTGGTATGGTAAATCTCGTAACTGCGATGATGAATGCAAATGAAGATGTTGATTCTCAAACAGTCCTTAAAAAGACATTCATTTAACAGAGAAGATGTCTGATTACAAGAAGCTAAAATAATGAATTACAGATAACGATTAGTTTCTTATCTTGACATCTCGACTTCGTGAAGCAAGGCTCGCGCTCTATGTCTTAACGTCGCTTTTGGGATGGGGGCGATCTCGCCGTTCTTTTCTTCTACTGCTCAAAAGGTACATGATAGTGTAATCTATGTACTCAGGGGCTTTCGAAAAGATCATTAACCCGTGCGGGCGGAGTGTAAACAACAGTCTATTCTTCAGGGGCAGATCTTGACAATCCAATTTGAATGGGCCTATTTAATTTTTTTTGAAAGTTTTGGAGGCTTAAATTAAAATTTCTAAAGATTTTGAAAAGTTTAATTTAAAATTTTTATATAGTTAACTCAATATTTTGAAACTTATCAAGACCCCTTTTTAAAAAAAATTGGAAAGGGATTTAGTCGAAATTATTTAAAAATTTTAATATATAATAATAATTTAAAAAAACTTGGAGGGGCTAAATTAAAACTTCTAAAATTTTTAAGGGGTTAAATGTGAAATTTTTAAACTTTGGGGGGAATATGGCCCCTATTGGCTTTGACGAGGATCTGCCTCTGCGTCCACGCTACGCCGTCTCTGCCTTCGACATGTGTCTTCTTGTCAATTTGTTTCTTTTCTCAATTGATCATCATTCGACTCAACTCGATACTGTAGAATTATTGCTCTTGGTATCACAAACTTTTCTCTTATTTAGATTGCCTTTTAAATTGGACAATTTTTGAATCAACATTTATGTATGATATGAAATGCAAATTGGATGCAAAAAAGGAAAAAAAAAGAAAAAAACAAGCAAAAACAAATAAGTCAGTATAGCAAAACAATCGAATTAAAATAAATTAAATACTAATAATAAAATAAAGAAATTACTTCTAAGCGTATAAAAAGTACGTACAACAAATAAAAGCAAACAAAACCTAAAAGATTAATTTTGAACGGGCAGCATAACGGCATGGCTCTAACAGGTGGGCTCGTACGGTCCACTATATGTTGTTAGGTTGTAAAGAAAACGGTACTTGAACTGTCGCTCGGACATCGATTCGAGGGAATACGACCCTTATACCATACGGAGGTGAAAACTTCACGAAATATATGGACCGAATTCCAGAAGTGAATTACAACACTATACAGAGGTGAATACCCCACGAAGCGAAGTAATCACTCCCACTTAAGGGCTCTAAAACTAATATATGATGAAAATTTATATCAAAATCAAACATGGCTTAGAAATTAAAAATTAAATTAAATCAAATTTAAATTTAAATTTTCTTTAATAATTACGATACGAACCCAACTAAGGCTTGACTCTTAATTTTTTTTTAAAAAAATTACTCCCCACCGGAGTCGACATGCTGTAGCGATTATTTTTTCGGGCCGCTACGAAAAATAAAGAAAAATCGTGTTTGGGGGGATTTTCCTTTATTAAAAAATTATTAAAAAGGGGAATTTGTAAAAACTTGTATTTTAAAAATCTTGGAGTCGCCACCGATCACTTGGATAAGGTAGACCAGACACCAGAAACAAAACCAGAGATTTTAAAAACTTGAGTTCAGGAGTCGGTTACGGATGGGGAGGGGTTAGCACCCCCCCACCGCCCAAAATTGGTACCTAATGGGTTCGTATCGTATTTATTAAGGAAAATAAAAATTTAATCTAATTTAATTTTAATTCCTAAAAATGCATGTATGCATGACAATATTAAATTTGCCTCTATATCCATGGTACCAAAGGAGATGACACCCGGAGACTGGGATGACACTCCCACTAGAATACTGGGATAAAGGCCTAATACTATATGCAACAGAATAAAATGCATGAACATGGCATTAATTCAAATAAAAAACTCATAGTCTGTGGTACCAAAAGAGATGACACCCAGAGACCAGGATACCACTTCTAATTGAATATCGAGACCCTAAAAACTAAATCTAATATATCTATTATAAAAACATGCCAATAAAAAAACATAATCAAATAAACTATTTATTACCCTAGATATAAACGAAGATTAAATTAAAATAAATACAAAGATAAAGATCGAATTTTTACCCCACTAGAAGCCCGAATGAAGAACTTTGGCAGACCCCACCAAAATCTCCATGCCATCTCATCATGGCCCCAAAAATTAACTAGATCGAACCATAAAAGGACCCCCGATCGAATGCTGAATCAAACCAGCTGGGGCTGATGGCACTGCCCTCTATCCCTTAGCAACCGTGCTCAGGCTACCATTTTTTGGGATGAAAATGGCTTGCCGCCAATGGCTCATGCCCCCGGCTATTTATAGCCAAAGGTGGGGGTTGTGGGGTGGCGTGGCTCTTCTTGAGCCACGTGCTTTTTTTTTCTTTTCTTCTTTTTTTAATATTATATATTATTATTATTATTATATATTTTACTTTTTTATTGATTTTACATTAATAATATTATTATACTAATAATACTAAAACTTGAACAAAAATGAGTGATTACACTCTTCTTGTTCTGAATTTACAACCAGTCCAAAAAGCTTGCCCCATTTTCTTCCAACTTCTTTCTAGTGTGGGTCTTTTCTTTTACTCTCTGCTTAGAAGGACTTAATCATCTAATCTTAAAATGATGGGTTTAATTGGACCTAAGTCGGATGTCCCAGGGTAAATTACCAAAATCGGTCTATGAATGCAAATGCAATATATGTAATGAACATGTTATATTGTTGAAAGTGCAAAATGCAATAAAGATGCAATGCAGAATGTCAATATGAATGCGGAAAAGAGGTTGATTTTGGAGTGAACATCTTAGGACAACTTTCATAAAAGATCATGTTACATCAGATATTAGAGTTATAGATAATGTCGAGCTCTAGCGCCTAGCTTCTGTAACTTCTCTAAGAGCATAGCCAACTTCTCATTGTTTTGGGAGCTCATCATTTTGAATTAATTCTGTCGCTGCATCAGCCAAGTCCGTTACCTGTCGGGTAACTCTTCGTGCCTCAACAATAATATCTTTCATGTAGTTGTCTTTTTCCTTTATCTTTTCTGAAGACTGTTGATGCTGAAGATACCACTTCTCCTTATTTTCTTTCAAGGATCTCTTGAGACCATCCACAAGATCTTTTTGCATCATTATAATATCGTTATGCTCATCCACTTGCTTCTTTAGCCTTTGAACTTCAGCTTGACTATCATTTAATTCAGCAGCGATGTATCCGCGAAAACGTATACACATGTTCAAAGTCTCAATCTTGGCTTGACTACTCCTCAGGTCTTCCTTGAGGGCAGGTATTCATTTTCCCTGGCTTCCAGACTATAAGACAAGGTACTAGCTCGTACCTCGTTGGCCTTAAAACTCTTTTTCCAAAATTCAACATCTCCTTTTAGGTTTTTAATTCATTCTTTCCATTGATCGGGAGTGTCACCCAAACCAACATTTTTAAAAGTCAAACGAAGCACTTCATAGTTGTCTTGCAAGCTCTTCAGTTTATTTTTTAGACAATCTATTTCTTTCTTTGATCTACTAGCTTGAGCGTCACACTTCAAATGGCTCTTTTCATGTTCTTCAATTTTGGACTCCTTTGGCTCCATAACTGCTGGGTGAATGGTAGTTGAACCATATTGATTTTTTTCTCAAATTTCCATATGTTGCATTCTATGAGGTTTTGAACTCGATGCTTGAAGATGGTACAGTTTTCAATTGAATGCCCCTAATTCTAGCATGATACCCACAACGAGCTTGAGCGTTATACCATTTAGGGTATGGAGGTTTTATAGGTGTGAGGTGATATGGGACCACGAACCGTGCCTCTAACAATTACAGATATAGCTCTCCATAGGAGATGGGTATAGGATCGAATGGACTATTGGTTCTTGGCTTCTGGACGCTGGCCGACGATGACTCGAAATGCTGGACACTAGAATTTGAACTCTGCCCTGGGTACTGGATTATGAGTGTTGGAAATTGGCTCATTTTCGTATGCTCTGGTGCACTAGTATTAGTTAGGCTTTTGGAAACTTTGGGGATTCCTTCTTCAAAACTCAATAGTCCTTATTCGAAAAGGCTTTTGACTTTGTTCTTTAGAGCTTCACAATTTTTGGTAGTATGACCCGTTCCTCCTAAATTATAGTTACATCTAGTTTTGTTGTCATACCCTTTAGGAAAAGGGGGTTCTTTTGGCTTGGATTGGACTGGAGTCACAAGACCCTTCTTGACCAGTATCGGGAGCAGATCTGTGTATGCCATCGAAATTTGAAATGCATTCTTTTTATCTTTCTCTTTTCTTTCTTTTCTTTGGCTCACCTTCACTTTCTTTAAAATTGAAGCCTTTGCATCTTCGAGTATCCTATTGATGTCGATCACAACGGTGCACCGACCTTTGGGTTTACTAGAATCATCTTTTTCAGATATAAGGTCTTGATTAGTGACCATCATGATTTGGTTTTTATTCAGTTCGTTCTTCTCTCCTTGTACATCATACTTTTTCTTTTTCCCAATTCAGTCATTATACTCATAATTTCGGCCATCTATCTTTTCAACTCTTGCACCTCACTAATCTCGGTATTGGTGTAGGCATAATCTGGAACGTCTAACATGTAAATCTCGAAAGAAAGACTTCTCGTCCCTTTTGGCGTCTCTTCAAGGCACTGCCCTATATTTGTAGTCTTGTCTATCTGATCACTTGACCCTTTCATTATGAAAGCCTCCTTAATCTTGGATCACTCGTGAATCAACACCTTTTTATGTCATGTATATGCAATGCAAAAAAGGCAAAAACATAGAAAACAAAAGAAATTTGTCAGTACACGTATAATAAAAATGTAAACAAGAACAAGTATGTAAGTACAAAAGAGTAAATTTGTACAACCTACCCGAGCATGATTTTTTACCCGGTATAATAAACAGAGTCATACCCGGCATGATTTCTACCCGGCATGCTTTTATTTGCAAAAAGATCTCACCCGACATGATATCCACCAGGCATATTATTATTCACAAAAAGAAAGATCCTACCCGGCATGATTTCTACCTGGCATATTATTCATAAATCTATATAGTAGACAAAAGGTTAGAAGCGTTTCTCCTTTGAACTTTTAACGGGTTCTATTTCTAGAGCAAGACTCCTATGGTCTATTACATGAGGCTCGGTTCTAGGGAAGGGTACCCAAATTATCCTCATTGTTCCTTACTAAAGGTAGCAAGGCCCCTGATCCTCACCCATTATAGGTTTCAAATGGACCAAGTTCAATTTAGGGGGATACATCCCTTATACCTATACAGAGGTAACCCACACGAAAGCATAAGAAATATATCCCGAAAGTAATTCGCTAACCTATACAATGGTAACCCACACGAAGGCAATATCACACTTCCACTTAAAAAAGAACGAAGCTCGGATAGAAAGCTCATGGAATGCAATGCAAGTGCACGGTGTGTGAGGAGAAACTATCAAACCTTTTGACACCCTATGTCTATATTCACTTATACTAAGCAGTAAAATTAAAGCTATTATATTTACAGAAAATAAAATACATGTCTTATTAACAAAAGACATAATTATACTTTCAATTAAAATCAAATTCGTCAATTTCCAACGACTAAGACTAAAAGATAATCGACTCGTGCCTTGACTATCTTTTTATTTAAAAAAAAGTCCACAGCGGAGTTGCCAGCTGTAATCACTCAAATTCGTCTGGCGCTCTTTTCGGTTTTAAAATTTCTTTTTCGTTTTTTTAATTTTGTTTTTAAAACCCTTGTCCAATTTTGAAATTAAAAAATATAGAGTCGCCATCGATCGTTTTTAAAAAATGGTTAACCAGACACCAAAATAAAGTCAGGGATTAAAAATTTAGGTCTCAGAGTCAGTTACGGATGGGGAAGGATTAGCACCTCCACACTGCCAAACTTGGTACCTAACCGATTATTTAATGTCTTGGTATTGGAAATTATGAATTCGAATAAAATTTAAAATATGATTCTTATTTGCATGAAAATGCTCTAAATATTTGAAGAAACGTTCTATTATTTAGAATAATCAAGAAGTGCACATCCCTATACGCCCGGGAAATGATTTTCCGATTTTCTAAATAAAAGAAAATTCCCTTAAATATTATGTCCTAAAATGATAAGGATATTCTTTTATTTAGGGATATCGAGAAATTCACATCCATTTACGCCCGGGACATGAGTTCTCAAATCCCTAAATAAAAGAATATTACCTTAATTCTTAACACATATAATTATTATTATGGTGCAAACTATAAAATAACATGTAAATATATATACTTAAAAATATAATACTTATGGTAAAATATATTTAATATTTATATTTATCAAAAAATATCTATATATATAAAGTTAGTAGTTTATATATATATATATATATATATATATATTATTTTTACAAAAATAAGTATTTATTATTATTTTATATATATACTTAAAATGTAATATTTAAGCTATATATATGTATTATTTATTAAAAATATATCTATATATATTAAGTTAGTAGTTTACATATATATTACAAAAATAAGTGTTTATTATTATTTTATATATATTTATATTAATTAAACAAAATATTATACATTATTTTACAAATACATAAAACCTTATATATACATATATATAATATATAGAAATATAAATATATATATAAATATTATACATAAAAATATGAACCGTAGATAAAAAACACATGTATATATACATATATCTTATATGATATATATATATATATAAAGTAAACTACTTGGTATAATAATAGTATATTATATACACATAATAATAATATTATTAAATAATAATATTGCTAATATGTATACATGAATCATATTAAGAATGCATGAATATTAAATTACATGGCAAGAATAACAAATATTATTGGACTAAAATGAAAGAAATGTAAAACAAAAGGAAATAAATGTAAATCAATAGAAATAAAATGCTGGAAAATAAATGATAAAATATAGTGACTAAATTGAAATAAAACTGAAATTAAAAGCTTAAAACAACATGAAAAATGATGCAAAATAAAAAGGATTGAAAGTCGAAGGACCAGAAGCAGAATTAACCCTAAACAAAAGTTGAAACAAGGTAAAAGTTCAGGGACCAGTATGATAATTTGATCATTCAAGAACGCACGGATCTTCCCCGGGTTATCGGGTCACCGCGCGTGTCAAGTGCCAAAACGGCACCGTTTTATAGAGGCCTTATACGGGTCGTTTGATCTGGCCGGTTTAACAATAAAGGGGTTATATATTTTTTTAAACCAGGTTAAAAAAACCTAGATCATTTCATCGTCTTCTCTTCCCTTTTACGCGCGTCTCTCGCTGTTTCACTCTGCTCATTGGCACATCGGCCTTGCGGCAGAGATGGAATGACAGCGGCGAGGATCGCAGGTAAACTTCGTACCTTTTCCTTTTTTTAGTTTCGGTTTAAAAAAACCTTTGATTTTAGTTATGAAGAAAAAGGTTTTGATTTTCAAAACAAAGAATCTGATGTGATTCTGAGTTTTTTTTATTCGAACGAAACGAATGTGAAAAAAAGAATGAGAAATTACCTTAAAACTTTTTATTGATTTCGAAATAACTTTCAAAACCAAAAGAAAACCCCCCTTTGTTTACAGATTTTTTTGTCGAAATCCTCAAACATTTTTTTCGGAATGAAAAAAAACCAATTTTTAGATTTTTCCGAATCAAAAGCCACCTTTACAATTTTTTTAACCGAACCTCCCTAAAACTCTCTGTTTTTTCGATCTCCCCCCTTACATTGGTTTCATGGGAATTTTATATCCGATTTTACCTAATAAAATACTAACAACTCCCCTATTTTTTATTTGGTGCAGATCTGGTGGCCGGATTTCAAGGGATGTTGTTGGGTATGGCCAAGATAGGGGGTTGATATGGCATGGGTAAATTTTTAGGGTTAGTTTGATTTAGGGTTTAAGATTAGGGATTAGGGTTTCGATGGCTGGAATCAAGGGCAGCGACGTCGGTGGCATAGTTTAGGGATGTTTAGGGTTATTAGGTTTTTTTAGAAACTAGGGTTTTTTTGGTCTCCGGGCCAGGTCGGGTTAGGATCCGGGTCGGGTTATGGGTTTGGTTTTGGATAATGGGCAACCCGAATGAAACGGGTTATTACATAAATTTATTGATTTTTTTCCGAATTATGACTAAATTGAATGAATGTGTAACTGTGGAGGGCTAAATGTGCTATTATACAAAAAAAATTAACATACACATCACCTTTTAACGGAGGCTAACTGCACGGTTAATTTTATAACAAAACATAAAGTTTAATTGTCATTCTATAACTTTTGAAAGTTTGGTTACTATTTTATTTTTTCGGGTATAGTTTAGTGGCCATTAGGGTACTTTACTATAAAACTTAAATAGTTTAAAGTATGTTCAGCTCATGAAACGGTTAAAAGTTGCAAATAATATGATAAAATGTTAGTTTCTTAGATTTTTTGTTTCCTTAGGACGAATCTAAAAGTTGAACCCCTAATCAAGGACAAAGCTAGGATCAAACATTGGGAGGGGTAAAGTTCTATTAAACTTTTAAATCTAGAAATTGAGAGGGGTAAAAACCTTATTTTACTACTATTTAAACTTAAAGGTACCTCAAATGCAATTAGACCAAAAAAATGAGAGGCGCATAGCCTTTCCCAAGCTATACATACATGGCCATGTCTCTGCCTCTAATAATAAATATTGAAATAAATAAATTTTAAGATTATACGAAAAAATAATACGCCCTTAATAAAATGGAATTTAAATTTTAAGAGTAAAAAGATAAGTTAATTTATTTATTAATAACAAGTATTTGGACTAAGGTTTAATTTATATATAAATTGGTTCATATATGGTTGTGCTCTCAAACGAAATATGTATAGATGATATTTTAAAATAGTCTAAACATGATTATATGGTAATATCCGTTCATATATAAATATAAATAGATGATATTTTATTGTTTTAATTGTTGAGTGATGGTAACAACTTTTGGTCTAAGTTTAAATTTATTTCTTTCTCAATTATTTTTAAAATAAAATATTAATTTGTGCAGATAAAATTTTCAAACTCATTTTTTTTCAATTCGAACCCAATCTATTATCTTGTGTTGTTATACATATATTTTTTAAATATATTCGATACACAATATATAAAATTTATTTTACATAATTGTGTCCAACCCATTGTATTACTTTTTTTTTACTAAATTGCATCATGTCAAAACATTTGCCATTTCCTTGGTTTTTAGTTTAGGATTCATCGTCGTATCAATATATTATATTATATGTGAAAGGGTATTAAATATGTAAATGGTTGAGGATTCTGGTAATTTGTTGATTCCACCATCATTGGGAGTTTTACAAGAATAGAAATTGTAAGCTTTCTTTTTTTTTTCTTTATTTACTATTCACACTAAAAAATTAAATTTATAATTTATAATTAAAATTTTAAAGTTGAGATTTAAGGTTAGGGTTTAAAAGATTTAAGATATAGTGTATTTTTAAAGTTTAAAATTTAAATTTTAATATTAATATTTTTATTTTTTTTAATATTCGACATAAAAAAGACAGAAAAAATGAGTGGAAGATTTTTGATGGTTTTACAAAGACCAGAAGTTACCTCGAAAGACAAGCGTTGTCTTCCTATTGCATCCGGTTTTTCCTATAACAATGTAAACAAAAGATTTTTATATTTAAACTTCCATCTTTCCTATGATTCCTTTGTTTTTACTTTCTGAAAAAATTTCCATCTGAAATTGAAGAGAATGAGACCTGAAATCTCCCCACCATCTCTCCAACTCCTCACTTTCACCGTCAGTTCCATCTTCTTCTTCTTCTTCACAGTTCTTCAGGTAACTCATTCCCACCATCAACCACCGCCCTACGCCGATTGCCAATCTTCCTTCGAATGTGGAAACTTGAAAGAAATCAGTTACCCATTTTGTGGAAACCAACAATCTCATTGCGGCCGACAAGGCTTCGAGCTTCAATGCCACCCAAACCTGTACCCGGTTATAAACATGGAAAGCCAAAGTTTCATTGTCCTCAAAATCGAACAAAACAGCCAGTGGATAAAGCTCGCACGATCAGACATCTGGAGTGGCGTCTGCCCACTGCTTAACACCGAACTGAATCACTCTCCTTTTAGTTTTCAAGGCTCCGGAACTCGAAACATCAGCATGTTCCGTGGTTGTCCGATAGACAGCATTAACGCAGAAGATGCATATAATGTTTCTTGCAAGAGGAAGAATGGGATTTTTTATTTAAATTATGTTGCGTGGGAATCATTCACCGATCCTGAAAACCTATGTGATTTCCAAATTACAGTTCCGGTTCTCATCGCGGCTTATGATCAAGTGGTTGATGGAAGCTTGACTCCCAAAGAAGCTTTGGACGAAGGCTTTGTCGCCGATTATCACTTTGATGAAGAGGAGTTTTGTAAAAGCTGTAGACACTCGTCTGGAATATGTGTACCTGCAGACTTAAATTCCACTCAGGTTCTTTGCCTTTGTCATGGCAAGCCACAATATATACCATGCTTGCTAAACGGTAAATCTCGTCTTCCATCGTTCGATTCATAATATTTTTATTTACTACATGATTTCACATTCACTGGATTATGTCACACTCTAAATAGAAGAAACTTTCGGATTAACAAAATATCTATACTATTATTAGTTAACAAGTAGTTTAATTTTTTTTAATCTGGAACACCAATTCAATCAAGAGTTTAATATTAAAATTTTAAAAGACAAGAAATTAATTATTTTCAATAATAATTATTTATTAGTAAAAACAAAATTAAATTACTGTAATAATCTTGCAAATCTACACCTTTTATTAAATAAAAATTAAATTATTAATGATTTCATGTTACGTGTATTATCAATAAAATATTAAAAAAATATTAATACACATGGTATAAAATCATTAGTAAAATATACAGAGGGACATAAAAAAAGAATAGAAAAATTCTGTTATGTAAGTATCCCCTTTGAAATAAATAGATTTAAATGTCTATTGATGATGAGATAAAACTGAGTTTTTAAGGCCGATTCATATAATACAAAGTTCAGTGTACTGTGGGTAATGCACAGATATGATTCACCAAAGTTCTAACTGCACTACTGGACCCGGTTGTACTACAAACAATTCCAAGGGTCTAAATACCTGGGTAGGTTTTACTTTCCCATTTATTTCGACTTCTATTTCCACATATTATCTATTTCTCATCAAACACTTGCAATTGTATCACTTCTTTGGCTTAGGATATGGCTTTGCAAGTGGAGTAATATTTGCATGTCTTGTCCTTGTTGGATACAAAACTATGATACTGGTGTCCCGAATGATCAAAACGAAAACGATGAAAGATCCGAACGTCGAGACATACATAAAGAAATATGGATCACTAGCCCCAAAGAGATACCAATGTTCTGATATCAAGAAGATAACCAACTCATTTGCGGAGAAACTAGGCGAAGGTGGGTTCTGCAGCGTCTACAAAGGAAAGCTCGAGGACAGTAGCCTCGTCGCTGTCAAGGTTCTTAAAACTGGCGTAAGTAATGGAAATGGAGAAGAATTCCTTAATGAGGCCATCAGCATTTGCAGAACATTCCATGTTAATATCGTCTCCCTTATCAGATATTGTTATACCACGGACAAGCAAGCTCTGCTTTTTGAGTTTATGCCCAATGGCTCCCTGGAAAAGTTCATACACAATGAAAACATTTCGACCGCAGGGCGCCTTGTGTGGGACAAATTGCATGAAATCGCAATAGGAATAGCTCGGGGCCTTGAGTATCTACACCGAGGCTGCAGCACAAGGATTTTGCATCTCGACGTAAAGCCTCACAATGTACTTTTAGATGAAAATTTTTGCCCCAAGATCTCTGATTTTGGGCTTTCGAAACTGTGTCCGAAAGGGAGCGTTATATCTGTGTCGGGGGCTAGAGGGACAGTCGGATATATTGCCCCGGAACTGTTTAATAGGAATTTCGGGAGAGTTTCACACAAGGCTGATGTGTATAGTTTCGGAATGATGGTTCTGGAGATGGTGGGAGGAAGAAAGAATATCGATGAATCTGCAGATTATCCGCATTGCTTTTACGACCGTCTTCAGAATGAAAACGGCCTAGGATTGCATGGCGTAACAACTAGCCAAGATAACGAAATCGCGAAGAAGATGATAATAATAGGGCTGTGGTGCATACAGACGTACCCGGTACACAGGCCATCAATGAATGAAGTTTTGTTCATGCTGGAAGGTAGTTTAGATGCCCTCAAAATCCCACCTAAGCCTTTCATACATACCCCTTCAAGAACTCCTTAAGACCTTTATGCAACTCCAATAGCATGATTCTATGTTACAAATGAAGCGACAAATTAAACGAATTAGTTTCTTTATTTATGCAACTGATTAATCAAAAAGCAAGAATCAGCTGAAAATTTTAGTGCCAAAACTGACATTTCATACACCACTTATCCTGTATAATATTTACATCGCATTCGCCATTCAAGGTCAAGCACAGATGTGAAGAAAATTACAGTGTTCTTTTACTATATGCCTCCAAATTTAGTTAATTCGGTTAACTCGTACTCGTCGACTGTGTTGTAGAGGAGCTAGGCCATTTTGTCATCACACAATCTGGAGAATGTGGCAGTGGTCCACTCTTCAACAACACAACATCGTCTTCCAAAATATCCATCTCTTCGGCCTTTGTTTTACAGTAATCCTCACTTTGTATACGCAACAGAGCATCCAACACTTGTGCCATACTCGGCCTCAAGTCTTTCTCGTTCTGCAGACACTGGAATGCGACCTCTGCTATACCTGTTATCATTTTCCTAACCTTGTAGTCAGATTCGAACCCGAGTGATGGATCCACTAGCTCATGTAATGCTCGATTTTTTATTTTATTGATAGCCATGTTCGACAAGTTGATCTCGTGCCGATGCCTTGTGATGTCGACTGCTGGTTTCGATGATATTAGCTCAATCAGTACAACCCCAAAGCTAAACACATCACTCTTGTCGGTAAGGTGATAGCACTGGTGGTATTCGGGATCGACATAACCGGGAGTCCCTTGTGGGGCAGTGGAAACATGGGTAACGTTGGTTGGGAAAAGACGAGACAGTCCGAAATCAGCAACCTTAACACTGAAATTGCTGTCGAGGAGAATGTTGTTGGTTTTCACATCACGGTGGATGGTATCAGAAGCATGGAGATAGGTCAATGCATTTGCAGTCTCTATGGCTATATCTAAGCGAATGGACCAAGAGAGTGCACCGGGTTTAGCACGTTGTCCGTGAAGGTGGTCAGCAACCGTTCCGTTAGGAACATATTCATATACAAGCAAGAGTTCCCTACTGTGACGAGAGGTGCATCCATAGAGCAATACGAGATTTCGATGGCGCAATCGAGTTAGGCTTGAGACTTCATTCATGAATTGCTCAACTCTCTTGTAGTTGTTTTCATATAAGCGTTTAACTGCAACAGCACGTCCATCTCGAAGTTTGCCTAGTTAAGAAAGATGGATGAGAAAAATATAACTTCGACACTATTCGAATTTCGAATGTAAGTTTTTCTTTTTTCTTACCATGATATACAGTTCCAAAGCCTCCATCACCGAGTTCCTTATTGGAATCGAAATTGTTGGTAGCTTGTTCAAGTTCTTTATAGGTGAAGAGATGGACGCCAGCCAAGCTATTGTCCTTCTCAAGATCCTTCATGAAAGAGAGGTAAGAAGATGATTTAGAAGAGTTCTTTCCACGATGACGGCGCAACCAGAAATAGAAAGCGATGCTCGAGATTATTATGCCTCCAGCAGCCGCTCCGAAACCTACATTTGTCGAAACCTTATATCAGTTTGGTGAGAAAAAAAGAGAATGCAGCAACACACAGCTTGAAGAGAAGAATGAAACAGAGGAGAATCCAAGGGGATTCTTTTACCTATTACAAGCTTTCTTATCAAGTTAATACTATTCTTCCCTGAAATAGAAAAAAAAATCGTCTTTTTGAGAGTTAAATGGTAAAATGGAACAAGTAAAAACTTAAAAATTTCATAATCCAAAGAGGAAACTTGAACTAATTTCCACATAGGATTAATTATCAGCTATCCATGTCATGTTATGAAACAAGAAACAGAAGGTAAACATGTAACGATCCAAAGAGAAATGACTAAAATTTAGCAGGTTTTGTGGATCCATTTGAGGACAAAAGCACTAAGAGATGGCATGGAATAAAGCAGTTGAATGGTATGTCTCTTTTTGTAAGAATTCTTAATGTGATCTCCTAATAGTATTGTTCAGTTTTTAACAATTATAAACCTCCTCCACAGCTTACAAACAAAACTGCTCGAATTAGAGTTGACTAAGGAGAACAACCTTCTGTTTTCCACATTCATTGAGTTGCTTGATGTCATGCATCCATTTGCTGGAGGTTGAGCCCTTAGTTCTTTGGCTCTAATAAGCAGTGCTAATTTGAACCGAAAAGAAGATGAAAGCAGTGGCTAACAGCTAAACTACTTAAAGCAGAAATGAAACATAGGAATGGCTAGTAATGGTGATGTCGTAGTGAATGCTCTAAAGTCTAAACTCCCCAATATTAAACGGGACCATGGACCATTTAATAGCCGCTGGTGTAAGGGACCATTGACCCATTGGGTACAAAGAGTCCATTCATGGCCATTGGTGTATGGGACCACTGACCCATTCAAAAGTTAGACCATGAACCGCCCTTTGTCCAATCAAAGAAGTAAAAGCTACAAAGATTACCGAAAGCTGAATTCTGGGTCATAGAAAGACAGTTGGAAAAAGCTGGAAATGACGACTGAATATCAATATTCAATTGGAGTTGTTCATGATTGAGAAAGAGTTTAAAGAAGCAGGCCTTACCATCACCATGGAGGCAACTAATTGGATATGGACGATCAGGACAATAGCAGGCAAATGTTGAGGGTATGCTTTCGTTGGATCCACATCTTCCGCCGGAATCCTTGCATTGTTTGCAATATTGTTCGTATGCATAGTATTTCATGTCAAAGGGTTGAAGTAAACTTTTATTCACAGCGGCGATTCTCTTCATCGGATTATCAAAAGCCTTTGCCCCAACTGGAATTTCAACTTTTTCACCAACACATTCATTTTCTTCGTCCTTAACCAACACAAGGAACGTTTCTCTTCCGTCCCTCGTGCAGTTGAAACTCTGATTTGCATCTAATTGTAATCCACTTGATGGGGAGCCGTAAAAAAGAGTAATGTTTTCAGCGGTGTCAGAGTAATTAAAAGCAGGGGTTATGGGAATCTCCCGAGGACAAGTGCTTAAATTCACTCGTTGGATGGTCAGCAAACCGTGAGACGCATTGAGATACAGCACTCGGAATTCCTGGGAACGGAGGGTCAAAATAGGGGGCTCATTCGGCATGCACTTGAGCTTGTACCCGTCATCTCCAAAGCCGCAATATGAAGGTCGATGAGGCTGGTCGGTCCAGAAAGGATATGAAAAATTCCAAAGGTTCCCACAGTGGAAAGGAGCGCATGAAGTAAAGTGGATATCGGTATCTTCGTTGGGGTTGGCGATAGATACTTGAGAAATAGTTAAGATTAGAAGGAATAAGAGGGAGAAGGAAGAGGGTGAAACAGAAAGGAAGAAGAAGGCATCCATGCCTGCCTGGTGTGAAACAATTACAGTGTCAAGCTTTATTATGTATTTAATACTCCTACATGAGGAGCAGCTGAGATAGAAAGGAGTCATTTAAAGAAAAAACAGGGTTGGGTTTGCAAATTTGGTACGGGACTTGCTTAGAATTTTCCATGACATGAAAAGAAAGAGGGGTGGGGTGCTGACCTTGACTTGTTGAAACATCTTTTGGATTTGGATGTGATTCCAAAGGGAGTTACGGATGCCGCACGCAATGCAACACCGCCTAGTGGCAAATATTTATGAATATCACTTTCGCTTCATAACCCTATTCTTCCGATTCTACCGTCCCCTCCTTTGGTTTTCCATATTTTAGAATAATTCACAATTTTCAACTTAATAACAGAAATACAATCTAAACGACACCAATATAAAAAAATATAATATAAATGCATAAAAAATGACCAAGATAAGAACATAAATACGAGATATAATGATGAAATTAGTAAAACTGACGAGGTATCTTAAATTTGTGATGATAGAAAGAGGAGCTATAAATGAGGGAGAAGACTTCGTCACATAGATGTTTGGAAAAAAGGCAAACCCAAAAGAGCACGTCACATCGGTTTAATTTTCTAACACACTTGTCTGTACTTGACAGGATCAATATATGCTTTCATTACTATATTGTTTTGGTCCAAACACTCCCATCATTTTCATTTCAAAATTCAAATTATATTTTTCTTAAAAACTTACTTAATCTACACCCTGACTATTCATTTCTACCATGATGATATCATTCAACAAAAGCTAAACCTAAGACCCAAAAGCTAAGCCCGACAGGCTTAGTAAACAAGTAGAGGACAGGAGATGTCTTCCTGGGCACATGCTGTTATTTCTCACTCCAAACCCATCCCTCTCTTGTCTAATAACTAAGGTTTAAAATGATTGCATACCATTATAAACTCAATTTGAAATTAAGATCAACAATACAATTTTTTTGCCATATTGACAAAATTCATGAAAATTCGATAATTTGAATTCATTCAACTCGAATATAAAATTGACATAATCTGGTACTAACCCAAATCAATAACTAAAATGACATGAATTCAAATTAAGTCTAATTTTTAATCATTTAATTTATAACTTGTAAATTTTAATTATTTTTATTAACAAAAGCTTGTACATTTTACATATAATAATTCAATATTTATAAAATCTATATAGATATACTTTATGGGTGATTATTTCATGCACAAGCACTTGTGAAAACAATCACATTTGTTTAGGGTTTAGGGATTTCGTTGAGAGTCTAGTGTTTAGGGGTTTAAGCGTATAAGTTTTGAATTTAGGGTGTGGTTAAAATTTAGGTTTTAGAGTTAAAATTAAGGGTTTATAGGTTAAAATCTAAATTCGATTCCTAAATTCTAACCCTAAACCATACTTCTAACCTTAAAACCTAAATTTTAGACTCATACACTTAAGCCCCTAAACTCTAAATCGGGTCCATAAACCCTAAAACTAAAGCGCTTGTGAGAACTTTTTATTTTCACCGCCACTACATGAGATATTTTCTCGTACTATACAATAAGAAATATTGCATATTATTTAAGTTCTACTATCATATTGTTATGAGATCAGTAATTTCATGTTAAATAGTTATTTACATGTTAAATAATAATAATAATTCATATGTAAAAAAATATTCGGTTTAAATAACTTTAATCGTCAAACTGGAAGTATATAAGTAAAACATACTGATAATTTTAAATTTAATATTATCCAACTCAAAATAATTCATGCATTAAATTCAACTCAGATCATTGAAAAATGAAATGACAGTGACCTAAATACCCTAACTTGAAATGATTCAACCTAAAAATTTTAACCTTCAAAACCCTAAAACACCCAAACTTAAATGACTCACCCTAAAATTAATCCGACCTAAAATTAACTTAAACCCGAAATCGATTGAAAGAATTTAAATCTATATTGACCTAATCAAAATCCAACACAAACTAAAAATCGAAAAAGTTTAAACTCGTATTAACCGACTTAAATCCAACTCCATTTGCTTAATTATCAAGCCTAAACTCTAAACAATACTGATTAATAATATTCTCTAACCTGTATTTAATATTACTAAAAAATATTTGACTTAAACTCTCTCTTTAAATCTTTAGTTTGGTAGTAAAGATAAAAAGAGATATACAAATATTAGTAATTGAATTATACGTGAACAAAAGAAAATATTTTATATTAAAAATATATTTAATAAATTATCATAATAACTTGCGTATAAGTTTATAAATCTTATATGAAGTAATGAATTTTAGATTTTTATAATTTAAAAAACGATACAAAAGTTTAAAAGGGGAAAAATACTACTACTAATTTAATCAATGGTTTAAAGTAAAGATAGGAAATAAAAAGGTGTTGGCTGATGAGAGTGGGGTTTAAAGAAATGAGAATACTAAAACTGCAGATAGGATATGGAGGTGGTGGATTCAAGCTAGCACATTCCCCTTTAAGGTTGTTAAAATCAGAGATTAATGCATATTTAAACATATTCGAATCCATATTCTCTTGTATGTTACAGTAGCAAGGTACCAATCGAGCTAAGGCTCCATCAGCCAAAAATATGTTAAACTAATAAAACTTGAAGACCTGCAACCTTGGTTATATTAATACTAAAATGAAGAAGCCATTGTTGACTTTGACCTAAACAATGGTGGATTTATAAAGGCAATGCAATAAAAATAAAATACAAGTGCATCTCTGAATTATGTGAAAGCAACACTTGCTGTAGCTCCTTCACTAAGGTGGGAAATTTAGAAGAAAAAAAACATTGACATGCCAACTACTGAGAAATCAGGGTAATGGAGGCTTCCTAGTTCCTACTATCATCATATTATGTATGTCTAAAATTGCTTTTCATCATCTAAAAACAGTGCTAAACCAAGAAACTTGCTACTAAATTAATTAACTTCCCTATGCTTCTCTAAATGATTGAATAGAAGATGTTAAGAGAAGAAGCAAACATACCAGAAACCAAACATGATTTAGAGTAAGGCTGGTCGGGGCAAAAGCATAGGAAGTCAAGCGATGTATTATTTGATCCACAGACTCCACCTGAATCCCTGCATGCCATACATGGAATCATGTCCTTAACATACATTACATCAAACCCTTTAATCCAAGCATCCACTATTCTGTCAGTTCCAGACCAGACTTCTTCTAATTCTCTTGGATTAACCGGAAGTATAATACTGGTGCCACAATCCCCGAGTTCCGAGCGATGAGTTCTCGACAACGATTCATCCAGGTAATAGGCATAGCTATCAGTATCACCGTTGGATGTGTTGCACATAAATCTATTTTGGGAAGGTATGTCACCGTCGAAAGGGCAGCCATAGAATACAGTGAGATTTCGAATCGTAGCAGCAAAATCAAAGAAATTGTGATCTAATGAGATGTTATAAAGTTGCTGAGGACAAGGATCTTCCCAGATATCAACCGGTGCAATGGTCATCATTCCGGCACGACTAATGTTTAATACACGAAATCTCTGGGAACCAATATCCATTTCAGGGAACTGATTTTCTTGACACATGAGCTCGAATCCCCGATGACCGCAGTACTGCGGGCGTCCACCGCCCCAGAAAGGGTATCCAATGCCTTGAATGGAACCACAATTGAATGTTCCATTACATTCCAAGAACTGGCCGGTTTCATGGGAATAAGCTATGGGGGAAACAAGTAAGATGAAGATGATGGAAGCAGAAAAGAAGAAGAAGATATGGGTATCCATTAACAGAGGATGATGAGAAATGAAGGTTGAATTATTGTAAGAAGGCTAAACGTAAACGTTTTTCAAATAGATGGCGAGCAACAGTAGTGGAAATTGGGGCAGGGCTGCTCCTGCTTCTTTAGAATTTTGTATGGATGATGGACACAGACGGCTGCTGAGTCTGACTCTTTTTATTGTTTCAGAAATTTTAGTTGACATTCAAAGGTGGGCGATTTTTGTTGTCCAGCTACTACCTATGCTGGTGAGAACAATTTAACATTGTTTTTTAAAATTATGGTACAAAACTATTTTTGAAAAGTAAAAGTAAATATCCATACAAAATGATAGGTAGAAATCAAAAGTTTTAATGGCATAGTGGGTAGGATGTTAGGTAACATGCTTATTAAGGGCACTGTCTCCAGCTTTTTCATGTTTTCCATAATCTAGCGGTGTACAGCAGTCCAATCAGAATAGATTTATTAATACAATACTATGGATTATGGGACTTTAGAGTACAACAGTGCATGGGGGAGGGCAGAAAACAATTTCCTTTTATTAATATTTTATGTTTTCCTACGGTCAGAAACATAAATATTGAGTTTAAAAAGTATAGCCTGCTTGATCATAATAATTAATTAATTAATTGTGTTTAATAAACCATCTATATTTAAATAAAACAATGTAATCAAATGAAAGGCTCGTCAATTTGTTCAACCAACCACCCCAAATATTATAATTATGGAGGCTATAAATAGACTTAAAAGATTGAAAAAGTTTTTGAATTTTCCCCTTCTAATTATCTCTTCAAATTTTTTAAAAAAATCAATGCAGTAATTTGATCAACGCTAATTATTAATTTTAATGATTTTTTAAAGAAATTACTCATGATATCACATGATATTTCTAGGTTTTATTTTTAAATTTATTTAAATAAAAAACCTATTAAATATTATTAAATTTTTTTAAAATTCTAAATATAACAAAATTATTTTATTTTTTTAAAATACACTATAAAATAATAAAAATAATAATAAATTCTAAAATATTTTTGGTATGTTTTTAGAATAGTATTTTAGGTATATTTTTAATATTATTAAAATATTACATAAAAATTTTATAAAAATAGTTAAAATATTTAGAAATATTGACAGAAAAGGCAACCAAAAATATTTAAAAATATTTGGAGATCGGAGACATTAAAAAGTATTTCATTTCGGAAAAAAAAATCCTGCTCTTTTTCCCGGTGTAGCAACTAAAAAATCCACATGTTTCTCTTGCTTTAAAAAAATTATTTTAAGGGAAATTTTAAAGAACTCGTATTTTGAAATAACTTAGAGTCACCACCGGTCATTTGAATAAAGTAGACTGAACACCAGAAAATAAAACCAGAAATTTTAAGTTTAGGAGTCGGTTAAGAGTGGGGAAGGGTTCGCACCCTCGCCACGCCAAAAAAATGATACATTAGGGTTCGTATCACATTTAACTAAGAAAAATTTAAATCAAAATTAATAATCCCTAAGATGCATGAATGTATGGTCATTTGATTAAAATATAAAAGCCTCGTGATTTACAATACCCAAAAAAAATAACGTCCGGAGATCTAGGACGACACTCCCATTAAAAATATCGAAACCTTGAAAACTAAATCTAATGCAACAAGGGATAAATATGCATGAACAAATATAGATAATAACACAAATGAATAAAGATAAGAACATAGAGCATAAATAAATATAAATATACATATATAAAGCAACAAGAATATATATAATATAAATAACATAATATATATTCATATAATAAAAATGCTTACAAAAATATAAAGGGCAAGAAAATAAATACGAAAATGAAAGTAAGCAAATAAAAGCGTAAATTAAGAGTTAGTTGTTAGATGTAAACAATATCCATCATACTTCGGTGCGAGTCCCCGTAAGGCCGTAAATAGACCGTGATAACATCAAAATAAACAAATTGGAATTAAAGTGAATAATTAAAGATGCATAAAAGTAAAGGATAGTGGAATGAGGACCAGATTAAAACATTAACAAAACTAAAAAATAAAATTAAAAGAAGCAAAAAGAACGAAAGCAAAAGCATAATAAAACATGAAAGTGCATTAAATAAGGAAACAAACAAATGAAAACTATTTTAAGAAAACAACAGACGATTGCATTTTCAAAGTTGTTCCGTTTTTCATTCAAAACCATTTTACATACAAAAAAAAACTTTTCCCTACTGTCTCTCAGTTTCATCAGAACCTACCCGATCAGACCGTTCATCGACGACCAAACCTCACGCCGTTCAAGGCGTTCACTCTCTTCGACCACACAAGTCGTGGCCTGAAGCCCCGAAACCCAAAAGACTGAAATCCTCCCTCAAAATCAAAACCTGAAACGAAATGAGGGTTGATTGTATAAGACATGGAGGCCAAGGAAATGATTTTTTTTTCTGGTCAAGGGCATAGGTAGTAGAGTAGCTTCTTTAATTATGGTGTTGGGTGGTGAATGAAAGGTGGTGATGGAGGGTTGGTTCGATGATGGTAGCTAATGGATGAGGATGAGGTTGTGTGAGAGAGAAGCTAAGTTATTTGGGAGGTGTCAAGGGGATTGTTTCGGTGAATGAATGACAGTGTAGGGGGTGATGGTTTGATGAAGGGTTAAATGGTGATGAGTGAGCAGAGGGGCATATCTGATGGGAACGGTTGGAGAGGGTAAAGGAGTGGGTAAGTGATGGGGACAGGGTAGGGCAGAAGGTAAGGGATTATGGGTCTTTTTTAATCTTTAGTAATAATAATAAATAATAAAAGATAGTAATAATAATAATATGTAATCTGAACAAAAGTTAGTGCTTACATATGTTTTTCTTTGCTATTTTTTTAAACGAGAATAGAGCAAAGATCAAGAGTATTAATTTTGTCTCACTTTTTTGTCTTATGATTTTGAGCTACGGGTTTTTCTTATATAGAACTTTTGTTCTTTCCTTGTATTAAGTCTTGAAAAACTGCGAGTTCTTCCTATATAAAACTTTTTGTTTTCCTCGGCGGATTGTTCAAGCTTCGAGTTCTTCTTTTTACGTTTCTCTTCTTCTAGAGCATTAGGGCTACGAGTTCTTCCTATATATAACTTTTCACTTTCCCTAGGCGGATTTTTCAAGCTTCAAATTCCTCCTATATAGAACTTTCTGCTTTTCTTCTTTTGGATCCTTGGAGCTACAAATTCTTCCTATACAAAACTTTTCGCTTCCCTCGACGAATTCCTCGACCTACAAGTTCTTCCTATATAGAACATTTTGCTTGGAAATTGTACCCTATTTTCTTATGTCATGATTATCAGAAGATTTTCACTGCTTTCAAAAGCTGAAGACTGAAAAACCTTAAAAAGATGTCTCGCCTTCTTATCGCATCGGCATGAAAAGATGTTCATCGCTCCTAGAAAGCTGAAGGTCAGAAGATCTTTGACCATTTGAAATTTGGAAAGAACTATTCTTTCGTGGAGCGATGTGAAGGATCTTGACTCACTTTCTGGACGTTTCGATTCTTTTATAGGCCCATATTCCTCATGGAAATATATGGCCTACAAAATTCATATATTCAAGATTAGTCAATTGTTTCAGACTCTTATCGTTTATCTTTAAGAGAAGGCCGGATTGTTTTAAGGGAAAAATATCTTTAAGAAAGATCAAAAAATATCTTTAAGGAAAGATAACTCTTGTAAGGATTAAATTAAAGTTTTCACTTTAAGAAATAACGTCCTTATGAAATGATCAAATTAAGGACTTTTAATTTTTAGAAAAAATCATTGTGAATGGACATAATTAAAAGATTCTTTCATTTTGAGATAACGTCATTAAGAAATAGTCGAATTAAGAAATTCTGTTTTAAGAAAAATGGGTCCTTATGAAATGATCGAATTGAGAAATTATGGGTTTTAAGATAAATATCCTTAGGAAAGGAATGAATTAAGAAAAAAATATCCTTAAGGAATGATCAAATTCAAGAATTTAGTTTTGTGAAGAAACATCCTTATGAAATGATCATGTTAAAAAAAAATTAGTCCTTAAGCAAGGACAAAATTAACAATTTTTTTCATGCTTTAAAGAAAATGTCCTTATGAAATGACCGAATTTAAAAAAAAAACTCGTTTTATGAAAAACGTCTCATTGTGAAAGGGTCGAATTTAATAATTTTGTTTTTTAACAAAGCATCCTTATGAAAGGATCAAGCTAGGAATACTGACACTCCCATTAGAAATACTGAAACCTTGAGAACTAGATCTAATGCAGCAAGAAATAAATATGCATGAACAAATATAGATGATAACACAAATAAATAAAGATAAGAACATAGAGCATAAATAAATATAAATATACATATATAAAGCAACTAGAATATATATAATATAAATAATATAATATATATGCATATAATAAAAATGCTTACAAAAATAAAAAGGGTAAGAAAATAAATATGAAAATGAAAACAAACAAATAAATAAATACGTAAAATAAGGGTTAATTGTTAGACGCAAATAATATCGATCATACATCGGTACGGGTCACCATAAGACCGTAAATAAACCGTGATAACACCAAAATAAACAAAGTGAAATAATTAAAGATGCATAAAAATAAAGGATACTAGAATGAGGACCAGATTAAAACATAAACAAAACTAAAAAACAATTTAAAAGAAGCAAAAAGAACGAAAGCAAAAGCATAATAAAACATGAAAGTGCATTAAATAAGGAAACTAACAAATGAAACTATTTTAAGAAAAGGCTTAAATGAAAAATAAGTACCTAAAGTATACTATTTTTGAACTTTAGGTGTTTAAAGTATTTTTTTTAAGTGTCCGGCTGTTAAAAAAACTGTTATTCATTTAAAACGTGACACGTGACATAAATATTAATTTTTTAATTATTTTTTGAAAAAAACTTTGAAATTTAATTTTTTTTAAAAACTCCCAAAATTTACAAAAATGTTCAAATCAGTTCTTAAATCTCTAAATCTCTAAATCCCCACCGTTACCGTCGCCAGCTGTCGTCTCCGACCACATCCGTTTGGTCACCAAATTTAGCCGACCATTTCCCTCAACTCGTCATTGCCCAAAATCGACGAACGGTGTATCAATCGAACGGGTATTTGACGTTCAATGTGCAGTTAGCACACCGTTCGCCAGTTTTCGGCGACGTCGAGTGAGGAAAAATAGTCGGTTGAGTCCGGCAACCGAAAGGGTGAGGCCGGCGACAGCGACCGACTGCGGCAGCGATGAGGATTTAAGATTTGGGGACTATTATAGAAAGTTTTAGAATTTTATGATTTTTTGTAAAATTTGAAATTATTAAAAAATAATAATTTAAAGAAATTAAAAATGACACATGTTAATTTTGTATTGGTTAACAATTTTTTTAATGGTAATTAACAACCGGGCACCTAAAATTATAACTTTCGATATTTCAAGCACTTATTTTTACAAAAAAAATACTTTAAACACCTAAAGTTAAAAAATAGTATACTTAGGCACTTATTTTTCATTTAAGCCTTTGAAAAACAACACACGATTGAATTTTCAAAGTTGTTCCATTTTTCATTTAAAACTATTTTACATACAAGAAAAAAACTTTTCCCACTGTCTCTCGGTTTCATCGAAACCCAACCGATCAGGCTGTTCATCGGCGGCCAAACCTCACATCAAGCCGTGGCCTGAAGCCCCGAAACCCAAAAGACAGAAATCCTCCCTCAAAATCAAAACCTTAAACGAAATGAGGGTTGATTGTATAAGATATGAAGGCCAAGGAAACGACTTTTTTCTCTGGTCAAGGGCATAGGTAATGGAGTGACTTCTTTAATTATGGTGTTGAGTGGTGATGGAGGGTTGGTTCGATGATGGTAGCTAATGGATGAGGATGAGGTTGTGTGGAGAGGGGCCTGGTTATTTGGGAGGTATCAAGGACATGTCTGATGGGAACGGTTGGAGAGGGTGAGGGAGTGGGTAAGTGACGGGGATAGGGTTAGGGGTGTTCAAAACTTCGGTTAACCGAATTAATCGACCGAACCGAATTTTTTTTCTTCAGTTAATCGGTTGGTTAATTTTAGGTTTGATCGGTTAACGGTTAATGATTTTTTTGAACTTCGGTTATCGGTTAATTCGGTTCAAAATCGGTTGGATAACCGAATTAACCGAAATTTTTATTTATTATATATTTTATATTTTTTATATATTTATTTTTGGTCACTGAACTTTTAAAAATTATAAAATGGTCATTAAACTTTATAAAATTAGCACAAAATGATTATTAAATTTATTAATTATTAAAAAATAACCATTAAAATTTTCAATATTTATCAATAATTTATAACGTGCAACAAATCAATGATCATTTTGTAATAATCCGATAAGTTTAATGGTTGTTTTATAACTTTTGAAAGTTAAGTGGCTAAAAAGATCATTTGAACATAGTTTAGTGACCATTTGTGTAATTTACCCAAAGTTTTTTAAAAAAGTTCGGTTAATTCAGTTAACTGACCGAATTAACCGAACTTTTTTCGGTTCGGTTAAAAAAATTCAAAAAAAATCGCTTCGGTTAACGGTTAATAAGAAAAAAATCGGTTAAGGGATTTTGGGATGTTCGGTCGGTTAACCGAACCAACCGTTTGAACACCCTAGATAAGGTACGGCAGAAGGTAAGAGATTATGGGTCTTTTTTAATCTTTAGTAACACTAATAAATAATAAAAGATAATACTAATAATAATAATAATATGTAATATGTAATCCGGACAAAAATTAGTGCTTACACACGACACTAAAAGCTTGAATTTTAACCTAATTTTAAATTTTATATCTTAAACCTAAATTCTAAACTTAAATCTTAAAACCTAAAAAATAAATCATGCCCATAATTCTTTAAACCCTAACCTTAAACCTTGTTTTTTAGAGTGGGAGTATAATAAGGGGCATAGTTAGGAGTTTTTCATCTATTCCTATAGGGATATATGACGTCCTAGAACGAACAAAAATTCTCTGCCCCATAAATATGCCCTTTTTATGCCCACACTAAAAACACTAATAAATTAAATTCTAAATCATAACCTTAAATTTCACATCCTAAACCCTAAACTCTAAAAAATACACCATACCCTCAATTACCTAAACCATAACCATAAACTCTAAACCTGCTATTTTAAAGTGAGGCACCGAAAGAGGTATAATTAGGGGACAAACGATTTCCATCCTCCTAAAATATGATTCCTCTCTCACAGAATTATTTTAATATTTTTTAATAATTTATATTTTAACAATATTTATAGATACCCCTAAAGTTTTTTTAACTATTTTAATCCATGTACTATATGTAAAAGTTTAATTTATCGATCTACTATAAAAAGAGACATTTTAGTTATTGTACATTTAAATAGTAAATATTTTTGTCTAAAATTTTAAAGATAAATAATTGACTTAAATACTATCCAACTTAAAATGTGAACACCACTATACATAACCAAGTATGATTAGATAGGTTGGGAGTCGATAGAAAAATTATAATGGCATTTCAGTTTCTGTTCTTCGTAGGTTTCCATTGGACAAATTTTTTTTACGCTTTTTAGTGTCTTTACGTATTCTCCAATGCTTAAAATTAAACAATATACATTAAATTGTAAATCTTAAATTATTATCCTTAACTATAAATCCTAAATTTTAATTCTAAATTTAATTTTTAAATATTAAAATATATAAATAGATAAAAAATGACAAACTATTTCTTTCATTTACGTGTAAGTTGGTTGATTTAGTTTATATTTTTCAGATTTTTCAGGCCTACAAACCAAAAGAAACCCGCTGCTCATCTTTCTGTCTCTGAAACAATTCCAGAAGCCTCAACAAGTTATCTAAAAAAAGTGGTCAAATTTAGCATTTGTCAGAAGAAAAGGAAGAAGAAGAGACAGAGTCAACAGAACATTTTTTAATAATCCAAATCTAATTTCTATTAGAAATGGTGCTTCGCAACAACAACAATAACGACTGCCATCTAGTACTACATGATAGTAGATGTCACACAAAAATTCAACAAATAGGGGACGTGCGACCATGACCCCCAGTATTTTTTATTTTCCACAAACCTAATCTTAGTGCTTTATACTAGAAGCAGCAAAACATTATATATATTATTATATTCCACACACCACAACTATATATAATTAAAGTAGTTTCTTTCCACCCATACCGCGGAGAAACGTAGATAGAAGAGATGCTTGGAAAATGGGGTCTAATGAGCTAGCTAGCAAGCCTAACACCTGGGGAAAGGAGTGCCACAAGTGGAAGCAACCTTCCTGGAATTGGGAGTGTTAATAAATTTCTTGAGATTAGGGTTCTTAAGGTATTGGCAGAGGCATGGCTTCTGTTCCTGGATCTTGCTGCAGCACAGTTGAGGTGGCGGTGAGGAAGATGTTATGGCGCTAACGCAGGAGCTCAGCTGCGTCGGGCTGCATGTCACCGCCGTTGACACCTCTGCTTCTGCCAGTAGGAGAATCACCACCACTGCACACGATGCCATATATGATGCCTTCATTTTTTCTTTTCTCGTTCTCACTTTTAATTGTATAGAAGTGATGATTGATGCAATTTGCTTTGGTTTCCCTCTAAATTTATAGAGGTGGGCTTTGGTAAAATTGAAATTTAAGATGAAAATGGTAATCATCTCCGTTTTATTACCTCTATCATGATCGGGATTTAAATAGCTGTTAAAACTATATTTTCGATTGCGATATTTATCGTTATTGTAAATATAATTTTTATAGACTGTTAATTTTTACAATAATATTTTTGAACGATGTTATTACTGTATTGCAATAGCAAATCACTAATTAAGTGCCGGGAAAAAGCAAAATTATTAAATATGCATTTAGGTTGGCCCCACTTGTATGATGAATGAATCGGCGTGCCTTACAAAATATACATTGAATTTTACCATTTTCATGATGGCAACCAAAATGGGTGTGGCTTTCTTCTCCATTAATCCTACATATGTATCATATGCTTACACAGGTCCGGTAGATTTGGAGGATTCAGACATTTGCTTTCCAGGTCTGTCAACTTTATTGAATTAATTCAGGATATGACATTGATTTGATACCAAATCCAAGTGTGTTTTTGATTTAGTTTCTTATTTGCTGCTGGTTAAATCATAATCTTTTTGCTTACAATATATGTTGGCAAAGAATTTAATATGTTTTTTTTAACTAAATAAAGAGATGGAATTGGCAATGTTCACCCATTCTAAATATTACACTGCTCCTGCCACTGCAATTTGACTCCAATTCCACTCATTCACTGATCTTTCTTCACCCATGAACAGGTTCCAATGAAAGATTATGGTGCCCAGTTTTATAATATATACTTATTTTAAATTGTTTCTCTCCTTCGATAGATGTTTACTACTCGTGTAAAGTTGGTCTTAAATTGGATCAAGCTGAATTCAGATTGAGATTATGTAAATATATTTTATGTTTGTTCAAGTCTAGCATTATAAAAAATATAGGCTTTAAATTATATATAAATTTATTCATATTTACAAGTATTTAACTCAAAGTTATTTTTGACCTCATTTTATTTTTTATAATAATTTTATTTTTAATTTAATATTTAATAATTATACGTGTATATATATAACTAAATGAGTAATTATTTGATGCACTATTAGTGAAAAGTTCTTTTTTTTTTCCACAAGCGGGCTTCTAAAACTGTCACATGTCCTTGTTAGGGGCCCTAAACCCTAACTTCTAAATTATAAACACTAAACTCTAAACTTTAAACTATAAAATCTATTCTCAAACCTTAAAATCTAACCACAAAAACTAAAACTCTAACACTAACCATAAATCCTAACATCTAAACCTTAAAAACTATAAGCTTGTTGAAAACAAAATTTTCATAGTAAGTGCATAGAATATTTTTCCTTACTAAATCTAATTTTTTATTAATTAAACATGGTCTACTTAACATATTTTGTTAATATTTACATTGTAACCCTCAAGACTCGCCGATGCTTAAGTCTAATTCCAAGATGTCAAATCCCATTCTATACCCGTAAATTTCCTAGAAAAATATAAGGATTTAAAGTTCAATTCAGATAGCAATTATAAACCATACATATTTATAGTAAATCATTTTTAAACTATATCAGAGTTAAGTTACAAAAATAATGCCACATCAGGCAAGGTAGTAAAGTAGGCAGTATCAAAATATAGACTCATGTCGCCCTGATATAGACAGTTTGGAAGATAGAAACATTACAAGAAATATGTGAACTAAATGTGTCGATCCTCTAAGTGCCAAGTCCTAGGGAAGCCTATCCAAAAGTATCTGAAAGATAAAGTTTGAGCAGTATGAGCTAGAGAACTTAATGTGTTCTAATAATTGCAGATTAAAACATTTAAATGTTTCAAATATGCATAAAACATTTCAGTAAGTCATGCTGCAATCTCCTCGCATTTTATCATTTTCATCATTTTTATAGGTGTTACATACATTATAGTACTATATATTATAATAAATATAGGTCATGTTTGGCAATTAGCGGATAGTTGATAGCTGGTAGCTGATTGCATTAGCTGATTGACTAGCGGATTGTATTAGCTTATTGTATAAAAGTGTTTGGTAAAATTAACTAATAGCTTATAGTTGTTTGATTATTTAAACCAGCAAAATAACATATAATGACACGATTATATTCGATACTTATTTAATTAATTTGATTATGAAAAATAATTTTTTAATATAACATTGCTAAGCATATTTGAAGGATATATTAATTTATTATTTATATAATTATTTTTAATACAATTTAATTAATTATTAAATTTAAATGCAAATATAAATGTGTGACCATAAAAAACAAAAAGTATTAGTTTATAAATGTTACAATGTAAATACGTGAGGGAAAAGAATTAAAATAGAAAATGTTAAATTTGAGTTATTTGGAGATTTTTTATAATTGTTAAGGGTAAAAGGGTCTTTACAACTCTTATGTCAAAACTTTTAATTTCAAAAGCTCCTATCAACAACTTTTTCAAGAAGGGTAGAATACACAGGTCATCACTCAACAATCTTTTCACTCCTATTTTGGTTACTCAACTTTGAAACTTTTCAATTTAATAACTGGACTTTATACATTAAACGTTTTTTGTCACTCTCAAATATATTTTTATTATTTTAGTATGACATGGCATTTTTATTATTATTTAGTATAAAAATAATTTAAAATAAAAATAAAAGTAAAACTAGATTGTTCGCCGGCCACTGTTCGCTGTCTTCGGACGCCACTACCAACGGTCATAGATGGTGGTCGTTTGGTCCCATATTTCATCAGCCGCTTCGTCTCGCCCCCTGAGTCCAAATCCGACCTCTATTTTGCCGAAAAGTGCTATGAAGTCCACGAAAATGAGATCAAAAGTGAGGAAATCGAAACGTTTATGTCGAGATTTGTGAGTTTCAAGACATTTTTCGGTGAA
Source organism: Hibiscus mutabilis (assembly GCA_019671005.1). Classification (NCBI taxonomy): domain Eukaryota; kingdom Viridiplantae; phylum Streptophyta; class Magnoliopsida; order Malvales; family Malvaceae; genus Hibiscus; species Hibiscus mutabilis. Next base: position 10,138,490 of record CM033726.1, on the reverse strand, counting down.
ACAACCACCAAATTTGGACTCGACGTGTCAAAACGAGTCGTCCAATACAATTTGGGGTCAAACGACCGCTAGTTTCGAAGGCCGACGGTGGTGACAAACAGCGGCGGTTATTTTAAATATTTTAAAATTTAATAATAATAAAATATTATTTTATTATTTATTTTAAATTATTTTTTATTTAATAATATTAAAAAATTGAAAATAATAATAAAATATTCAAGATTGACCAGAAACGTTCATCGTATAAAGTTAAGTTATTAAATTGAAAAGTTTGAAAGTTGAGTGACCAAAATAGGAGTGAGAAGATAGTTGAGTGATGATCTGTGTATTTTAACATTTTCAAAATTAGAGGTTTCACCTCAATCTGCTATTCTAATCCGTTATTCACCAAATATCTAAATTAACAGATTTAACTAGTCAAACCTCTAATATTAGCTTAAATATCTAATTTTTGACTCAAGACAATCAACATTTCTAGGTTTTGCCCTCTCTTATATTTTGCAGACAATCAACATTTTTAGGTTTTTTTTCCGTAGGTTTTGCAATGATGGTTTATCTCACTTTTGGCAAACCTTATTGAAAATGCTTACGCTCATTTACCAACCTCCAGTGACGGACTCACGTTGTTATTGAAAGGGGCACCTGCTCTCACACAACAAACTTTTTTGAACTTTGTAATTATATATATATTTTAAAAAAATTAAAAATTTGTTCCCAAAATTTCAAATATTTACGTATTGTATTCTAACCCTTAATTTTGAGTCCGTACCTGCCAACCTCTCATTACCATTTTATCATTTCCCATGGGCAATGCATCACATTTGTTCCTTTATAAAAGTTGATCATAAAACCTAAACAATAAAATTCCTTTGAAGCCTCCTTTGTTCAGGATGACTTTAGTTAGACATTCGGCCATTTTCTTGCAGCTGCTTTCACGTTTGATTCAATAAGAGAGTATGATGAAATGAAAACTGTCTGGATAATGCTCATCTCATATTGGGTAGGAAAATTTAGTTGGCTTGATTTATAAAGAACCTTTGAAGCCTCCTTTGTTGAAGAGTAGTGGACTATGCCCCCACGCGCGCTTTGCCGCCGCCGGCCGGCCGGCTTGGCTCGTGTTAACATATTCACGCGCGTTTTATCTTTTTATAAAAATACAGAATTTTTTTAACCTTTTGAAGTCGGCTTTTATAGACTGGTAAATAGCCTGTTAAGCATGGATATAAATTACGTTTACAATTGAAACGTCAATTACGCGCTTATTAAGCAGCTGTAATCGAATGTACAGACTGTACTGATACAGTCTGTTTTGAATGGACAGAATTAAAACGTGTTGACAGTTTCCAATTATTAATTTGCTGATTAATTGACAGAATTGAAACAACAACTATTTCAACTGTTTAATTAATGAATCTAGACTGTTTTAAGTCATGTATTTAAAGCCGTAAATAACGTAATTAGAGCAGATATCATAAAAATTATTTGGCCGTTACATATTTTTTTAAACTTGATTTTAATACTCGGTTTAATGTTGATTTGTTTTTGAACGAAAACACCCCTGTATCTTTCACTATAAATAGAGGTTTGCTTTCAGTTCTTTTTGACATAAGAAAAAGGAAAAACAAATAAGCCTTTTCAAAATAGTTTTCAATTCCATTGTTTTCAAAGCAAAGCTTCCCGAGTTTTTTCTGAGTTTTTAGATGAGAAGAGTAATATCTTCTATTTTTATTTTGAAGTTTGGGTCTCGGAGAGTCAGTGTTAATTTCGAGAATGATTCACTTGCAATAACAATTATACTAATTTGGGTAAATTTGTTTATAAAACAGTAATTCTTATCACGATACGATTAAATATTATTTTCAGTGTACAAACTCTCGGAGATTCAGTGTTAATTTCGGGGATGATTCATTTGCAGTAACAATTATGCCAATTTAGATAAATTTGTTTATAAGGCAGTAATTCTTATCATGATACGGTTAAATATTATTTTCGGTTACTTTTATTTTATTCTCAGTTAATACTAACGCATTGGTTCGCAGTATTTCTACCAACAAGTATATGATTGGATTCACTCTATAAACATATGATTAAGCATGCAAACTGTAGTGCAGTTGTGCAAATGCGCAGTATCTGCTGCCTCCTTATAATAATATATGTCTTGCTATTGGAATAAATGATGATTTTGCAGCGGATTTGGCCCCACATGCATTTACATATATTCTTATGGATTCTTGTAACATTTTTTTAACAATTGATTTATCCTTTTATATAATATATATATATATATATATATATAAAAAGTCGAATCTAACGAGGAATCTCAGTAAAAAAGATGATAATATTTTTTTTGAAATATCTAAATTCAATTAATTTTGTCTGTAAGGTGTGTGTCTTATCAAATAATAAAAAAATATAAAAATATATTTATGATGCACACTAAAGTAGTCAAGGATGGCCATGGGTCGAGTTTTTGGTCGATCCTCACTTGGCCCGAAAATTTAATACATTCATTCAAATTTAATCTGACCCGATATTTATGATGCTCTACCCGACCCGAACCGACATAAATAAAAAATTATCAATTTTTAAGGCTGTAAATGAACCGAACGTTTAGTGAACCGTTCGTCAGAAAGTTCGTTTATTTATTAAACGAACGAACATGAACAATATTTTTTGTTCGTTTAATTAAATGAACAAACACGAACAAAGGGCTTGTTCGTTTATTTGTGTTCGTGAATGTTCGTTTATGTTCATTTATGTTCGTTCGTTTATGTTCATTTAAATCTATTCACATATGTCTAGGGGTGTTCATTGTTCGATTAAACCGAACTAACCAACCGAACTAAAACAAAATTGGTTAATCTATTAGATAATTTTAGGTTTCGTCTAATGATTAAGAGTCTTTTCAAATTTCAATTATCGATTAATTCAGTTTAAAATCGGTTAAATGAATTAATCGAACTAACTTAAAATATTAAATATTTAACACATTATATATGTTCGTTTATGTTCGTTTGTGTTCGTTTATCATGTTAACGAACGAACATGAACGAACACGAACAAGCTCTATTCCTTAATGAACGAACACGAACAAGAAATTTTTGTTCGTTTATGTTTGACTTCGTTCGTTTGTTCGGTTAAAGTTAAACGAGCGAACATGAACACACCCTCGTTCGTGTTCGTTCAGTTCGTTTATAGGCCTATTAATTTTCATTATTATTCGATAAAATAAGGAGCTAATTGAAAAAAATACAAATAGAGAGGGAGCATTGTAATAATGATTTCATTTTTATTAGATAAAATAGGGAGATAATTGAAAATATATATAAAGAGAGGGGCATTATAACAATTATTTCAGGTCAAATATACATTTAAAATAAAATTAAACTATTATTTTAGGTCGGGTCGGGTAAGGTATTTTTTACCTTAAATCCAAACCTGACCCAACTCGACTGCATCCTCAAAAATCAGACCCGAATCCAAAATTTTCTTTAAGAATCCCAACCATATAAGATCGGGTCGGGTCGAAACCCGTCGAATCTAGGTCAATGGTCATCCCTAGTCAATATAGTACCGGTGGACGTATCATTTTTCTTTGGTACTGATACATATCATACAAGTTTGGTTTATTGTACCGTTTTGAGTTTATCATTATTTTCTAAATATTTCTTCATATATAATATCTACCGTATAATACAAATACATATCAATTACATGCATGTAAGTATATTTATATTTAAATATGGATTTCAATATAATTAATTAAGTTTAATAACTTAATTAAATGATTATATTTTATTATTAAATGTAATTGTGTTAAAAAGTTATGATAAAAGAATAAAAAATATATTAAAATCATGTACTAATCGATATGAGCCGATATGCACCAATACGAGCCATTATTAATCAATATAGGTCGAAACACACTGAAATATTAACCAGAATGGTATAAATTACTTGGTACCAGTTTAAAAATAAGTATGATCGGTGCTGATACTGGTATAGTATTGACTACTAAGAAGCACACCCCTAAATTGCAACAGAAAACGAAATGGGTAAAATACACATTTCAATCAATTATTAGTTTGGTTATAAACAGTTAGTTTTTTTTCTAATTTAGTCATTTAATTAAATAATTGTTACAAATAGGTCACTATGTCGTTAAAACAAAAACGAGTGCACCAGATCTAGGGTCGAGTCGGGTCGAGTTTTTGACCAACCAGAAAATGAATCCAACAAAATATAAACCTTCCCCCCGAATCCGATCCGACATGACACATTGTATTTTCCCACAACCCGAATTTTAGAAATAAAACCCGTCTCCAACCTAACATTAACCAAAATAAATAAATAAAAATATTTTTCCTATTTTTATTAAAAATAAAGGGGATAATAGTAAAAAATATATAAATAGGGTTATTTATAGTAATCATCCCTATTTTCCTCTTCTTTATTTAAGGATGTAATTGAAAAAAATATAAATAGATGAACATTATAGCAATTATCTCTAAATATATAGAAAAATATCTCGGGTTTGGTTAGATTTTTTTTCACCCTAAATATTTTTTTAAAAAAATTGACTTGATAAGGTCGAGCACGAGTCTCATGCCCATCCCTAATTAGATCAAAGCAACAACTAGGTAATTGTATTCTTACATAAAGCAATTATATGTTACTGATAAAACTAACAATTAGATAGCTGCAACATGAAACTAGTGTAACAGTTTTAGGAGAACAACAAGCAATTTAAGAGAAGAACAAAGACTAAATTGATAGAATTTTTATATATCAATAGTTAGATTTATTAAATTTATTTGAATTATGATCAAATTAATAGAATGTATAAGTTTTAGAGACTAAAACTGTTATTATACTAGACCACATCGCCATGTTTTTCCATTTTAACGGCCAATGACTTGTTTGTAACAAGTTTTTAATTGAGTGACTATTTTTACCTTTTAGAAGAAGGTTACCCGTTAGTAACCAAACTAATAATTGGGTGACTTGGGGTGCATTTTACCCAAACTAAAAATACTAACAACGAATGGGCTGAAAAATTGGATTTCATATTGGACCTAACACTAGCTTTGGGCTTTGAACAAATTTGGGCCCGTTTTGGACTTGCCCTTGATTCAGATTTTGAGCCTTGACAAGAGCTTGAAACCAGGCTTGATCTGACTGGATTTTGGGCTAACTATGATCTAACGCTAGACCGCCTTTCATCTTCGGCCTGCCCAACCCAGTTTTGGACTTTTTAATCGGCTTTCTATTTTCCAGTAATATAATGAAAGAGCCTTGAAAATATGTCCAAAAATTCAATATAACCCCTTATTAAACCAATATTCCAATTCAACCTTAAAACTAAATAGAAAATTAATTTAGTTTTAAAATTAAATTGAAATTTAATTTCTTCCGAAATTAAACTCAACATTCCAATTTCTAGATAAATTCAAAGGTTAAATATCATGGGATTTAGCTTAGAGTGAACAAAATCAGGTGTTTACAATATTTTTTGTAGACGCTTTTTTTTTCTTCAAAATTTGATCTCACAAACAAATTTTCATGAGTCTGCCCTTCTTTTATAAACTTGAGTAAGTTGGATATTTCTTAGATTTCCCCTTTGGGTATTCTTTAGGGTCGAATAAAACTCGATTCGAAAATAATTGAATTATTTCACGTGAATTTTTTTACTCGGTTTGATTATAATTTCATACACTTGATTCGAAAAATTTTCAAATAAAATCTAATATATAAAATGAGACTTGAATAACTCAAAATTTTATTAATTATTGGATCAATTTCCATGTTTGAGTCGAGTCCCTCAACTATGCTTGATATATGTATATCACTCGAAAGAATATAAAGAAATATAACTGCATATCACATAAAGTTGTTTAAATTAAATGGATCAATTTCCATGTTCTAAGTTATAAAATGAGACTTGAATAACTCGGAAATTTTAGTAATTATTGGATCATAATGGTTCTGTTCTGTTACGTTTTTCAGGTTCGATCGCGATTTCGGATCCCACCGGTGCTGAGCTTGTTGCAATCTTAGAAGCTTGCTTGGAATTCCGAGATTCTTACTGGTTTAATTCTCCCAAATTGGTGATTGAATCGGATATCTTGTTAGCTACAAACTGGATTAATAATCCAAGTTCCTCTCCTTCAAATTTCTTGCCAGTAGTAATGAAATGCAATGTTTTATGTGCAGAATTCGAGTGGAAAGTCTGTTTTGCTTTTAGAGAATTAAATTGTGCTGCTCACGGAATGGTATAGGGAGATCTCAGGCTTTCTTATGGCAGAAGAAGAATTGAGTTGTTGTTAAGCATTTGGCCGGCAGATTCTTATTTTGGTTCGAAATGGAACGAGGCAGTGTGTGATCCATCTTAGTTTTATTTCTGTCCGCAACTGTTAGCAGATGAAAGTCTCTTTGATTCTGGTGTTGATGGAGTGGCTGGTTCTTCATTGGGAGTATATGAATAATATTATTTTGTGTCAAGCTCGGCCATTCAGAAGTATTTAATGTTACGTATGTATATTGCTACTTTTATTTCACATATCCCACACGTTCATGTATGCATGTATATATATATCAAACCACTTAGACAAAAGGTTGCTGCTAATTACACCATTAGCTAATAATATAATTTGGTGACTTTTGATTCGACAAGGACATGATTTCATGATTTGTTATGCATGTCTTTTTTTAACTAGGACATATATTTAATAATATAGAAATTGTTAAAAGGAAAAGAACTTTTCAATATTGTAAATCTAGTTTCAAATAAACATACGTGTTGGTGCTTGCGCATCAAGTTATGTCTGAAACTAAAGCCAATGAAAAAGGTTATAAATTAAGCAGAACCTACTACACAAACTCCATGTTAATATAAGTAAGAGTATGTGTAAAGTTCATGCAAGCTATTGGGTTTGGTTAGCCAAGATTCACAAAGTGGCAGGCATGCAAAGTAATATCTAACCTTTGCAAAGGAAATTAAAGCCCCCAAGCCATTCCTTTCTTCTTTATTCCCACTATTCACTTGCTTTCACACCAAGCTTGGAACCCCCTCCCCATGCATTCTCGTATATAAGATCGGTTCAGTGCAACTGGTGATTGATACAAACATTCCATTCCATTCATTTCCATATCAACAAGTATATACAGATTCAACGATGCTGATATTCGAATCACAACTAAAGCTCTTTGGACGTCATAGGCCTATGGATGCCATTCTTGGAGGTGGAAAAGGTACTCTCTCTTTATATGCATACAATTTGTGATCCTCTATGTACCACCTCATTAAGAAAAAAATTATAACATCTAATTCCTAACCAATGTGCAATTTATTTCAGTGGCTGACGTTTTGCTGTGGAGGAACCCGAAGGTGTCAGCCGCTTAACTATTGGGAGTGACATCGATTTGGTTCCTTTTCGAAGTCGTCGAGTACAACTTCGTCACCCTCCTCTGCCACATCTTCATCACCACCATGCTTGTCATCTTCATATGGTGCATTTCTGCCGATTATTTTGGATGGTACAACTTTTTTCTTTTACTTCACCACCTGATTAACATAGTATTAATTTCCCATTCAAGTGTCAGCATGTAAACCCCTGTTCTGTTATTGATTCACAATTTGTCTCCAGGAATCGTCCGAATATCCCCGAGTTGTTGTCGGATGAAACCGCCTTCTACGAAGTTGTTTCCGTCTTCCATTGGAGGTTCAATCAGTTCTTGAAAAAATTCCTCCACGTTGCTGGTGGAAATGACCCTGTCAACTTCTTCTTGGTACCACCATCAGAATCTCCATGCCATATATTTCTACTTTCGGCTCTCTGTATTCTTCGAACTTTTAAGTTTCTAAACTTGTGGTAATTTACAGGTGATCATTTCTCTGTACATAATATCGGTGATCGGATCTTATTTCGACTTTGTCAATCTCCTCTTCCTTGGTAAGATTCATCATCTCATGACTACTAATGATTTTAAAGCATAGAGACTAGACCACATGGGAGTAATTAGTTTTTGTTGATTGAATGAAATTCGAAGGCTTTGTGAGCTTGGGAACGCTGCCGTATCTGTACAGTCGATACGAGAACGAAGTTGATTACCATGCCGGGAAGATGAGCCGAAAGGTGAGCAAAATGTACAAGAGGTTTGATTCAAGAGTTCTTAACAAGATACCCAGAGGACCAGTGAAGGAGAAGAAGCACTTGTAAATTGTCCAAAACCGGCTTTGTTTCCATTGCAGATTGCACATGTACATTTTCCATATACATGTTTGATTGCTGATCTAATGAATAAAACAGATTTGCATTTACTATATACTTAGATTCCAAATCCAAATCAATCCTCTGTGGACCAAATAATAAGGAGGACTCAAATTGAGATGAAGAAATGTGATTAATGAATTCTTTTTGTTGCCCTCCCGGTTCTCCAGCCCTTACTAATCCGGACCAATCCGTGTTGACTTTCGTGGGTGAGTCTCCCAACGGGGAATTTTTAGCATACACAAGATTTTGAACTCGAAACTTACTTAAACAATACCAAGCTGCTTACCACTTGGACCAACCCCATTGGTAAATCCATTTTTTGACCTCCATAATACAATCAATTTGCTGTCCACATTTTCTCCACTACTTCTGGTCCAAAATAAGTGAGTGGTACATACATGTGTTTTGTGATGCAATCTGAAAACATAAGCAAATTGGCCACTTCAAACTTCATGGATGTGGAAAATCTTAAAACTTTCTATTATTAAAGCTGCCTTTGAGAAGTGTCCACTAATTAGAAAAACAATTGCATTTTAAACTCTCTTTTCCCCACAGTTACTTGGGATAAGATTGGACCAGTTCCAGCCTGCCCAAGTTACTATTAATGAAAAGGTGTACTTCAATAATTGAGAATTATATACTAATTTATATATTTCCAAGATGGTGGCCACTGGCCAACTATCTAATTAGTGCTAATCACTGCCATGGATTTAAAAGCAGGTTTTGCCTGTTAACATATAGCTTGTATCTTTATTAGAACTTGAGTGACAAGAAAGAGTGGAAGTACATGTATGCATCATAAATGATACATTTGTAGTGGTGCATGTGATTGTTGACCCACTAGTAATATTTCATGTCCATTTCTGGTGGCTTATGCCTGCCAATTCCAGTGCAAGCAAGAGGAATCACTAAAAGCTGAGTGGGAAATTAAGGAAATATAGTATTATTATATACTAATGCTAAGTCAATGGCCTAGGTAGTAGACTACATATAAGAGGACTCACTGCATGAGTCTTTCAGTGCTCATTTCACTCAAGGTGAACATACAGAGAGAAAGAGAGAACATGGTGAGGGAACTGAAGGTAGTTACCAATATGGATTCCAGCGGCGGCGCTCTCCTAATCTTGTGGGCGGCTCTGATGACCCTTTCTTCTATTTTGGCCATGATTTTCTCGTGTGCAGATGGCGTATCGAAGGAGAAAACCACCTCATCGGTTGACACAGGTGTCTGGCTGTGGGGGTGCTGGATGTGGAGCAGCTTGTGGTGGATAAAATCTTGATTTCCTTCATTACGTTTTACAACAAGAAACCATGGAACTAACTATAAAGCTTTATGCAATTACAAAGTAAAGTGAGGCTGCTGGGCTTCTGCAGAGAAATGCCATATTGTATTAAAACCTTTTGCTGTACTAGGCAACTGATACTGAATTTCATGAATCATTTAATTTACCCTGTTTTCAATGATTCTCTTTTCGACCAAGTACATGAATTATATATAGTAGGCAGCTAAATAATAACCATGTTTCTGGGGTTTATACATTCTAATTTTGCAGAGTACTGACAAAATGTTTCTTGGATAGCTGGTCTTGTTAATTTCCTAGAGTTGCAGTCTGCAGATAGTTTATATTCTCAGGGAACAGGATGTTACATGCTACTTCTTCACCTCTCTAATTTTTAATTGTAGTTTATGTGAAGAATCATCTTCATATCATCAGATCAAGCTTGAGTTGATTGTATCTATCTTTCTTTCACTTCAGTACTCCTGCAAATCAACTAAGCATGTGCATTTTTCTGATTTTAGGGCACATTTGAGATATGAGATTTTGATTTTGTTACTGTAACTCCAAGCATATGTTGTTAACAGACAACATTTAAACGACTAAAGTTTTTCTTGGGATTGAATTTACAGATGAGAGTTACCTCAATGAATAGGTTTATTTTAATCCCATCATATGCATGTATATATATATATATATATATACATTTGCATTTAGAATGACAGACAGACAAGCGCCAGAGTCACCTCATAACTTCCGGGTTTTTTTTTTTTTTTGCAAAGGTCAACTTAATAAATATTTTATGTTTTCCTATAGGAATCAAAGTTCTCCAAAACTGTTTCTCTGTCCATAGAATTTGAATTTAAGACCTTATTGTTCTTTTGGATTTGAAATCAACCAAATAAATATAACAAAAAATATTCTGAAAATAATATTATTATAACCCTTAGGATAACCCCTCTGCGTTACGTTTCTCCGCTCACCAAGCTATTCAGAGATGTACCTCAAGAGTCAACCATTGGACCATACTCGATGTGTATAAGTAAAGTAGGCTTTCGGAGTGGGACATACAAAAATCTTGTTCCAAAGCTATCCTGACTTCGATAAGGCAGACATCAAATTTAACTGACTCACCAACAAAGCTTATCAACCGGCAAGTAAAGTACTATCTCTATCTCATTCATCATATAAAAACTAGCTTATCAAACCTTCCATTATATATATATATATATATATATATATATATATATATATAAAATAAAAGGGAAGCTATCAGGTTCCACAAACTAAACCCCGCCTATAATGGTCCACCATACTTCATCTCTCTTTATCTTCATCATCCTGATAAACAGCGATTTCCTGTTTGGACCACCCTAACTGAACTGCATGATAGCAAAAATATCAATAAAGATAGCAAAAATAGAAACTCCATTTAATATGTTTTTAACTCATGGTTTATGATTTTTTTTTACATTTAATTTTTATTTATTCATAACAAACAGTTTTTAAATCTGTCGGCCGATTCGATGAGCTAATGTAGCATTTTGAATCCTTAGGAATGAACATGTTAAGTTTAGGGTGTTATTTTGGTTCACCGGAAGTGAAACTATGCACACAAAAACGTGCTACAGCCTCCCTTCAATTTTTTTTATTATGTTTTTCATTCGTTTTTCTTCCTTAATTTTGGGTATTTTTTAGGTTTTGAAGTTTTTTTATATTTTTCTGGATATTATAATTTCGATAAAATGTTATGTATTTTTTATATTTTTTTTCCGTATTTGTTCAAATAAATGGAATATGAAAATTACAGTAAAACGTTTCTTTATTTGTGATATTTTTGTCCTTTATATTAGATTTAAAAAATGGTCATTAAATTTTGTAAATGTTACAAAAATGTCATTAAACTATTTAATTGTTATAGAATGGTTAATTTATTATTTAATTGTTATAAAATGATAATTGAACTATTTAATTGTTCTAAAATTGTCATTGAACTATTTAATTGTTACAAAATAGTTTGTTATTACAAATTATACTATAAATTTGTGTTGTTGTTGATTTTAAAAGACTTCGTTTCAGAAAGGTTTAAAATGAAAGAATGAATGGTGTTGTAGCTTCCAAAAGCATTTCTTGGAGAAAAAACTCCTTAATGCCTTTTATTTGAAGTGTTTATTGGGGGAACCTTTTAATTTCTTTTATTTAAAAGATTTTTGGAAACAAAAAGTATTAGTTCCTTTCATTTGAAACGTTTTTGAAAATAAAGTCTTGAAATCAATAGCAAAAATAAAACTTGCATCATAACCTGTAATAACCAACTATTTTGTAACAGTTAAATTGTTCAATGATCATTTTGTAACAATTAAATAACTTATTGATCATTTTGTAACAATTAAATAGTGCAGTGACTATTTTGTAACACTTACAAAGTTCAATGAATATTTTGTAACAACTATTATATTACTTAGTTGTCCCGTCAACCCACTGTTAAACCGGCATTTAAGGGCTCAATACTCATTTTGAACAAAATTAAAAGTTTAATGCTCATTTTATATTTTTTTAAAAGTTTAGTGATTAAAATAAATATTTTAAGATAATTTAGTGATTATTTATAAATTATAATTTTTTCCATTAAAATCAAATTCTGTTAATTCCAAAGGAATGATCCGAATCTGAGGGTCCGTGTGTTAAACGTTTGGAGCTAAATTTTGGATAAAAGCTTTGATGTGTTCTTCAAATTTTGATTAAACAACATGAATGATGACGACTTTGTTGAACATTTTTTAATATTTAAAAAAGTTTTTTTTTAATTTATATAAATACTTTTATTTTTTTATTTTTACAGTTTTTTAAACCTTTTATATTTTTATAATTCTCCAAAATCTTTTAAACTTTTAGTAATTTTAAAAAAATTTACAATTATATTAATTTTATATTTTTAATTATCTAATGATATGATGATATAAAAAAGCTTAATGGCTACTTTTGCCCATGTAGTAGTTCAATTTATCAACTTTGCCCATATGATATTTTAGCATCAATTTGGCTTTGAAATAGGCAAATTGCATTACTGTTTGCACTTTGACTGACACTTTAACCCTATTTTCTAAATCTCAAACCTTAAATCTTATACCCTAATCGAAAATTTTATCGATCTAAAGTGATTGTGAAACATAAAAGTATTCCTAAATCCTAAACGATAGTGCAATTCGACTACTTCAAATATTAAATTAAAATAAAATACTATAAGGACAAAATCGATAAATTAAAAATACTAAAAAAAAAAAGGAGAAAAGTATCCTTAAACCTATAAAAAAACAAAAACGAATCACGTCAGTGAAATCCATCATGTCAATTAACACATGAGCAAAAGTTGTATAATAATTCGCTTCCCTACAAGAAGCAAATATTGGACACAGGACCTTATAAATTCGCTTCCCTTTTACTCATATATTATCATGTACACATCATTATTTATACAACTTATAACCAAAACCTCAATGCAAATATTGGACACAGGACCTTATAGAGCAATCTCTGGTATGGAGCTAAGCATTAAATCTCATCAAAGTGCCAGATCCCTGAACATCCACCAAGAAGACTTTAAACCATATTAACATGTTAAAAGTCACAAGTGCAAACAAAACCTAAAAGTCTAGCTGTCTGAGCACTGTGCCCTGTCCATGCTCTCCGTACTAGCATCAATGGCTGCTGCCGTGGGCTCGACAGATGACCTTTCCATAGATACAGCTAACAGAAATGGCTTTGGAGGCATCTCAAGGAGCTCAACCGCACCTTCCAGCATCTCCAAAACCTTACTCATCGACGGACGATCTGTAGCCAAAAACCAACTATGATCATTTTCCTTACCATTTGCCTTTCGCTCTCGGTTGCATCTTCTAATTCTAGATCGTCCCCTCTATCGAACCGGTCATAAATCCACGAAGGGAAATATATTTCACTGGATTGCTCAGCAAATGCATTCAAATTCCTTCTCTTTCCTGCAGCCTGCATTTCTGGCTTGTCTTGCAGCATTAATAGCATCAAAAAATGGAAACCAAGACAACGCGACCAAGCATAATATTGCTGCAACTTTCTTCGTTAACATCTTGAAGAAGATGAGTGATACCATGAGGTATCAGTAACGGATAGTCCAGAACAGGGGATTTGAAGCAAGCACTTGCAGAAAACACAAGAGTCAAGATGTTGGTCATCTTGTTTGAGTGGAGGCCTTTATTTTCACGCGTTTGTAGTCGATAAGTCACATTTATTAGTCCAAACACAGCTTGGAATTTTCCAATCACATTTATTAGTCAAGATGTTGAATTCCATGTTTGTCTGTAATGATTTATTTGTGCAATGGAATATCCTCTCTTTAATTTTCAAGAGAGAAGACATTTCTATTGATGCATTATTTCAGATAAGTTGAACATGAACGTGGGTAATTCTGCAGACAAAATAGACTCGCATTCTCCTGCTTCTTAAGAGATTAAATCGGATGCTCCTTAATCTGGTAATATTGAATAGAATAAAATTTTAAAAAAGTTCACAAAAGGTATCACAAAATGATTGTCATATATGTCAAAGTAAAATTAGCACGTGGTAATATTGTATAGTGTTACTTGTTTAAAATATTTTATATTTGACACGAGCCTTATTTTCTGGCAAAATTGGGGATAATGCAAAGGGATCTAAAATTGGGTTAATAGGGGATGTTGGGGGTATTTGGAATTCCACGCCATAGTGGAAGACGCCATGTGGAAAGGGTGTCTTGTGTTTTTTATTATTTTTGGTGGTAGGACGCTACATGCACCATGCGTCACTGTCGTGATAAACTTTATCAGGATGTGCGGCTCAGCTTCACGTGATGAAAGTTGGTGCACCAGGGAAGCCAACTTTAATCGGCTGCCATCAGGATGCCACCTAGAAGTGGCATTTTCCTGTCTGCATGGCATGTATGCAGGCTGCACCAACCAGTTTTCACGTAAAAGCTGATCTCCTTCAAATATTTGGTTTTTTTGATGTTCTATATATATAGGGATATCAGAAGAAGAGTGTATAGGGTTTGTGAAAAAATTGAGAGAGTTTGAGGTAAAAATTAGAGTGTTATTTTTTGAAGATATATTCGAAGAGGTAGAAATTGTTGAAGTATATTTGGTTGTAGATTTCTCGGTTTCTAAGAAGTAAGTAATCTATTTTTTAATTAATCTTTGTTTTTTTAAATTAGAGGTGTTTGTAGATTTTTTGTGTAATTGAACCGTTGTTTAATATATATGTTTAATTAATTTTTGTTGAAGGATTTAGAGCACATTTACACGGGTTCTCATCTATCATGTAAGTTTTTTTTTGTATATATTTTATTTTAATTAGCTAATTAATTTTTTAATAGTTAATGTTGTTATATGTAATTTTTGTATTTAATAAGAAAATTTTCATGTATGTTTATGACTTTTTTTTCAATATGTAGATAGAATGAGCTCATCAACATATGGTGACACTAAAAACCTAGTTGGTCGTTGGGGCGAAACACTTGATGATTTCTGTGAGGATGAAGAAAATATTGTACCTATTACGGAAGATGATGGCATTCATTTACTCGATGCTGATAATGTTGAGGCTGTTAAGACAATTGCGATTGAGGGTAATGGTCTGGATGTTGAAGATAATATTTGGGCCCCAGCTGTCGCTGGGCTTGGGTTGGAAAATGATCAGCCTATTTGGGGTTATGTTGAACCGGAGCCCAATCAATTAGAGCCTATATATCCGGCTTATGAACCTTCAACCCACATGTATGAGGTGGACTATGCTGCAATACGAGATCCGGAACATGAAGCCTGCTTATTTAGTTCTTCATCAGCTTCTAACTATGGGGAATTGGAACTCAAGACTCTCTTCGAAACAAAAAAAATTTGCTCAGTTGGCAGTTAAGGAGTAGTGCGTTAAATGTCAAACGATATCATGTGTTGCTGAGTGTGATAAGTATACATATTGCTTAAGGTGTATTAATTATAAGAGCAAATGTCCTTGGAAGATAATGATTTCATACCTACAGATGAAAAAGATATGAGAGATGACAAAGTTCAATGAGCAGTACACTTGTTCAAATATATCATTATCACAGGACTATATAAATTTAGACTCTGATCTAATATGATCCAACACTAGGTTGTTGGTTGAAAGGGATCCAAGGATTTCAATTGTAGTATTAGTAGAATCTATCCGAAACCAGCTTGGATATATTCTATCTTACTACAAGGTATGGATGGCAAAGCAAAAGGCGATGGCACAAGTGTTTGGTGATTGGGATAAATTGTATAATGAGCTACCAGCTCTTATACGAGCAATGCAAATATTCCTCTCATGAACAATTATAGAATACGAAACAATATCGGCGTGCACCTTACAAGGAAAACTAATTCATGGTAAAAGGATATTCAACAAGTTATTTTGGGTATTCAAGGCGTGCATTGAAGGGTTTATATTCTGCAAACGTACGATTCAAGTGGATGATACCTGGTTGTATGAGAAGTGCAATCATATATTACTTATGGCTGTTCCAAAAGATGAAGACAATAATATATTCTCAATTGCCTTTGCCATTGTTGAAAAGGAAGACGCCGATGGATGGAAATTCTTTTTGAACCATTTACGCAACCATGTAGTAAAAGAAGACGAGGTTTGTATGATTTCTGATAGAGGGACTGGGCTCTTATCAGTAATTGACAGACAAAAAAATTTATGGATAGGTCCACATGCATATCCATTGAATTATTTACGGCATATTAAAGCAAATGAGAAGACTAATTTCGAAAACAATGAGATTTGGAAAGAGATTTTAGGCACAAGCAAATTGTTATTCGTTGTTTATAACAATTATTAATTTATTTATGATGTTTTCTTATTTGATTTAACTAACTATTTTTTTAAATAAGGTATGAACTACTTTAACCAAATTTCGAAGCGAGGTTAAGAAGATTGAGGTGGCACGATCAACGTGTATTTAATTTTGCAAATGACATCCTCAGGGAAAATGGTCACAAGCCTATGTGAAGGTCAGCGTTACGGGCATATAACAACTAACCTTGATGAGGCTATAAACTCGGTGCTTAAAGAAACACGCCATCTCCCAATTGCAAGTATTGTGTGGAAGACTTACTTCAGATTGGATAAAGTTTGGTGTGATAAAGCGCGAGAAGTAAACGCCCGGATAAACAGCAGACAAAATTGGTCTAAAACCCTGCAGGATAGAATGGTCACTCTTTAAGCGGATA
This sequence comes from Hibiscus mutabilis, assembly GCA_019671005.1. NCBI lineage: Eukaryota > Viridiplantae > Streptophyta > Magnoliopsida > Malvales > Malvaceae > Hibiscus > Hibiscus mutabilis. The sequence goes on along the minus strand of CM033726.1, from coordinate 10,121,672 downwards.
CAACCTCTATGAGAGTCAGAACATTCGACCCAAATAGTGCAGAATTTACTGTTGAAGCTAAGGTCCGAGGTGAGAAAAGAATGTTCCGACTAAACCTTAATCAGAGATGATGTGATTGTGGTGAATTTCAAGCATTTAGATACCTCTGCTCTCACACACAATGTCGCATGTATACATATTCGTATGAACCTTTATACGTTTGCGGATTAATGTTTTAGGCTGGACACTATGGTAAATATATATAGATTTCAGTTCAACACGATCCTGAACCAAGATTATTGGCTGGTAGAGCCAATATACGAAAATGGTTACCAAATCTAAAGCTTCGTAGAAAGCTAAAGGGTCAGTCGATGTCCACTCGCATTCATACTAATATGGATGATCATAATGACAGAGATGGAGCGTTTAAGTTAAGCATTGTACTCTTTGTCGGGGACTAGGTCACACCAGAACAAATTCAATCTTTCCAACTATCACGCTGGACCATCAACTTAATATTCTATTAATGTAAACTTGTTTTAAAATGCTTTTATTGGTTATGAAATATTTGATTTTCTTTGTTAGTAAGTTATTAATGTAATAGTTAATTAAGAAAGCAGACAAGTTTAACAAAATAAAATAAAATTGTTTATCAAACAACAGTCTAATTTAAAAACAAAGAGTAGATAATCTAAAGTGAAAACCAAAACAAACAAACAAACAATATTCAAATTTAAAAACCAAGACTAAAATAAACAAACAAACAAACAACACTCGAATTTAAAAACCAATACTAAACAAACAAACAAACACCAGTCAAATTAAAATATATTACAAATAAAATTTAAATATTTCCTATTTTCTCCTCATTCTCAACAATTCCTATCAATGTAAGGATGACGTTTGATCGTACCGTCTAGGGATTTGAACCATTCTTCGTGGTTGATTCGGAGTATGCTCATCGTGCAAAAATGGATCCTCTACTCATCGTGCAAAAATAAATCATCCATCATTCGCATAGAAGGTGGTGTATCATACATATCTTCTAGATGAAATCATGAGCTACTAATGGTCGTAGTTGACAACAAAGATGTCATACTATCAACACTCATGCCACCAAATAAAGATGAATTGTATCACTTATATACGAATGTTTGAGGATACTCAAATTATGGTATGTATCCCCTATCATCATTGTAAGCTGGATGAGAAGAAGACATGATATTACCAAATCCAAATGTTGGATGAAATGATGAGTTGTCACCAAATATTGTGTGGACTATTGGATACCTATGCTCTATTGGTTCTTCCCAAGGATCACTTACAAGTCTTGGGGGGATTGGACCGAAGACCATGAAGAATACCAACCCGTAGAACAATGCAAATTTGGTTCGTCTGTTGGTTCTTGCGAGCTCTCACCAAACCCGGATGACAAATGTACATGTTTTGAGCATCGCAGATCTTCAAGCCATTTATTTTTAGCTTTGAGGGATACTAAGAAGGATTTTCCATTTTTTGAATACCACAAATAGTACTCAAAACTAAAATTAAAATCACTTTCATCAATTGAACTCAAATCTTCTAGCCACCGCGTATATCTTCCTTCTCAAAGATCAATGAATTTGACTTGCTTCATAGCTCAATTCTCATCGAATCTACCTTTTCTAGCTCTACATGGATGTATTCAATACTAGGTAAAGCTCTAGGAATAGGTTGATAGAAGTTGAACTGCGACAACACTCTATCAGCACAATGATATTCAACAGTAGAAAAACGAATCAAAGGCACAACTAGATACTTTAACCAATTTGGTTAAGAATATGAAGCGATCAAGCAACACATAAGAGATCAATGTAGTGGATTCAATTTGTGACTTATGTAATGGTAACCATGATTCTTCTGAGTGTCCTCAGAACCCAGAGTCTAGTTTTTACATTGGAAACTATAATCGGAACAACAATGTGACGTCCAACACTTACAATCCAGCCTAGAGGAAGCATCCGAATTTCTCATGGAGCAATTCGAACAATTTCCTCAATCAGAACAATCAGAATGCACAAGCATCGGAATTCCAGCATAATATACCTCGACAACAGATGTCGCAGCAACAATCGACACCATCTAGTTTTTTTTAGAAAACTCTCTCAATACTTTTCTGTTAAAAGCTGAATCTTATATGGTTAAGAATAGTAGCTTCATGAAAAGGACCGATACTTTTATTAACAGGACTGAGATGAGATTGAAAAATCAAGAGGCAACCCTGAAATCATTGGAGACTTAATTTGGGCAATTCACCAAAAACCTGAATACAAGGCCGGAAGGAGGTTTACCCAGCGATATTGAGGCCGCAAAGGGAATTAGCCATGAACAGTGTAAGGTAATCACCACTCGGAGTGGATGAAAGCTTAATGATGCACCTGCTCAGCCTATAAATCAACCAGTAGAGCAAGCCCCTGCTCAAAAAGAGGTAATTGGCGAGACCACCCTATCCAAAATTGTCTAGGCAATTCCAGATACCTACGCAATTCCAATAGCCCAGGCAAGTTACGATGAAAATCCTAGAAAGAAGGATGAGGAGATTCGAATCCCACCACCCTTCCTACAAAAACTTAAACGGCAGAAGCAAGACTACCAGTTCAAGAAGTTTCTAGATATCCTGAAGCAAGTCCACATCAATTTGCCATTGGTGGAAGCAATCGAGCAAATGTCGAACTATGCTAAGTTCCTTAAAGACATTGTCTCTAAGAGAACAAGGATAGAAGAATTTGAAACCGTTGCTGTAACGGATGGATGTATGGCCATGTTGCATAACCGAATACTGCCTAAGCTAAAGGATCCCGATAGTTTCATAATACCTTGTGCAATTGAAAATCACTATGTCAGGAAGGCATTATGCGATATTAGAGCAAGCATAAACCTTATTCCGAAATCGTTCTTCCAACGATTAGGAATAGGGAATGCGAGGCCAACAACAGTGATGCTACAACTTACGGATAGTTCCTATGTGCAATCTGAGGGAAAAATCGAAGATATCCTGGTAAGAATTGATAAGTTGATTTTTTCCGCTGATTTTATTATTTTGGATTTTGAAGCAGATGAGTTCGCACCTATTATCCTTGGGAGACCGTTTTTAGCAACAAGAAGGACCTTGATTGACGTGGAAAGGGGAGAACTCACTATGAGGGTAAACGATCAACAAGTCAAACTGAATGTTTTCCAAACTCTCAAGTAAACCGATGATCCAGATAAGTGCCAAGTCATCCAAGCCACCACTAAATTCAATTTTAACATGGAAGAAAATTGCCTCAACATTTGCCTCGGTAATTGTATGGCCGAACCTGAAGAACTTGAAGAGCCAGACGATGAAGAGCAGGAAGAAGCCAATTGGATAGCAAGTCATCTAGGTAAGTATTTTGAAACACTGGATTACTCAGATAAGAAGGTAAAATCGAAAAACCTTCTATTGAACAACCTCCTATTCTTGAATTGAAACCATTGCGAGAGCAATTAAAATAAGCTTATTTGGGAACCAATAACACTTTTCTCGTAATTATCTCTTCAAAGTTGCAGGCTGAACAGGAACAAAGGTTGATTGACATGTTGATGTTTCAAAAAAAGGTAATAGGATGGACAATTGCCGACTTGAACGGAATTAGCTCGGCAGTATGTATGCACAAAATCTTTTTGGAGGATGATAATAGACCAACAATTGAGGCACAAAAGAGACTTAACCCTGCTATAAAAGAAGTCGTGATGAAATAAATCATCAAGTGGCTTGATACTGGTATCATATATCCTATCTCTGACAATACATGGGTATGTCCAGTATAATGTGTACCGAAAAATGGGGTATAACTATGGTAAGTAATGAAAGCAACGAACTTATTCCAACTAGAACTGTCATCGGTTGGAGGGTTTGTATGGGTTACCATAAGTTAAATAAAGCTGCTAGAAAATATCATTTTCCTTTGCCATTTATTGACCAAATACTTGACCTTCTTGCAGGTAAATCCTTTTATTGTTTTCTTGATGGTTACTCAGGTTATAGCCAAATCGCCATAGCACCGGATGATCAGGAAAAGACCACCATCACATGCCCATACGACACATACACATTTCGAATGATGCTGTTCGGATTATGCAACGTTTTGGTAACCTTCCCAAGATGCATGATGGCAATTTTCTTCGACACGGTGGAATATTTCCTAAAATATTCATGGACAATTTTTCGGTATTTGGGGATAGTTTTGACAATTACCTCGACAATTTAGAGAGAGTGCTAACCCGATGCGAAGAATCTGATCTAGTTCTAAATTGGGAGAAGTGCCACTTTATGGTAGATGATGGTATAGTGCTCAGCCACAAGATCTCTTTCAAGGGAATTGAAGTTGACAGAGCTAAGGTGGAAGTAATTGAAAAATTGCCGTCACCAAATTCGGTCAAAGGAATCTAAAACTTTCTCGGTTATGCAGGTTTTTATATAAGGTTCATTTATAATTTTTTATAAAATTTCTAAACCTTTGTGTAAATTGCTTGAACATGACAAAGCTTTTAATTTTGATGAATCATGTGCCACGGCATTTAAAAACCTGAAGAAACAACTCACCTCGGCACCCATTGTCATTCCACCTGATTGGTCTCTGTTACGCGTAATAAGTGCTCCGCAATTGTGCAAGTGTACACGTCGCAAGTTATAGTATAAAAAATATCGTCTCCACAGGGATTGGTGCCACTTCAAGAATCTAATCTTTTGCACTGTAAAAAGTAAAAGAACACAAGTAGAAGATTGTAGGAGTTTAACTAACAACTAAACTAGAAAGCAAATAAGTAAAAGAAGATGTAATCAAATGAGAGAGAATATGCCAGGTTATCGCGAGTCGAGGTGTGATAGCTGATTGGATCGTCTTGGTAAAAGAGTGCAAGGGCAACTCAATTGCCGTGGCAACTTGCACAGTGGGGTTGCCTTGGCAACTAATCGACGGTTGCCTGGGCGACTGGCTGGGTAACTGTTTGGGCGGCTGGGCAGCAACTTCAAGGTTCGGCGGAGCGTTCTTCAATGGTTTCTTCTTATCCCTAAGTCGAAACTCTAGCTATTTGTACATGCCTTGATAATACATCACTGCGTGAATCAAGGGTGAACAACAACCAATCTTGCGCTCCTCTTAGCCGTTGAAATCCTTAACTTATTCCTAAGCCGGATTAATCCTCACCATCAATAGATTGAATAAAGACCATACTCATTCATTTCTTGAATCTAACTCTCCCGACATTAGATAAATAGATGAAGTTACGAGATCCTCTCCCAATTCACTCGCAAACAAGAAGAAAAACCAAGAATGAGTAAACCTTGAATTGAAAGTGCAAACTCTTATTACCTAAACAAAATCCAATTGTTTCTCACAACCACAAAACACAATAACCTTAGCCAAATAGATTTAGTTCATGGCTAGGTTCCAAAGAAACACAAGACAAAGAATTCCTAGCATAAACCTAATTGAACAAGAAAGAAAAAGATGAAGAATGGTTGAAGCCTTGTCGAAATATCTTCTTGCTCTTGTCGAAATCTCCCTCATCTCTTTGTCAAAATTTCTCTCTTCTCTCCCTATGGAGTTGGCGGTTTGGTCCTCAATTTATAGGGTTAGGTCAAAGTCTTTTTTGAGGAGGAAGTTAAGTTGGAATTAAATATATTTAAAGAATATAATTCTTTATTATATTTAAATTCCTTCTAGAACTTCTCATATCTTCTTGGGATTTAATTTCTCTTTAACCTCTTTATGGAAATCAAACTCCTTTGGGATTTAACTTTGCTCCACGTCATCTTGGGCTTATTTAGTCATCAATTTCGACTACTATATCATCTTATCCCTTATAAAAAATTTGCCCTGGCAACTAGCTCCAGCCTTGCATTGGCAAGTGATTCTGCACACACACAAAAACACACCAAAGCAATATCTTTTTCCGCAAAATTAAGAAAAATATGAAATCAAGCTTGTCCACCAAGGAAACAATGCTAACATACATGAATGGCTAATAATGCAACTAATATGAGCCTAAGTCTAGCAATAATATGAATAAAAAAGGTAATAAAAATAGTACTTTTGAACACTTAACACCCCCAAACTCAAACTATTGCTTGTTCTCAAGTAATGCAAACTAATAATTACCCGCCAAGACTTCAATATTCACAAACTTAGCTTTGAAATTGATTTCAATTCTCAGAACCGTGGCACAAAGTATGATTGACTTTTCATTTTTCGGAAAACTTAGGAGTTACTCGGAATCAAACTATAATGCTTGTTAGTGTGTGTAGAGTTGTGTGCAAGTTGATTTTTCGGATTCTATGCAAACAAGAGGTTTTCAAATTACTTCATTGGGTTCTTTTAACATGTTTTAACTAGAGCCAGTTTCGGGCACCTCTAGTGTTTTATTTTTAGTTTTCTTAAGTTAATTAATTTATTTGACTAGAGCCGGTTTCGGGCACCTCTAGCGATCAATTTTTAGCACATACTAGAGCCAATTTCGGGCACCTCTAGCATTCATCCAATTTTTATTCTAATCCCCCAACTTTTTAATTATCAACCTAAGTTCGCTAGAATTCCTTAAATCAATCAAGCCACACAGTGTTTCATTAAGTTTAGCATCATAGTACGATTCTAAGTGTTTCTATGTTTATCCTAGAATAGAAAGTTCTATCAATTAAGTACATTGGCAAAGTCATCATCGGATATTCATCAAATCTAGGCAATTCTTGTTCCAACTAAAGGCATGGCAAGGAATTTATGTATCCTAAATGCAATACTTAAGATGAATGCAACTAAACATGGTAACTAACTAATAACAATCTCCCCTCCCAAACTCGAGTGAGGCATTTTCCTTAATGCATGCACAAAGAAAAATAAAAATTTAAGAAAAGTAAAATACAAATGAGGACTTACTCCGAGAGTTCTTCGTCGTGGATGATTAGTTTCTTTTTGGTCGGTGTCTTGATTCTTTTGCTTGAACGCGGTGGTTGCTTCCTTATTATCGATGGTGGAATCGATCTTCGTACGGGGTTGTCCTCATCGTCCTCTTCATCAATGTTATTGGCTTTTCTCTTGGGCTTGGAGGATTTGATTGGTGCGGTCTTTGTTGGTGCAATGGAGGACTCGTCCGAATCTGAAAATTCAGACAATGATTTAGTACGAGTTAATTCGGGCATAGGTGATTTACCTTTGGCTTTTGCAGTGGTTGCCGGGGCGTCTTTAGCTTTGGTTGTCGCGACATCTTCAGTGTTGGTTGCCGTGGCAACTGCTTGGGGAGGCGCAATGTAGGTTGCCACGACATCATCTATTGCGGTTGCCGTGGCAACTGCTTCATTGGTTGTCGTGGCAAGGATTTCAGCAAGAAAGATGGGGAAAGACATGCGGCTATTCGGGTACTTTTCCAGGATGACTTGGGTGATGGCATTGTTGTGATCCTTCATGTACCGCATGAACATTAATTGTCAGTCTTCAATTTGTCTAAGGCAGTTCACCAACGGTTGTAAGAGTGCACAAGTTGTCTTGGGGTTGCTGGCCGAGTTTTTCAGGCATCAGTTGCTTGGGCATTAGGGGTTGCCGAGGCGGCAGGAGTTACCATAACAATTGAAGGTGTTGGGGTTTTTACCGGTGCCTCTCCCATTAGCTTTTGGTTTTGTGCTCGATTCCAACCGGACTTTGGTAGGGCCTTTTCATCAGTGGACTCACTTGGGACATGCATCTCCTTGCAAAGATTGGAAATTAAGCAGGGGAAGAAAAGAGAACCCTTGTCTTTTGTGCTACATACAAAAATCTCATCACAAATAATTTTTCCAATGTTAATGATGCGATTATGCAAGATAGAATGTATGAGCAAAAGACGAGGTGTATCAATGGTAGTATTGTGTGTGGTGGGCATTAAAGAAGTTTTAACAAACTTATTCCATAATTTTGCCTCGGGTTTAAGCCAAAGGCGATTTACCGTGCCCTTGTATTTACCGTTGTTCCAATGAGTTCCCGGTTGAGTGAGTTCTTGAAGCACCTTGTCGAGTTGCTTGGGTGTGAGTTGATCAAAAAAGGCTTGATGCTCGTCCTTCCCAATGTAGAGCTCGTAAAAGGTGTTGATGTTTTCGGGGCTTATGAGTATAACCTTGTCACGAACAAAAACATAAGGATTATCCGGGTTAGGTAAGTGAGCATAGAATTCTCTTACCCATGAGATGTTACCCAGTTCTGATTGATGGCAAAAGATTTGCCACTTTTGATGTGCAATCCTTTCGAAGATGAATAGTTCAAGGCCGAAATCTTGATGAGAGTTGGAGTATTCAAAGCCTTGTTCTTTGCAAATCCTCCGGCTTTTAAACTTGGAGTGAAATCTTTCTTGAACCACCGGTGTAGCAAACTTCTTGTATCTTGGTTCTTTGGAGGAACTTGGATGAACCAAAAATTTGATTTTGGATGCCATGGATGATCTTGGTTGTGAGTTCGGTAAAAACAAAGAAAAGAAAGCAAAAGAAACTAAAGAGTTGCAAGATGAAAAGTAGGAATAGGTTTCTTGGAAGTTAAGGGTGATGGGTTAAATAGAAAAGATAGATAGTAAATATGGTGGGTGAGATTTATTGGAAAGAAAGAAAACAAGGGTTTTGATTGGGGGAAGGTGACAGTTAGGGGATTTGGGGAAGGGGAAGTGTTTGGCCGGCTATGTATGGTTTATTTAGGGTAAGTTGGAGGCTTAATATAAGCCTTAGATTTATCCCATTAATTTCCTTGTTTAGGAAGTTTCCTTCTTGAATCAAATTCCTCTTTATCTTGAACTCTTTTCCTACAATACAAAAACAAATAAAATAAGGATTAAAATTAAAGATAAACTAATAAAAGAAAATAAATAAAGATGTGCAAAGAATTTCTTAAACTTAAAATTTAAAAACAATTAGATAAATATGAAAGAAAGATGTAGTCTTAATCTTAAAGAAAATAAATAAATCTATCCTAAAAAGAAAAAAATAACTGAAATTAATAAAAAAATAAATAGTTCAAAAAAAAGAAAAAGAAAAAGAAAATATCGAAAGTAGAGCATGCTCATGCATCTCCTAAGGTGACCACTTCTTTGTTACGTTCCACATGGGCACTGTTGTAGTGCTTCAATCTTTGTCCGTTGACTTTGAATTCATGTTCGTCGGTGATGGACTTGATTATCACGGCACCATGGGAGAATGGTTTGACAACTTCGAATGGTCCCAACCATCTTGATTTTAGTTTTCCTGGGAAAAGTTTTAGCCGAGAATTGAATAAGAGAACTAGTTGCCCTGGCATGAATTGCCGCGGTAATAGTTTCTTGTCATGCTATTGCTTTGTTTTCTCCTTGTAGATTCGTGCATTGTTATAGGCGAGTGCACGAAATTCTTCTATCTCGTTGAGGTCCAACAAACGCTTTTGTCCGGCACTTTCCCAATCCATATTCACGATCTTGATTGCCCAATATGCCTTATGTTCGATTTCCTTTCCACCGGTAGATGGCATGTTTTGCCATAGACAAGTTGGAAGAGAGACATACCTAAGGGTGTTTTGAATGCAGTGCGATATGCCCAAAGTGTGTCATCTAGTCTTACTGACCAATCCTTCCTAGAGGGGTTTACAACTTTCTTGAGTATACCCTTCAATTCTCGGTTGGAAATTTTTGCTTGCCCATTGGTTTGTGGGTGATATGCCGGGGCAATCTTGTGAGATACACCAAAGCATTGTAACATTTTGGCGATGAGTTTGTTGTCGAAGTGCTTGCCTTCATCACTGATAATTGCTTTCAGCATCCCAAACCGTGTAAATATATTTTTCTGCAAGAATCGTTGCACGGTCTTGGAATCGTTGGTGGGAACTGCAGCTGCCTCAACCCATTTAGACACGTAGTCAACGACAAGTAGAATGTAGAGGTTACCAAATGAAGATAGGAAAGGTTCCATAAAATCAATTCCCCATACATCGAACAATTCCACCTCGATGATGTTTTGGAGTGGCATCTCATGTCGTCTAGAGATATTGCCCGTCCTTTGGCAACGATCACATTGCTTGTAAAACTCTTGGGAATCTTTGTACAGTGTTGGCCAATACAAACCGGATTGCAAAACTTTGGTCGCGGTACGAGTTCCTCCAAAATGTCATTCATAGGGTGAAGAATGACATTGTCGGAGTACATTCTGCTGCCCCTCTTCAGGGACACATCGGCGTATAACCTGATCTACACATTGTTTAAACAAAAGAGGCTCATCCCAAAAGTAATACTTAGCATCATGGCGGAACCACTTCTTCCCTTGGTGAGTAAGGCCATAAGGTAAAATACCATAAACAAGGAAATTAACTAAATTCGCGTACTACGGTACTGTCGAGGCATGTGTTGTCGTGGTAATTGCTTCCATGGTTGCCGATGCGTGCGTGTCTAGAGTTACCGCGACATGTGCGTCAAGGGTTACCGAGGCATGCACGTCTGGAGTTGCCGAGGCGTGCGCGTCAAGGGTTGCCGAGGTATGTGCATCAGTGGTTGCTGAGGCATACGTGTCTGGAGTTGCCGAGGCGTGCGCGTCAAGGGTTGCTGAGGCATGCGCATCAAGAGTTGCTGAGGCGTCAAGAGTTACCGAGGCATGCGCATCCATAGTTGCCGAGGCGTCAGGGGTTGCCGAGGCATACGCGTCCATGGTTGTCGAGACAACTAACAGTTGCTCATCCGAGAATGCATCGCATATCTCTAAATCTGCGTCCTCCTCCCTATTGCATTCTAAGCGTGATAAGTGATTGACCACTTGATTTTCTGTTCCTTTCCTATCATTAATTTCAATATCAAACTCTTGTAAAAGAAATATCCAACGAATCAAACAAGGTTTGGCATCTTTTTTAGCAAATAGATACTTAATTGTCGAATGGTCTGTATGGACAATTACCTTTGTACCAATCAAATAGGATCAAAACTTGTCAAATGCGAAAACTACGGCTAGTAACTCTTTCTCCGTTGTTGTGTAATTCACTTGAGCACTCTTAAGAGTCTTACTAGTGTAGTATATCACATGAAAGGTCTTACTTGTGCGTTGGCCTAGGACTGCTCCTATCGCGAAATCACTTGCATCACACATGAGCTCAAAAGGTAGCGTCCAATCGGGTAGAACGACAATGGGTACCGAGGCAAGTTTTTCCTTTAGGGTTTTGAATGCTTGGGCGCAAGAATCATCAAAATTGAAGACTTTATCATGTTCAAACAAATTACACAAGGGTTTAGTAATTTTAGAAAAATTATGAATGAACCTCCTGTAAAAACTTACATGTCTAAGAAAGCTTCGGATTCCTTTAACCGAACTTGGTGGGGGTAATCTCTCGATCACGTACACCTTGGCTTTGTCTACTTCAATTCTCTTGGATGAAATCTTGTGGCCAAGCACTATTCCTTTATCTACCATAAAATGACACTTCTCCCAATTAAGGACTAAATCAGTTTCTTCGCATCTTGCCAACACTTTCTCTAAATTGCCGAGGCAACTATCGAAGTCATTACCAAAAATGGAAAAATCATCCACGAAGATCTCAAGGAAGTCTTCGACCATGTCTGAAAAGAGTGCCATCATGCATCTTTGGAAGGTCGCCATGGCTTTACACAATTCGAACGGCATCTTTCGGAAAGCATAAGTACCGTATGGGCATGTGAAGGTTGTCTTTTCTTGATCTTCTGATGCTATGGCAATTTGATTGTAACCTGAATAACTATCAAGAAAACAATAAAAGAGTTTACCTGCAAGACGGTCAAGCATTTGATCAATAAAGGGTAATGGGAAGTGATCTTTCCTAGTGGCTTTGTTTAGCTTTCGGTAATCCATACAAACCCTCCAACCGGTCACAGTCTTGGTTGGAATGAGTTCATTGTTTTCATTAATTACCATCATTATACCTCCCTTTTTCGGTACACATTGTACCGGACTTACCCATGTACTATCCGAGATAGGGTATATGATGCCGGCGTCAAGCCACTTGATGATTTCTTTCATTACAACCCCTTTCATGGCATGATTCAGTCTCCCCTGGGCCTCAATCTAAGGTTTGTGATCATCTTCCAACAAAATCTTGTGCATGCACACTGCCAGGCTAATTCCCTTCAAGTTGGCAATTGTCCACCCTATTGCCTTCTTATGTAGCATCAACATTTTGATCAGCTTCTTTTCTTGCTCAAGCTGTAACTTAGAGGAAATAATTACAGGCAATGTATCATCGGTTCCCAAGTAAGCATATTTTAGTTGCCCTGGCAACTGTTTCAACTCAAGAATCGGTGGTTGTTCAATGGAGGGCTTTTCGAGTTTACCTTCCTTACCTGAGTAATCCAGTGGTTCAAAGTATGACCTGGTCGATTGACTAACCAATTTGCCTCTTCTTGTTGTTCCTCATCGATCGATTCTTCATACTCCTCAGGTTCCTCTTGATAGGTAATGTAGTTGCCGAGACAACTAAATTCCTCGTCGAAGTTAAACTCTGATGTGGCATGAAGAAGTTGGCATTCTTCCGGATCATCGGCATGCCTTAGTGTTTGGAACACCTTTAGTTTAACTTGCTGGTCATTCACCCTCATTGTGAGTTCCCCCTTTTTAACATCGATCAAGGTTCTCCATGTTGCTAGGAAGGGTCTCCCGAGAATGATAGGTGCATGTTCATCTGCTTCACAATCCAAAACAATAAAGTCAGCGGGAAAAATAAATTTATCAACTTTTACCAGTATGTCTTCAATTTTTCCCTCTGGATGCACATAGGATCTGTCGGCTAGCTATAACATAACTGTTGTAGGTCTTGCCTTCCTGATTCCTAGTTTCTGGAAAACCGATTTAGGCATCAAGTTTATGCTTGCTCCAAGGTCACATAATGCTTTTCCGACATAGTGGTTTCCACTGGAACATGGTATTGTGAAACTTCTGGGATCCTTCAACTTGGGTGGCATGCGATTGTGCAACATAGCCATGCATCCCTCTGTTGTGGCAACTGTTTCAAACTCTCTTAGCCTTGTTCTCTTGGACACAATGTCTTCCAAAAACTTGGCATAGTTCGGCATTTGTTCAATTGCTTCAACGAATGGCAAGTTGATGTGGACTTGCTTAAGGATATCAATGAACTTCTTGAATTGATATTCTTGTTTTTTTCGCTTCAACCTTTGTGGGAATGGTGGTAGAATTCGGATATCTTCGATCCTTTCATTGGTCTTCGATCATTTCAGAGTACAGTACTTAGGTCTTCGGGCTATATATTCGTAGAAACCTATTGTACATTGTATAATGTAATTTGTATTTGGAATTCTAAAATGATCGAGTCAGATGTTTTATTTAGGTAATTTCAAAGGAGCTATACTTTATATGTTTTAAATATTCATTATGTATTTTGGGTTTGAAATTAAATGGGGTTTAATAATTGATTTGTGGATTGGGCTAAACTAGGTCAAAATTTTGTGGTAATGGGTTGGGCTTGGGGCCCAAATGTGACATCCGGGTCGAGGGTGTTACATTTAGGGTCAACACTCGATTCAAAGATCTTAAATGATATATGCTTGAGAGGGGAATTTCCTAAATGGGATCTGCCCATTATCTAAACACTTGTTTTGTTCCCCTTTTGGCCTAAAAGGACCGGGGATACTCACAATTGCAATATTCTCACAACATTCAATTTCCTCTAAACGTAAGCAACTTAGAATTGACCTTTGGATATGAAATAAAGGTACTCTTCGCCCCTACACCCCCAAACCCACTTAATCCAAGCCCGCAGACTAACTCGAGAACTCCTTTAATGGACAGATACTCTCCGTTCGCTCATTCCCGCTCCAGCATCTGTCATTTTCTAGTATATGAGCCATACTTAACAAATCTCCACCTTGTGCGAATATCATACCCCTTAAGAGATTAACCTAGGAGTTTCTCACACATCAAAGTGGGTTGGGCTACCATGCTTCTCTAGCAATTACAAACATTCAACAAGTCCAAAGCAATGTATGAACTTGTCAGTAGTAATTGGCTTGGTCAACATATCAGCTGCATTGTCTGTGGTATGCACCTTTTGTAACAATATCTTACCATATGCAATAAACTCTCTAATCTTGTGAAACCTCACATCAATATGCTTAGTTCTAGCATGATACACCTGATTCTTAGCCAAATGAATAGCACTTTGGCTATCACAATGCAACTGAACTCCACCTTGCTGAATACCCAATTCCTGCACTAGCCCAATAAGCCATAAGGCTTCTTTTGCAACTTCAGCTACTACCATGTATTCAGCTTCAGTTGTAGATAATGCCACAATAGACTGAACAATTGACTTCCAACATATAAGCCCTCCACAAAGAGTAAAAACATACCCAGTTGTAGACCTTCTATCATCCAAATCACCTGCATAGTCTGAATCCACATATCCTACAACCATAGGATCATTTTGCTGACTACAAAAAAAAATCCATGTCCTACAGTACCCTTCAAATACCTGAAAATCCACTTGACAGCTTCCCAATGTCGTTTACCGGGTTTAGACATGTATTTACAAACTTGACTAATAGCATGAGCTAAATTAGGGCGAGTACATACCATCACATACATCAGGTAGCCTACAGCACTGGCATATGGAACCTTTGCCATCTCTTCAATTTCCTTATCTGTCTTCGGGCACTGTTCTGAAGAAAGCTTAAAATGATTTGCCAATGGAGTGCTCACGGGCTTTGCATTGCTCATCCCAAACCTGTCTAATACTTTCTCAACATAGCCTTGTTGAGATAACCACAGTTTCCTTGAGCCTTTATCTCTGTGAATCTCCATTCTAAGAATTTTCTTTGCAGCTCCTAAATCTTTCATGTCAAATTCCTGGCTTAATAAAGCTTTCAAACCAACAACATCATGCATATTCTTCGCAGCAATCAACATATCATCAACATACAATAGCAAAAAAATAAAAGAACCATCATTAAGGTTTTTAACATAAACACAACAATCATACTCACATCTCTTGTAGCTAATCTGAATCATGTAGGAGTCGAATCGTTTGTACCACTATCTTGGAGACTACTTCAACCCATACAAAGATTTCTTTAACCTGCAAACCAGATGCTCATATCCTGATTGAGTGAACCTTTCTGGTTGCTGCATATAAATCTGCTCCTCTAGATCACCATGCAAAAAAGCAGTTTTAACATACATCTGCTCTAAATGCATATCCCAACTAGCTACTAATACAAGTACTGTCATGATTGAAGTATGCCTAGCCACATGAGAAAAGATTTCATCATAATCAACTCCCTTCTTCTGTGAAAAACCCTTTGCTACCAATCGAGCCTTGAACATTTCCCCCTCTTTTTCTAATACCGCCGATTTCCTTTTATACACCCATTTGCAACCAATAGCCTTCTTTCCCTCAGGAAGCCAAACTAGCTCCCATGTATGATTTTTCTGCAAAGACTCCATCTCTTCAACCGTTGCAGCCATCCATTTCCCTTTCTCCGGACTAGTGATAGCTCATTGAAAAGTAGTTGGATCATCACTGCTAATATGAAGTGCAAAAGACACCATGTCTTCAAAATTCAATCTGCATGAAGCCTTTATATTAGTGCGTCTCTCTCTATCTCTGGATAGATTATAATTTTGCAAATCAACTGTATTAGAACCATCAGATGTTGAATTAGAACTTTCACCTTTCTCAGCTGCTCTTGGACATTGTTTTAAATCCACCAGCACCTTGTCTTGGTTCTACTGCAACATGAATTGCTCATCAAAAATTGCATCTCTACAGATCACTATTTTCTTTGCAATCGGATCCCAAAACTTGTACCATTTGACACCTTTCTTGTAGCCTAGAAAAATGTACTTCCTCGACTTTGCATCAAGTTTTGATATTTCATCACCAAGTACATGCACATAAGTAGGACAACCAAAAATCCGTAAGTGATCAAAATCAACTACATTACATGTCCATACCTCTTCTGCAACTTTGCCACCCAAAGATGCCCGTGGTGACCTGTTAATGAGGTAGCATGCCATACTCACAGCCTCTGCCCAGAAGCTTTTAGGAAGCCCTGCATTCAGTCTCAAGCACTGAGCCCTCTCAGTTAATGACATGTTCATCCTTTCAGCAACACCATTTTGTTGTGGTGTCTTGCGCACTAAAAAATGCCTATGAATCCCATGCCCCTCACAAAATTTTTGAAATTGTGAATCTGTGTACTCTGTTCCATTATCAGACCTTAAATACTTGATCTTTCTACTAGTTTGGTTCTCCACCTCAGCTTTTCACATCTTGAACTTAGCAAATACTTCAGATTTCTGTTTCAAGAAATACACCCAAACTTCCTAGAAAAATCATCAATAAAAGTAACATAATACATAGATCCACCTAATGATGATTCCCTGGTAGGCCCCCATACATCAGAATGCACATAATCAAGAATCCCTTCATTTTTGTGCTTTTCAGTCATGAAACTAACTTTAGTCTGTTTACCAAGAACACAAAACTTACAAAAATCGAGCTTGCAGCTTTTAACACCATGCAACAAATTTCTTTTATGCAATTCAGCCATTCTACGTTCACTAAGATGACCAAGACACATGTGCCACAGTTTTGTATTATCATCATATGGCTCAACAGAATGAGCTCCACCTACAACTGTACTCCTTAACAGTTTATAGATATTCCCTGCAGTTATCTTTCCTTTCATCACAGTTAATGCACCTTTAACAATTCTAATGGTTTCCCTATCATCATCTGCTTTAGGAATAAAACTGTTCTTATGCAAAGTGTCCAAGGAAATTAGATTCTTTTTCAAATCTAGTATATGCCTAACATCGCATAATGTTCTAACAGTGCCATCATACATCTTAATTCTAAATTCGCCAATACCAACAATATTGTAACATCTATCATCACCTAAATAGACTGAACCAGAATTAACCAACACATAAGTAAAAACCACTCCCTGTTAGGCGTTATATGATAATAGCATCCCGAATCAAGAATCCATGCATCCGTGAATTGAGTTGTTGAAATAGAAAGCATATCACCATCACTGCAATCTGAACTGTCATTCTGCACCACATTCACAGTTTTGGATGATGCATCATGTTTATCATCTGTCTGCCTTTTTAACTTTGGATAATCTCGCTTCATATGTCCTGGCTTCTTGCACTTGTAGCAATGAATTGTCTTTTTGCCTCTAGACTTTGATCTAGAATTTTGTTTTCCAGAACCCTTCTTATCTAATTTCCTTCCACGGTCTTGACTACCCTTAACATATAAACTATCAACATGAGAGCTTTCCCCTGCATTCAGCTTCCACTGGTTGTGAGCCAACAAAGTTGCAGTAATCTCTTCAGTTTTGATTGTTTCTTTCCCATATGTAAGAGTAGTCACCATGTGTTCATAAGAGGAAGGCAATGAACACAGCATAATCATTGCTCTGTCTTCATCCTCAATCTTCACATCAAGTTGAGCCAAATCAGTGATTATTTGATTGAAGACATTCACGTGTTGCGCCAGATCATGACCTTCTTGCATCTTCAGCCCATACAACCTCTGCTTCAGATACAACTTATTTGTTAGAGATTTCCCCTTAAATTGACTTTCCAATTTCTTCTGGGGTCGATAGATCCATTACGTGATACATAATCTCATCTGCCAAACATAACAGTATGGTTCCTATCGCTCGCTCATGTATTTCTTCCCAATCTTCATCCTCCATCGATGCTGGTTTTGCAAATCGTAAAGCCTTTTAAAATCCATTGCTACGCTAGCAGATCCTTTACCCTCGTCTGCCACAATCCGAAGTTACCCTCACCATTGAATTTTGCCACTTTGAATTTTGCACTTGACATCGCCATCTCAAATATGGCTACTAATACCACTTGTTGAGAAATCACGATAAATAGTAAGGAATTAAACAAACAAGAACACAGGATTTTAACGAGGTTCGGCAATATGCTTACGTCCTCGGGAGCGATGAGTGGCTATTTTTCTTATTATGAGATTGATAAAACAATTAGGTTACAAATACATCATATAAGAGTAACCCCGGTACTATTACTAATATACCCTGTACCGTACCGCGGGGGCTTCGCCCCCAAACCCACTTAATCCAAGCCTGCAAACTAACTCGAGAACTCCTTTAATGGACAGATGGTCTCCCTCCGCTCCAGCATCTGTCCTTTTCTAGTATATGAGCCATACTTAACAGATTTAATATATATGTCAAATATAATGTTCAATATATATATATATATATATATCAAATAATTTAAAAAACATTTCATATTAAATAATAATCAAATGTATGATAATAGGATTTATATATTTAATAATTTTTATAAAATGCAAAATTTATATAATCACTATATAATAAATAATTAAGGAAAAATTTTCAATGATGAACATCGCTGACACACTATTAAATTAATTAATAAATATTAAAAATCTCAAGGACTAAATATATAATTATAAATTATTTAAATATATAATTATAAACTATTTAAAATAAAATATTAATTAAATTATTTTCCATATATAGAATTTTTGTTAATCTTTTTTTAATAATTGGATCAAATACCAACCACTAAACCATAAATCCAAAACCCTAAACTCTAAATTATAAACACAAAAACCTAAACACAAAACCCTAAAGCCTAAACCTAATATTTGAATTTAGTGTTATGGTTTTAGGTTTAGGGTTAATGGTTTAGAGTATGATTTGAGGTTTCAAGTTTTTATTTATTAAATTGACTAAGGTTGGTATTTGATCTAATTATTTTAAAAAAAATTAAAAATATTATATATGAAAAATAATTTAATTAATATTTTGTTTAAAATAATTTATAATTATATGTTGAGTCCTTTAAATTTTTAATCTTTATTAATTAATTTAATGGTGTTCAACAATATTTATCTTTAATAGTATTCAGCTGTGCTCGTCGAGCGTAGTAGACTCATCTAATAATTAGTAATTTTTTAAACTTCCTATATTTATTATTATTTTTAAAAGAAAACGATCCAGATGATGAAACTTATATTATCCAAAATAATAATATAATTAATAACATTGTGACTTATGTGTTGGCCATTTTGTTGGATTATATTTATTATACTCGCGCCAGCTGTTGGGAATCCAATATACGAGTCCAGAGGAGGCAACTTCGAAATTTCCACATATTTATTAGGCTACAAATTGCAAACCAAAACTCAGTCAAAGTCGGTGTAGAGGGTAATTAGAAAACAATAAGTTATAAAATTTGTCTAAAATTTATTTAAAATGACAAATTTTTTTAATAATATTTTAAGTTATTTTTAAATTTTTTTTAACAAGTTTAGAAAATTATTTTTTTATAACATTTTAGGTTTTTGAGCGAAGTTTTAAAATTTGTCAAAAATTATTAAAAAATTAACCTAAAATATTATAAAAAATTCTAATATTCTAAGTTCTTAAATGCGTTTGAACAAATTTCGAAACTTACCGTTTTTTAGTCACACTCCAAACTCATCCCTTAGAGCTTGAGACAACTGCCGTTGTAAATAGCTCATCTATTGTAATAAATAGGGATGGATGCGGAATTGTATGACATGAAATGTGAAATTAAATTATTAATAAAAAACCATAAAAATAATTTAAACTATATTTCCGGAGATGCAACCAACAAAATCTAAATCAATTCAGCAAGTATGCTCTGTATGATTTCTTTTGTTGGATCCTTACAAAAGTAGTAGCTGCTGCTCTTTATTGGCTCATAGCCCCTATTTCAACATCTTTGATTAAAACTATGAAATTGACTTATAAATTAATTAAATAGCAAAGAGACCGAGAGAGATCAACATGAACCTGTCAAACATTTCCCCCCATTTCACCGCTCCCAAGTTAACGGGGACGATGCTCCGTCTCCTTGTTGCCTTGATATTGATGGTTAAAGAAGGTGGAGCAGCAGCAAGTTCGGAAATATGCAAGGTTGCAGAGTGCAAACGCCACGGCCCGCCTGTCCTGTTTCCATTCTGGTTACAGCACCGGCAGTCGAACCACTGTGGTTATCCCAATTCAAGCTTCCAACTGTCGTCCTCCGAAAATAACCAAACTCTGCTCCACTTGCCACACTCAGTTAAGATGGTGGTCCATTCTATAGATTACCAAAAACAAGAAATTCGCTTGTCTCATCCCGATACTTGCCACTATATCCAGCTCCTATCACTCAATTTATCAGCATCCCCCTTGCAGTTCCTCGACTCAGGAGAAATCGAAAACTTAATCTTGTTCAACTGCTCTTCAGTCGGCGATGATACTTATCCGATTAAAGCTCTACCTTCCGATTATAAGTACAACGTGGACCTGATAAATTACAGTAAATGGGTTGACATCCCAGGAGTTCCTAGCTATTCTAGATTCCTTTAACTTACGATGGTCCAAACCCATGTGCATTGAATGCGAAGCACAAAGAGATAGTTGCAGGCTGAAGAACAATGGCAGCACACCATCTCAAACAGAGTGTTATAACATCCCCAAACCCAAACGCAGCTCACAAGCAGCCGCACCAGCAGGTACACCGTACACCTACATACCCTCTCAGCTTTCTTGCCTGCTCTGCACTTCTGCAATTTATAAACTAATTTACTAATATTTTGTTTCCAATTACTTACTTCTACCATTTATTTGTTAAAGCTACCAACCT
This sequence comes from Hibiscus mutabilis, assembly GCA_019671005.1. Lineage (NCBI taxonomy): Eukaryota > Viridiplantae > Streptophyta > Magnoliopsida > Malvales > Malvaceae > Hibiscus > Hibiscus mutabilis. The sequence goes on along the minus strand of CM033726.1, from coordinate 10,101,013 downwards.
CACTGTATAAAAATCCTCTGTCCTTCCTCCAGTCCTCTGATCCATTGTAACACCAACTTGCATGCCTTTACACACTTACATTTCAATCTATATCTAGAAAGCTGATCGATTTCCTTTATTTTACAGCTGTATCTATTGAAAAGTTTTTGCAAGATTATAGATCCCTCAAGCCCTCCAGATACTCTTTTGCTGATATCAAGAGGATCACAAATGACTTCAAGGACAAACTCGGACAAGGAGGTTATGGAACTGTGTTCAAAGGAACGCTTTCTAATGATGTAATGGTAGCCGTAAAAATCCTCAATGTTTTTAAAGGAAACGGTGAAGAGTTTGTCAACGAAGTGGGCTCGATGAGCAGAATCCACCATGTCAACGTAGCTTGCTTAGTTGGGTTTTGTGCTGATGGGTATAATCGAGCACTCGTTTACAAGTACTTGCCGAATGAGTCACTAGAGAAGTTCATAGTTGCAGCCAAGGGTGAGACTCATGTCCTTGGTTGGGATAAGCTTCAAGAGATTGCCTTAGGGATTGAGTACCTACATCAGGGTTGCGAGCAACGGATCCTACATTTTGACATCAAACCTCACAATATTTTGTTAGACCAGAACTTCAACCCTAAGATATCCGACTTTGGTCTAGCTAAGTTGTGTTCTAAGGAGCAAAGTGCGGTTTCAATGACGGCAGCCAGAGGAACCATGGGCTATATAGCACCCGAGGTCTTATCTAGGAACTTCGGAAACGTTTCATATAAATCAGATGTTTATAGTTTTGGAATGCTTTTACTTGAAATGGTTGGAGGGAGAAAAAAACATCGATGTCACAGTGGAGAACATGAGCCAAATGTACTTCCCAGAATGGGCGTATAATCATTTGGACAATGGAGAAGAGATAGGACTAGGAATTGAAAACGAAAGCCATTCCGAGATAGCAAGAAAACTTAACTTTGGTGCATCCAATCGTATCCAGTTGATCGTCCTTCAATGAAAGCTGTGATTCAAATGTTGGAAGGCGAGGCAGACAGTCTCACTAAGCCGCCAAATCCTTTTGCTTCCGCAGATCATATGAAGATGAGCGCTTCCAAATATAAAAAGCCTATTGATATAGAACTAGCTGTTATTGCAGAGTAAACATTGAGTTCAGCTATATATAGCTAAAATGAAGCAAACAAGAGGAATGTTGTTATTTCTACGAGACCCGGTTTCGAGCAGCTTGCGGTGTGTGCCTTATTAAAAGGCTAAGAAAAATGAATAGATACTACCATGAGTTCACAAATTTCTTGCAATTGTAATTTCGTCTCATGTTCCCCATTTCACTTTTCTCACATCTAATTTAAATAACTAAAGTAGAAGTTTGCTTAATGTATTTTGAAGAAAGCCACCTTTGTATATAACTTCATTTTTTACTTGGTTCCCTAATTCACACTTACTCACTCCTCTTCTGAGAGTCCAAACATACCAATAAATTACGAACATGTCAGAACGCCGGACACCGTACATCTGCCAGCACCGCATGCCTGCAACAAGTTGAATACATTATTGGCATATACATACCTCAACTGCCCTGTTGTCATCATTGTACTGCTGCAAAGCGGCTAATCCAGCAACCCTAAGCATACTGCTGACACAGAGTCCTCGTTCCAAATAGAACCTAACAACCAAAGTTTGTACACGTTGTAATACTGAAGAAGAGCATACAGTAATAGGACTAAAGCAGCCTTCAACCATACAAGTTTTTCATGTAACCACATGATTAGTTCTCTTAAATGGACTAATAATACTCATCCACATGCTTCATTATTACAGATTGCATACAAAATGTTCATTCTTTTGGCAATTATAGCATCAAGATGAATAATAAGTTACCACTAGGAAATGGTGATCCAAATTATTACTTGCAACCTTGTCCGCCTAAAAGAATATAAGCATTCCATATCTTCAATAAATCAAAGACTTGAGAATGTCAAGCAAACAGAGAAGATGAAAAACTAAAGAATAATCTTTTACATTGAATTTGAATTGGTAACCTGTTTATTGATTAATTCCACTACAAAGGGAGGGAAATTAAAGTAACTTTGATGGTGTTTAAAGAGTGCATGCTTTGCAGTGATTGAGAACTCCCCGTTAATTACATACAAGGATGGGACAATAACCTATGCCAATTTTCTTTTATTTATACAGAAAAAATGGAAAGTACCAGGCCAAGAAGAAAGCTTACCCAACTCCTAAGTTGCTGCAGATACATTCAGCACTTCTCCGGTCTGTAGACAATTCTCATCATTTATAGGAACCACATGTGCTCAAATTTAACACAAGCCACCCAAATCTCATTAATGAGGCATCACTGTTTCTGTAACAGAAAATAAAAGGACCCCTCCATCTGTCAATGGCATGAACTTAAAGCCAGTCATCCATCTAGCAGAAGCACGGCAACAATACCAGAAGACAGAATAATAAATATGCCTAAGAGCTCTCTATTTTGTAGGTAGAGGCGCTACCATTTTATGAAAATAAAGAAGGTATAACAGCATCTTAAAGCACCAGGGTTCATTCAGTTGGTGATAATGATAAGGTATATTCAGCTGCTTCTTAAACACAATAAAATTCACCATTACAGCCAAATGGGTATTGCCTTAGCAAGAAGGAAAATAAAATAGATAACACCTATATGATAATATCAGGTGTAAACTGGACAGGCAAAAACGAAACCAAAGTTTTTCCAACCATTTGGAAATGAAATGGGCAAGCCACATCTCCCTGACCACAACATTATAGGTATATATTTCTCTCCTCTCTCTCATTCATAAGCCTTTTCCCAATCATCTACAACCTCTGATGGCTCTGTTTCATTTAAACCCCCACCCAGAAACCCAGCTGAATTTGAATTGGCAGCATTTGAATCCACAGTTGACATCGATTGAACTCCAGCCAGCTTTGAAGGATCTTCGGAGCGAACTGCTCCAGAAGATGAGCTTACACTCGTTTCAGAATCAAGAACACTCCAGCGGTTAATCGAAGCAGGGATTGGAGTAACCTTGTCTTTCCATGCAGACCCCAGATCTGAAGTGCCACCAAGAGGCTCATCAACACCCCATGAATGTTCCCCCCAACCAAGCTCCTGCACCACAGCCTTCTTCCACGGATTTGCCTTTACAGCAGAACTTGGCCCTGTTCCTCCCCACGCATTATTAGCAGCTGATGCTCCACCACTATGAACAAAGGTAGCAGCCCCTGTATAAATTGATCCATGATCCAATCTCCTCATAGCCGTTGCAGCTCGAGCAGGATCGCCAAATACAGCCAATGCATTCTTGTCATTCAACCAAACAAGTTCACACTCCCCACCAAACCTCAACACCAATGCACTTATATCTGCTTCTCGTGGCAAATCTAGGAAAGAAACAACAAGCCTTGGATCCATGTCCACAAGGGGATCAAAAACAGGAGGATGTACGGCCCCAGTACCGGTCGACCCTTTACCCCCAAAGATACGAGCTGGTGGTTTGGATTTGGGAGTAGCATGAACCACAATAAAACGCTTGGGCTCCCAACCAGCAGCACTAATAGCAAGCTTCCATCTTTCTGCTATTATCCTGACAGCATCTCTCTTATCCTTCATCACTGGGCAGAACACATGAACCTTCAAACCCGTTGCTCCTCTGTTCTTGCCAAGTACCAAAAACTTACACCTCTCCTCCACAGCTAGAACCCACTTCGGATCACGCCTGTATAGGTCAAAAATCAGCTCTGATGTAACTGAATTCTCACCAAAATGAAGAGCATCCAAGTTGGGTGGAGTGATATCAAACGCATTTGCAAGAACCCGTTTGCGCTCCAACTTAGCACATTTGTCGTCACACATAAGCTTCCTTTGTCCAAGAGGAATCCTTTTGCCTGTTGAGTCTACTGGTTGAAGGGGTACAGGCAATTTTTGGATAACAGAAGCTTCAAAAACTGTATTAGCATTGAAACCACCAGCATCACAAGGAACAGTTGCACTTAGCCGGCTACAAGAACACGTGATTGTAACTCGAAAATCACACCTAACATCAGGACATGGCACATTTGGATGACATGGCGCAGTACATGTATGCCTGCAGTCTCGCCGAGGTGCCCCACATGTCTGCCCACAAGAGGCCCTAAAACCTTGTTCAGCTCCAGATGATGCATCACATGGCGCTGGGTGACACATTCTCCCACATGCATGTAACCCACACTGCCTGGTCTTGCCGCAAAGCTTGTTGCATTTGATATCTTTTGATCCACAAGGAATATTCCCAAGAACAACATGTCCTCCAATGCATTCCTTTGCCACAGGAACAGAACAAGGTGGACAATCTCCAAAATGGCAGCTGTGAGAAGACGAGTGACCACAAGCCTGTGGAACTGAGCATGGAAGTTGACATGAAGGCGGTGGTGTACCACAGGGCAATGGAGGAGGGATTGAAGTTCTTCCACAAGCACATGTCAAATCAGTAAAGATTGTTTCCAAGCATGGAGGGCAGTGACCACTGTGACACAGAGATTCACAAGAATGTTGTCCGCACCTCAGCTTCTTGCCACAGGGCATTTGACAAAAGTGTGGATCCCAATTGCCAGAGCGAAGGTTATTAGAGTTTGAGAGAGGGCAACATCGCTCGCTACATCGATGTCTACCACAATTCTTCTTAGACCCACAAGGCTTGTCACACGTGAATCTCTCATTTTCAAGTGTTGTTTTGCAGCATTCCACCTTCCGAGAAGTTGATTCACAGAGGCACTTTTGGGTGACAAGAACCAGACAAGGCGGACAACTCCCAGCATGACAGACTTGGTCACACTGGTGCACTTGACAAGGAAGGAACTTCGCACATATCTCTGAACAAACTGGAATTGGGTCCAAACAACTTTGCCTTTGATCCTGCAAGCTTGTTTTCCCACAGTAACAAGACTTGATCTTGTTTGGCATAAACTCACATTCCCCGCAAGGACCAGGATGGCAAATTTCAGCACAGTAATGATTGCCACATCTAAGCTTCTTTGCACATGTTGAATTACAAGAAAAAATGCCATCTTCTGCTTTCACTTCTCCCTTCACAGCCATGTCACCACAGATGACAACTTCAACCTTTTTCTTGCAGAAACAGGGGGCATTAATTGGAACTTTGCAAGGATCACAAGATCCGACATGGCAAATCTGTTCACATCGATGACGCCCACACTCAAGAAGTTTATCACACCGCTGACCACATGTAAGAACCGGCTTCCTATCGAAACACCTGATTGTAATAACTTTCTTCCCACAAGGACACAACCGTGGCGGAGCAAATGCCTTACAAGGGGGACATGGACCAGGGTGACATTGCAAAACACAAACATGAGGACAAAGTTCATCCTTCATCACCCCAGAACCTAGTTCCAGCTCCTTCTCAAGCTGCTTTCCACACGGCTCTCCACATGAATGTGGAGTCAAGTACAAATCAGTAGGGGGGTCAGTCCTCTTCCCACAAAAGCAAACATACCGAATCTCCTTAGAGGATGTGAACTGCACAGACTGACAGCCTGGGCAACGCCAATTAAAACCTTGATTCTTCTCGGCCACTAAATCAACAGAAGTGGGTGCCCTCGCCCATTTCTTAATACAATTGAGGTGAAAAATGGAGTAACAACTTGAGCAAGACCATATCGCGCCTGACCTCCTTACCATGTCATAACAAATCATACACTCAACGGTACTCGTTATAAGCTTATCTTGAATTTCCTGCACAAGCTGCGGCAAATTAGGATCGATCTCCTTCCTCACAGCCACATGATTCTCACCCCTTTCCTTTTGCCTATCTCTCCCATGGTTGGTGGGCCGACCAGTTTGTCTATGCATATTATCGCTTGGAATTGAGACCTGATCGACATTAGGGGTCGAATTCGAGGTGGCTGGTGAGCTGCTTTCAACAGTGGTGGTTGCAGATGAAGATCCTCTAGGAACCCATTCTCGACGAGTGCTCTGTGAAGGGTTTCTCGATCTATTTCGGCCTTGAAAGCTCATGCTTTTGTAGTCGGACGTCAAGGAGCTTTGAAAACCCGATTGAATTTTTGTGGATGAAGCAAAAGATCAAAGAAACTGTAACACCACCAAGCCAAAGAACATTTATCAATAACCCAGCAATCCCTTGGTTCAAAATCACAAAATCAAAAACAAGTACTTGGAATTGACTTTCAATTAAAAGAAAAAAATTCACCAGTCACTAATCCTAAATCAATTAGAAAAACAAAACCCAGATCAGGAATTATGAAAAGAATAGAAATTGAACCTACCTGATCAACAAGATAAAGCCTTCCCCTTTCTGATCCTGTTTCCTGTTCTACGGGTATAAAGTTTGTTTCTTTTTAACCAGTGAGGGTCACGCTTTCTCAAAAATGAGACAAACCCAAATGGAACGGAGAGGTAGAAAGGGTGTATATATATATGGAAGGATTGGCTTGGGGATAAAGGAAATTCGTCACCATAAAAGCAACGAGTTAAAAACAATGGCCTTCAGTCAAATGCATACGGCTGGCAATAATGATAACGGCGTGCATCCGTATTCCTTGCTGCCCACTCAAGGGCTCGACTTTGAGAACTTAGCCCAATATGGATCAAGATTGTTTCTGCCCATCTTATAAATACTTGAACTCAATCCATGATAATTTGCAGTCAAAAATGGGTGGCTTAGCTACCATGGACTTGTCCAATTTGGTTTGGCTGTGGCTATTCTTGTATCTAAGATTTGGATTTTTTTCATTTATTGTGTTATCAAATTTAAATAAAAAGTAAAGGTAAAATCAATATAACACACTTGTTTGAGGGTCAGAATCAAATTTAAATAAAGTTAATTAATCCCATAGTTTTACATAACAAGCACTTTGCTTCAGTCTTTAATTCACATAACAACTCTTCTCTCTTCTCTCTTCTTTCCTTTTCCCTGTTTATATAATTCCAAGTTTTCTTCATCCCATGGCTTAAGCCTTTGTTTTCATGTCTGTCACCTTCATGTTCGTGTTCAACATCTTTCTCTGGAGGACCTTGTTCTGCTATTGGTATGTCCCTAAATTTTCTGGGATTCTTTTTAACTTTCTAGTTTTACCATTTGGAAATTTCCCTTCTGATTTCAGTTTTTCAAAGTGTCGTTTTTGGAAAGTTTGATCCTTTTGTTGTCCGAAACTGTTTGTAGATAAGATAAATGCAGAGCCTTTAGAAAGGATTCATAGCATTTAAAACCCAGAATCATGTTTTTCTTTGTTTGGTGATTAGAGATGAAATTAATGTGGGAATTATTGCAGAAGTTATACCATAGAATTTATGATACTTTGCTGAAATTTTATGCATCAAGAGATTTCAGAGATTGTGTACTCTGTACTAGTAGAAATGGTATGGTGCTGGAGTTGGACACAGTACAAGGTTTACTTTTGGTGTATGTGGTCCTGTACGGCAGCTTCAAATGAATGCTGAACAGAAAGAAGGGAAAGTATTGGTGCACCAGAAGTTCCTATTACATGATACCATGAATCATCGGTTTCGGTTTGCTTTTATTTGGACAATGCTCATAAGGTGTTTGTTTGATTTGCAAATCCAACTTTTGGTGTGGTTGGTGCAGACAATGATGCTGCGTAACAATATGTTTATGGGGGGAAGAGTACATTCACGAGATCGATTTAGCAACTGGAGGCTCGATATCAACAACATGTCATACGAGGTAATGTTATGTATGAGTGCCGAAAATGAAGAATCCAAGTAACATAGGACATTCTAGTTTTAATATTTTTGTACTGATGTAAAATAGGAATTACTGGAGCTGGGAGATAAAATTGGTTATGTGAACACCGGATTGAAAGAAGATGAGAAAAGCAGATGCATAAGTAAAATTGAGGGATCAATGACGAAGGATGTAGCACCAAACGTACCCATGCATGTGGATAACAAGTGCAGCATTTGTCAGGTGAGTTTTTATTTTCGTCTTCCGAACACGACTCATACGTTAATCGATTCTCGGATACGTGTGTAGGAGGAATACAAAGCGGATGAAGAGATGGGGAAGCTTTGCCGTGGACACGGTTTTCACATCCAATGCATAAAGCAATGGCTGCTGCAGAAGAATGCTTGCCCTGTTTGTAAGACCGAGGCAACACCTCGATGCTAGCAGCCATGGATTCATGTTTAACCCTCTTGTTTTAGTTTCTGAAAAAATGGGGTATTTGATCATTGTTTATATGGATGAAAACTTGTTGCAACTTTGCCCGAAATCAAATATGATGATTGTGTTGCTTTCAATCTGGTGTATAAAAATGTTGAAGTGCCGTGATAGGAAAACGTAGCTGCATATGAAGAAATGTAGGTCTCCCCACGCAACAAACCTGCACTTAAAGTCAAAGGTCCTCTTTGTATTTTTGGGATCTTCCTTTAGGTATTGCCTAAAAGATTTCAAGGTTTTAATTTAGTTTAATCCGATTAGAATAGAAATCATCTATCATTTTTGTGCTCCTATTTATAGCCTCGCACTAAAAAAATTAGGATTAAAGTTTAGAGAATTTAGAGTATAATGTATTTTTTAGAGTTTAGGATTTAGAATTTAAATTTATGACTTAAAATTTAATTTTTTAATGTTAGAACATAAAAAGGAACACCGAACAGGGACATGATATTTTTAATGATATTTTTATTCGTCTGATTCATGTATTCATTTTTGGAACTTATCATTTAAAGAAAGAGAAGGTAATATGATCTTAATAACAAAACTAACGAGGGGCTTCAATTATTGAAGGGCTAATAATATTAATTTCTTATAAGATAATTAAATAAAAAATGTATTAGGGGTTAGTTATGTTATTTTAAAACATTTATGTGTTTTTATCGTAACTAATTTTGTATTTTGGTTGCCTCCAATTAATTAATTTTGTTTTTTTAACAATATTTCATTAGATCTCATATTTGTTATATTCTTTTTATTTTTCATATACATAATAAAATTATTTGATAGGAGTATATATATATATATATATATATATATATATATTGGGTAATTTTTAGTTTACACAAATTTATCTATTTTTAAGTGTTAGTTCATGTTATATTCTTTTTTAGGGTTTAAAATTTAAGTTTCTAAGGTTTGAGATTTATAGTTTAGGATTTAAAATTTGGGTAAAACTTTAATACACAGGCTGTGTATTTACACTATAAAAACTCAAATCCTAAATTCTTAACCCTAACCCTAAAAAGCTAAACCCCACACTCTAAACCCTAAACCCTAAATTCTAAACACTAACATTAAATTCTAAACCCTACAATCTAAACCCTTAAACCTTAAACCCTAAATTAAAATCCTAACCCCTAAAACTAAAAGGCACGTGTAAATTAAAGTTTACACGGCCTGTGTATCAAAGTTTTTTCCTTAAAATTTAAAGAGCTATATTTTGATATACAAGTTGTATAATTCTTTTTACAAAATCTTTTCTATTAAAACTATAAAATCTAAATCCCAACATTAAATCTTACACCCCTAAATTATAAATTCTAAACACTAAATTCTTAATATAAACCCTAAACTAAACCTATAAACCAAAAAATGACAAATTTACACAATTTGTATATCAAAATTTTATCATAATAATATAAGTGGTATTTTTTTGTGTTCAAGTATTTATATAATTCTACAAATTAAATTATATTTTTAGGATAATTTCAACACATTCTAATATTTGAGTTATGTAAATATTACATTTTGGGTAAATTACATGTATTTGTTCTATTTTAACCATTGAACTATGAATTTTATCAATCAGATTATTTAACTATTTAAAATGATATCAATTAAACCATTGACTGTTAAAATTCAACAAAAATAATGACATGACAGTTAAACAAATTTGTACAATTGCACATTTAGTCCTTCATATTTACATATCCAATCAATTTAGTCCCAATTTTAATTTAATTCAGTAAATTTAATCCTCCAATTAGATGATGATACGTGTTGTCATCCGATTAAAGAAATTTACTCCTAATTTGAATTTATTTAAGGGTAAAACTTTGATACACATGCTTGTGTATTTACACTATAAAAACCCAAATCCTAAATTCCTAACCCTAACTCTAACCCTAAAAAACTAAACCTCACACTCTAAACCCTAAATTCTAAACACTAACCTTGAATTCTACACCCTAAACCCCTAAACTTTAAACCTTAAACTAAAACCCTAACCCCTAAAACTAAAAGGCATGTGTAAACTAAAGTTTACACGGCCTGTGTATCAAAGTTTTTCCCTTTATTTAATTAAATAAATTTAAGTTTATTTTCGAAGCCCAATATTTTTACCAAAATTCCCCCAAATTTCAGACGGGCCTTCGAGCTGGGAGAGATAATCGAATTCTTGAACAGCTCCATATGCAACGCACGTAATGAAAGAAACTAATTTAATTAAAATTATGTGTTGATATAAAAAAAACAGCTCGGCTTCCTCTATTCATTTACAGAAAACATGAACTTCAGGAGTTTGACTATATTAATTCAACCTTAAGATCATCTAAAGTTTTCATTGACTCAAAATTTCTAATGGTCAACCATATACAAATGATGAAGTATTGCTGTAAGAAAGAGAGAGAACTGGTATGTGTGTGCGTATATATACACATAATATCATATATCTATATATATGCTATTTCTAAATGGATACTTTACCTCTTTTTTTTGTATGTATGAATGTACTATTTGATGTGGAAATTTAAGGGGAAAACAGCCTTGAAGGTTCTTTCTATCAGCTCGTTTCTTCTGCATCATGACGGTCGAGAAATTCTATTATACATGGATATATCTGATCAGCAGCCTGCACCAGAAGTTGTTATGTTGCTCAAATTTGGAATGAATTCCACTGGTTATGTTGCATTTAATGTGGACTAACACAACTATTGACTTTAGAGAACCCTGACATTAAAACTTACCCATCTCCCACCCACTAAATCATAGTGAGCATAATGAGGACCACCAGGTTCTCCAAAAACTTTGTAAGTGATCAATGGCTCAGGAGTAAGCTTCACTGTTTCTGCTCGATTGATATCATTATAAATCGAATGAGAAAAGAAGAAGCAAAATCGAGTGATAAATTAGATCCATTCTTGACAGGATAGATGAATTGGGCATCATACCATATACAGCATCACGCGGACATATCAGATCTTGGTCTCCGGCAATTGCTAGGACAGGGACTTTGATTTTACTTAGATGATCCTTGTAGAAGAATGTCCCACTCCTGTCACGCAATCCACCCTCGTGAAAGGCTGTTGCTAGCTGCAAGAAAAGCTTGGCAGGCACTATCTCTGCAAATTATGCTTAAATTGTCATTCATTAAACGGTCCAAAAAATAAAAAGTGTAAGCATCAATATAAATCTAACTGTGCCAGGGTCAAAGGGAGATTCAAAAGACTCGTTCTAAATCATTCTGGACACATCAAGGATACGTGTATCAATATAGAAAGACATCAAGGTGAATCTTCATAGGTTGAAGGAAAAAAATAACTAAGAAACGAGGACTAAATTAAGGAAGTACGATATACCACAAGCTGACAAGCACGTTAAAACAACAGCATAGGAATCACCGACACAAGGAACATTGCATTCTCATTTTACAGACCTACAGAGTAGGATAGAGTTTTTTGTGTCATGGTGTACTTTTAGCAAAAGTGTAGCATTTTTTTCTTACCAAAGTTTTCCATTGCAAGCTTTTCAAACAACTTCGGCTGCATCATGTCTGCGGCGGAAATTTGAGGACTCAACCATGACAGGATGTAGGGAGGGTTGGTTGCAAAAGGATGGGCAGCAGCAATCAATGGTCCGATTGGAATGACAGGAACATTCAGGACTTGTGCAGGCTCTGTCTACTCATCAAAGAGAAATAACATCAGCTTATTGTCAAAATTTGTATACAAATAGATGATAATACTGAGAACCAAGAAAGAGCTTAAGCAATTCACTCCAATAACACTGGCCAGGGGTAAAAGCAGTTTGAGTGATGACTTAGAAGACCTATAGTCCAACGACGACGCCAACGTAGTGACCGATGCCAATCCAGAATCCTTCCCTTCATAACCTTATAGAAGTTACACATTTTAGCACTACTATATATTGTTCAAGAAACAAAGCAAATGAAAGACTTCTGGACCCAAAAAGAATTGCCATGTGCTACAGAGATCTCTCTTTTAGCCAACAATAGTATAGTTGGCAGAGTGACAGACTCTTAATTCCAAAGTTAAGGTTTCTGTTATATCAACCCTAACTATCATTAATAAGAAAACAAAAGCTCCCAAAGTTAACTGTGCTACGAAAATATGTTTCACAACATACCCAGATTTGAGTACCTATATTACATGATTTTTCACAAGTTCTGGCTATGTAAGCAACTTTTCTTTTAAATTTCTTATAGATACACATCTTCCATCCATTAAGTAGCAAGGTGGGACTTATAGAGCTCTCTTGGATAGCTTCTTCCCTAGAGAACAGCAGAGATTTTGATTAAATCTAAGGGCTTTAAAGAGTTCATTGTTTATTGCTATCATATAAACCTATATCTGTTGTACCCGTGTGAGCCATATGAGCAGTCCCTTCCTCTTAAAGGAGGGAAAGTCAAAGGATTCATTCACAGAAGCCCTGCCCCTAGATCCCTACCATGAAGAAGATCCTAAGGCTATCCAGTAGAGAGACTTTTATTTGAGGAAAGCCATCAGGCAAAGGCTAGACAAAAAGCTTTGGAAAGTAGTTAATAATAAACTAAAATCTATATAATATAGATAGAGTTAGAACTTTGAGTTATTACATACATTAAGTCTTCAGCTAGCAAGCAAGAAACAAGTAAGAAAGCTGATAGGCTATTTCAACAAGAGATTCTCTAATGTAAGGTTATCTACTCAACCTTCTTTTACAACAATTTTTAGGTATTTTCCTAGACAAGCAATTGAATGAAAAAGGTCAAGAGTAGTCACCAAACTTCTTAGCCTTTCAAGCGGAAGCAATCCCTTTGCTTAGGAGATATAGAAGCCATTCACTAGAAGACCAGCTGTGAGCTGATTAGAAGTGATTATAAACTGTTTACTAGTCTAATTCAGCTGGTGCTTTGTCCCAAGGAAATGAAATTCAAATTGGTTTTATTAAGTGAATTCTAGAAGAAATCCAAAGGTTCAAAGTCCTAAACAAATTCTAATCATGATAGAACAGAGAAATTAAACATGCAGTTATATATTAAAATAGCAAACCATTTTTGTAGTGCTAAAAGGTAATTGTCAAAGAATTCTCTATGCAGTAATAGCTTTTACAAACATAGTTAATAAATGTATAAGACACATGCAAGTTTGTACAAAATCTTACCACATCGTGATAGCATCGCATATAGCAAGATACCCCCCATAGAATGACCAATTGCAAGCAACTTGCCATCCTTTGGTTTGCTCTTATCCTTTATGTATTCCATCTAAGATGAAAATTTCATTTCAATAATACTTAAGTTAGTTATTATTGTTTATGATTAATCAGCTGGTGTATAAATAAGAGTATGTAGAGATAATGCTACATAAATTCTTATATGAAAAGCCTTTTACGCATAAGGGATGGCACCTCACCGCGGCAGGGACGTCTTCTTCTAGGTAGTGATCAAAATCCCAATCATACTTCGCCATAAGATCAAGTTGTTTCTGTATACCTTTAAGTGCTGTAGAAATGCCGATGTGCATATCAAAAACCCGCGCCGGAGATGCTCTTTCAGCTTCTTCAATTATATTTACAAGCTTTTCCATAAAATCCCTAATTCGACCGGCTAAATCATATCTTTTTTGTGTTTCTGAGAAGCTTGAAAGGCCTCTTTTAATCGAAAAACTGCCAACATCTGTGTAAGCATGAGCACCATATTTTCCATCGTTAACATAAAAGTCCTTCCTCTGAGACAGAGAATCTAAAGGGTCTTTATTGTGTCCAAAGCCCACTTCTTGCGTACTCAATCCAGCACCTCTGAGTTCAATAATCCAAGTGTCATATCCTTGACTGGACATGAAGCGTGCAAACGAGGACTGAACAGGAATTTGCAACATTAATTCAATAGACATCCAATGACAAAGAGGATAAAAACCGGAGAAATACAATTAGGAACTTAAAAAATCAATAAAAAGAAGAACCCCATAAAAGCTACAGGCCAGAAAATTACCAACCAAAGGACACCCAGAATAAATATTCAGAAAAGCTCAAGCCTACACACTTTAAAAGCTGTAATTGGAAGACAGATTACGGGAACAAGAACAAACCACAAAGGCCAGAAGCCTAGAAATTGCATTAATTCATCATCAGAAACCAGCATGCAGACACAGAACTATAAGCTTGACAATCAGAATCCAATGACCGAAACAATAAAGAAGAACATGGGAGGCTACTCTTAGTCTTAGAAACTACAATTCAATGAGAGAAACAAAAACAAAACCGTAGAAGCTCTTAGCTTCAGCGATCGTAATGCCATTAAGAAAAAGAAAGAGAGCAAGAAAAGGCCGGTGATGTTCTAAAGTAGTTGCATCATGCAAATGCAATGCAATCAGAACTCAGAAGGCTGACCTCGGGGGAGAGATCGTAACCAATGCATTGGTTCCAACGCCGGACAAAAGCACCAAAGGGTGATTCCTAGACGGCGCCTGTGGAGAAGGAAGGTACCTCCAAAGAGTCCACTCCGATTTCTCCACTTGAACGTAGTGAAGCTCGTCAGCTGTACAAATGCTTGCCTTCTTCTTATCGTTCTTGTTCTCCACGACGTTTCTGTTGAATGCAGATTTGGTGAGGGCGGGCGACCGGCGAAATGAGGATTCGGGCATGCGGGAAGGATTGAAGGAATCGAAACGAAGAAACGATTGGAATCGGAGAAGCATTATTTTTTTCTGTTTTGGTCTTGGTGTTTTGAGTAATGCGGGGAAAATGAGCTAACCAGCCCCTAATTATGCGACTGGGTTGATGTGATCGTTTTAATTCCAAACTAAACCAATTGCTTTGCGTATACATTAATGATTTTATATATAACGACATTAAAAATATTAAGGGTAAACTACATAAATGGTCACCAAATATTTAGGGTACTTTTATTTTGATCACTAAATTTTAAAAAATTGCGTTATAGTCTCCAAACTTTTAGTTCACTTTTCAGTATGGTCTCTCCTGTTAGATGATGATGTTATGTTTCATTTTTCTTTAATAAAATAATGGGTAGATTATATCATTCATCGCTCAACTCGCTCCTATTTTGTTCACTAGAGTTTAAAATTTTTCAATTTAATAATTTAACTTTCAAATTCTTCCTATTTTGGTCACTATCGAATGACATGGTTATGCGTATTCAAAAAATTGATTTCGGTGCAGTTTTTTTAATTTAATTATTTCAATTCGGTTACGGTTCATATTTTTAAGCAAAATTGATTAAATGATATGATGAATTATATACAATATCTGTAAATTTTATGCATTGAAAAATCTTATAGTCTAGTGATTTTGATACCCTTCTGATTTTTTTAAAGACGTTTTGGCTCAAGGTATGATTACTAGGTGTGAACTCTCAATTTTTTTACTTTCTAGTTGTTTTTACAAGTTTATTGCAACCGAACAATTATTAAATTTATCATATTTGATATTTTAACAAGCAAAGTAAGAAAATAATTACTCGAATCAAATATTTTGGTTAACTGGTTAATCAATTATCCGATCTAATTGGTACACTATAAGATCAAAAAATGAATAATATGGATTTACCAATTGATCAAAATAATTTTCTAAGGATTAATCAAACTCGATTATGATACAGATTTTCTTAAACAAATTATTTCGATTCTCTTATGGTTCACAATGTTAAGCAAAATTGATTAATCGATCTGATCAATTATATACAATATTTGTAAATTTTATGCATTAAAATATCTTATGATCTATTGGCTTTGATACCCTTCTGATTTTTAGAAGATTTTTTGACTCTGTGTAGGATTATAGGTATGAACTCTCAATTTTGTACTTTTTAGTTTTTTCACAACTGAACAATTATTAAATTTACTATATTATTATATTTGATATTTTAATAAGTAAAGTAAAAAAATCATTATCTGAATCAAATATTCTGGTTAACTAGTCAATTGATTATATGATTTAATTGGTACAATATAAGATCGAGAATTGAATAATCTGATTTACCAACTACCCAAGACATTTTTTAAGGATCAATCGAATTTTTCAATTTGTATATCCTTGTCATTTGAGAGTCACCAAAATAGGAACAACTAGTAAGTTGAGTTATTAATTAAAAAATTTTAAACTATAGTGACCAAAATAGGAGTTAGAATAAAGTTGGGTGATGAATAGTGTAGTTTACCCATTATTTTATTTAGGAAAAATGAAACCTAACGCCAGCTTCTAACGGGTGGGACCATACTGAAAACGAACTAAGAGTTCGGTGACTATAGCACAAGTTTTAAAAGTTTGGTGACTATAATGTAAGTTTTAAAAGTTTAATAACCAAAATAAAAACATCCTAAAAGTTCCATGACCATATAGTTTACCCAAAATTTAAACTATTCATATATATTAATTTTGTTAATCAGACCACTAAATTATTAGAATGATATGAATTAAAATAGTTGACCTTAAAATGTAACGAAGGAGGTGCCGATGTATTTATCAAAAATTAAAATAATTACGTATTTGATCATTGTTATTTATATATTTATTAATATAATTACTATTTTAATTAAAGTATATATTTTTATTAATTTAACCCTGAATTTAATTAAATTAAATTTAAGAATATTTATTGGGAGTTATTGTCTTGTAAGTAACTCATATATGTATGTTGGAGAAGGAGAAATTATATCATGAGCTATTCTTGCCACGTTCATCTATGAGACCAACCAATAAAAACCACCCATCTTATTATTTTTTTTCATGACATATTTTTACCAAGTAAATTTTTACTTGGTAAAAACTGTTTTACAGTAAATATGAGTGAAGATTCACTTGGTAAAAATATGACATGAAAAAATAATGAGATGAATAATTTTTATTAGTTAGTCCCATAAACAACAAGGTGGGAATGACCCATATAATTTCTGGTTGGAGAAGAGAGGAGGAATAGCGGGACTTATCAGATGAGATTTCGTAATTGAATTGAAATTATGTGAATCTAAAGAGGGACAGTTGACTCTTTGTCTGTGCTTGATAAATGAAAATGATTGTTAAATTCCAAATTAGCCCCTCCTTTTTCTCCAAAACTTTCCATTCAAACAAACAAATATCCAGATTTATTGACATCAATCTTCATCTTCCCCTCTTAACAATAGTCAATGCTTAACTTGATTTGTATCAACAAAATCATGTGTTTTGGCCTAATTTGGAGCTTCAGCTATGTCTAATTAAAACCCCCATCATATAATTAGAAACAATATGCCTCAGACATGTGATTCTTTAATATCACTTCCGTAATTTGGCTCAAGTTTTTTTGATTTAATGCTATTTGGGTAATATTCCTCTTCATTTTTTGTGACATACTCCAACGCATCATCAATTAATCCATGTTTATATTCCTTTTGAAACATGTCTTCCAAGAGATGCATCTTTTTCTTTGCTGTATTTCACCATTAGTAGTAGACTAAAGTGTTAAATAAATGCTCAAATTATACTTTTTTCTATATAGTTGTTTAAAGTTTTTTTTCTGGCCAAGTAGGTGCTTAACTGTAATCACCATATTCGTCTAGCCTTTTTATCATCCGAATCGAATAAACATCCAATAATAATCAAACCAAAAAAATCAAACAATCCAAAGTCCATTTACAAGCCCAATTTTACCCGTTACACCCATACCCATTTTCCAATCACCAATTATCAACCCATTATCCAAATACCCAGATTACAATACCCAATAACCCGGTTTACCCAAACCAGCCCTACCCATCTGCTTACCCGACCCAGGTATCCCAAAAAAAAAAACCCCTAATGCAATACAACCCTAATTCCCCTAGTTGGTTCAGCCGCCAACAGCTTCTGGAAAATTTCCGAACTGGCTTTTCAGCTTCCACAGCCTTCCAGATCTCCGACCATGTCACCCGCCACCTCCGTGCCATGTCAGGGCCACGCCCCACCAACAAGGCTGCCACGTCACTAGCAAAATCCCTAGCCTCACCCGGCAAGAGGCCAAAACTGGCCCCCTCTGTACAACACCTGCAATGCCAACAAACAACAAAGCACAGAGTACCAAAGCACAGTTTTTTTCATTTTGTTTTAAAAAATCAGTGTAATTTGGCTATATAAAGCCTGGATTGAAACAATGTAAAGGAGGTCTTTTTCCCAGATCAAAAGACACAAACAATTCGAAAGGTATTTTTTTTTTTGCATGTTGAAAACAAAAACAAAAAAGGAGAAAGGTTAGGGTTTTGAGAAATCGAACCAGTTTTGAAAAGATGGGCCAATCGTCATTTTTTAAAAAGAAAACCGAAGACGTTTTCAAAATCACAAAGGGGTTAAAGTTTTGGGTTTTAAAAAGGAGTTAGGGTTGTTCAGATTTTGAATCGAAGGGCGAAACGAAAAAGAGTTTGAAGTTTACCTGTTTAGGGAGAAGTCTGTCGTGCACCAGTGTCTCTGGATGTCGAGAACGGCCGGCGAGGCCGCGCCACCGAGGAACGGTGCCTCAAGAATGGGTTAGGGTTTCGAACCCCTAAAAATATTTCAGAGAGAATTAGAGTTTTTTTTAACTCAGTTTACAAATGATTTTTTTTGTTTATTTTAAACTTTTATAACACACTTAAACGCCGCGTTTTGATCCGCCCTCGACCCGCGCGTTGAACTGGATCCGGGAAAGATCTGCGCATTTCGGTCTAGGGGATTATTGCCGTTCAGATCCTTCCCTTCCCGTTTTCAAATAAATCCTGGGCTAATACACGATTTGACCCCTATTGTTCATTTCCATTTATAATTTGGTCCCTTTTTACCTTTCTTCTTTCTTTCAAATTTACCCCGTTATTTCCTTTTTTTGCATTCCAGTCCTTTTATATATTATATGCTATCTTATATCATATGATACATATTGTTACAACATAATTATGAATCATTTCTTTATTATACTATATAATATATTATATATGATTATGTATGTATTAAGAAATACGTAGTATATATATATATATATATATATACATCTTATGTTATACTGTATTATTTATATAACATAGTTACATATTATTTAAATACTATTTATATATATTATATTACATTTATACTACATAATGCATATTATTATTATTATCTATATATTATATATTATATTTTAATATCTATGTTTATTTTATTTATTTATATTCCTCGTTCGAATCGGTCTTACGGTGACCCGCAACGGGGATAACCCGTATTATTTAAGGCCCGTTTAGTGTAGTCTTTAATTTCTCGTATTTATTTTTTCTGCTTCTAATTTCCACAATTTAATTTTCTCGCAATTTAATTTCCTCTATTTAATTTCCGTATATCTTTTTATGTTCGATCCGGTCCTTTTTCCGGATTTCGCTTTTGCTCGATCCAGTCCATTTTTCGGACATTTTACTTCCCGCTCTTTAATTTTTGTATTTATTTACTTTGTTCGTATTTATTTTTCGCATTTACCCTTTTTTACTTTATTTGTAATTTTGTGACATATTTTGATTTGTCATTCATTTCATCCCTAATTTATTTAATCACACATTGTTAATTAATAAACCTTAATTTCTAAAAAGGAGGTATTTATTAGTTCCGATATTTGTGTCGTAACAGTCCGAGCTTAATGGATGTTGACCAAATATTAGAATTAGTTTTCACTGTTTGAAGGCAAATATTTAAATGAATAAAATTTTGACAATTCATAACATCATTTTTAACTGTATGCATCATGCATAAAGGTGATGTACTCGATTCGAACCGTAAACTAACACGACAGTCGGTCTTATTCGATGTCGGTTTAATTTACGGTCCGATGTACAATCATCCTTATTAATTAAACGGATAATTAATTCGAACCCACTGATTGATAAAGCCTGTTCAATTAAAGTTTATACTCGATTAAGAACAATTAATTAAATCCAATTTTGAATTTCAGTAATTTCCATCGATTAAAAGCAATGCCCGTTTTGGTACCGATTTTCGGGCGTGATGGGGGTGTTAATCCTTCATCACACGTAACCAACTCCCGAACCCGTTTTTAAAGAATCTCTGGTTTTTATGGTGCCCGGCCTACCTTAGTGGCCGATTACGACTCCAACTCTTCATTTTTTAAGCAAAAACAAGTTTTTAACCAAAATCCCCCCAAAAATCCAATTTCCACAAACATTCCCCAAAAAATTCAAATTTTCCCCAATTTAACAAAAAAAATCAAAACAAAAATCCACCCAAAACACTTTAATACTTATATCTTTTTTAGCGACTTTAAAAAAAGAGGGGTCGCTACAGCTGGTGACTCCGCTAGGGATATTTTTGAGAGTTAAGCCAAAAAACGCGCGTTGCTTTCATCGATGGAAAATTTGAAATTCAAATTGATTTTAATTAATTTTTTCTTTCTTGAAGATACATTTTAATTCGACGGGCTTTCATAACTAGTGGTTTTGCATTAATTGTTCATTTAATTTTTAAGGCATCACCGACATGTGTTGCATCATACTCATCAAGCTCTATACTCGAGCTTTGTCCCTTAAGTGGGAGTGAAACACCACATACCCACGTGAGCAGCCCTCCACAGGTCGGTAATTCACTTTCAGAATCTATGCCTTTTGACACGTGAGCAACCTTCCATGTCACTAAGTCGTGCTTTCCCTCGAACCGAATCTGATTTGCAAGCCTTTCATGGGCTAGAATCGAGGTTATTGTTATCTTAATAGATAATAAGGTAGGTTCGAGTACCCCTATGTAGAACCCAAACCACATGTGTGAGAATCTAGGAAGCCCACCCTTTAAATCTAGAATTCATGCTGTTAGACCGCTTTGGTGTATATTTGTTATTAAAAATCTCTTCTTGTCTTGCTTTTTTGATCATTCATGACATTTTCATATAAAGTGTTGATTCGAGAACAGTTCAAAATTGAGGGCTTTCGTAATGGGAGAAAGAGTCCATAATGATGAGTTAAATGATTTCGAAGCCTGAGTGGGGTAAATGCTAATCTAGACGCCCTTTATTCTCTTTTCCCCGTCATAATGAGACTCAATCTTTATTCCGAAAAGTTGCTCAACGAGAATGTTCGTCGATCAACACTTTTTGCATTCATTCATGCATTATTAATCTTTTTTTCCATTCATTTTACGGTGATTGCATTGTCATCATTTTCATTCATTTGCATCATGGTGGCATGACATCTTAGACACATTGAATTAATCATGTTTGCATCATTCCCTTTGCATCTAGGACATTTTTTTGCATTTACATGTATTTATTTTGAAAATATCGAGACTGACTTTTAGGATACCCTGTGACAGTGATTCTGGATCAAAGGAAAATTCAGTCGATTCAGGATCCCTATGGAACCCAACAAAAATCCAATATGGTGAACGAAGAGAGATTAGACCGAATTGAGCAAACCCAAAGGGACATACAAGCAGATTTGGCCAGAAGATGGAAGAACAATTAGCTAAGGCCTAGCAAGATATGGTGGAACAATTCAAAAAGTCTCAGTAAGTTACGCTAGGCCAAATAGATCAAATGCTAGGATTTAAGCTCCCCGAACAAGGAGAGACATCTGTTATAAACCCTACAGCAAATCCCAATCCCACTGATGGGAATGAGTGCCCCACGTATCCGCCAAGTTTTACTCCTCCTCATGCTAGGGGTCAACCAGATCCTCAAGTACTACTTTATCGAGGGAAAGCACCACTTTATCAGGTCGGTGCCTCTTTCTCTATTAATCTACCCTTCGTTTCAAAAGTCAAGCCAGAGGGCAATCAAGCCAAAAACTTTGTCTCGGAGATAGACCGATTAATTGAAATGGAGAGACCTTGAGTTGAAACCTCTAACGAGATCGAGAATCGATGCAAGAGACTCCAAGAGAAGATGGAAGTCATAGAGGTAACTGATACCTTTATTGGATTTGAGGCCCATAAACTCAGCCTTGTCCTATATTTGGTTTTACCTCCTAAGTTCAAGGTCATAGAATTCAAGAAATATGATGGAACGGGTGTCTCTGTGTACATCTCACCATGTTCTGACAAAGAATGACGGGGTATAGAAGAGACGACAAGCTGCTAATCCACTATTTCCAAGACAGTCTCTTAGGATCCGCCACAAAATGGTACAATCAGTTGAACCGGCACTAGATAAAGTCATGGAAGGACTTGGCCAAAGCTTTCTTAGAACACTACCGACATGCCAATGATATGGTTCCAGATCGTTGGACTTTACAAAACATTAAACAAAAGTCAAATGAAGGCTTTAGGCAGTATGCCCAGCGTTGGAGAGATGTGGTGGCTCAAGTTCAAGCCTCATTCAATGAAAGAGAAACGATGGTCATGTTTATCTAGACTTTGGAGGGTCCAGTCTTGGGTCGCTTAATAGGCAACGCGTCTACAAACTTTGCCAACCTTGTGTTATCTGGTGAGCTCATCGAGAATACTATCAAGACTGGCAAAATTGATGATAGAGGTAGTTCGTCCTACAAAAAGACCCCGCATGCAAAGAATGACCGTGAAGTGAACTCTTCAGGAGTTTACAATGCAGTTATTCGAAGCCTATCATATTGGTACAACCCAAGGCTGCACCAAGTGCCCATGATTTTTCTAGCCAATACTCTGGTCAAAGAAAGAACCCCGAGAAGATAGAGTTTACCCCGTTGCCGTTCTCTTACGATAAACTATACAAGCAACTGTTCGATGTTCATGTGGTGGCACCCTTTTATCAAGCACCGTTGCAGCCTCCCTTCATAAAGTGGTATGATCTTAGCGCAAAATGAGAATACCATAGTGATTAAAAGAGGCACTCGATTGAGACTTGTATCGACTTTAAGACGCCCGTGAAAAAGTTGATCAAGCTCGAGGTCATAGGTTTTGACAAATCCAGTGGGCTAGCTACGACTGCTAACCCCTACCAAACCATACTGGTAGAGTGAATGTAATATCAGAGGAAAATAATCAAACTGTTAGGACTAAGGTGTCAAAAGTCAAATTACCCCTCAGTTGGGTTTGGAAGAAGCTACTTGATGCGGGTCTGATCGATCAGGGAATGATGATGCCTGAGGGGCATATCGGTCTGTACTATGAGTTCCATGCCAAAGAGGGGCACATTATTCAAGATTTTTGTGAGTTCAAGGATGTTGTTTAGGATCTAATGGACATCAAAGAAGTGGAATTCTTTGAAGAATGAACTCGCCCTAGCCCCTTAGTCTAGACGTTAAGCCAAAACTTTAGTAGGTTTCCTGTTGCTTTTAACTTCCTTTAAGTAATTCATGTAAATCAAATCCACCTGCTTGAGCCCGAAAGCGGTTTCGATCTTTTGTAAAGGGCCGAAGACTATATGCATTAATTTTCAATAAAATAATGCATTATGTATATACCTGTCTATTGGGTCCCCGTATATCAATTGCACAAGGGACATCAACTTTGACCCAAAGGTTGAGTTGAGCAGCCTATGTCTAATTGAAATCTTAAGCTGTGAAGATTATGAATGCGTGACTCGCATTTCACATTAAAGACCATAAATAATAACCAATCAGTGCAATTTAATGCTTGAAGCCTAGTAATAGGCGTTTTAAAAAAATTCAATGATTGAAGCCTGGTAATAGACATTTTTCAAAAAGCACTTCAAAGCTTGGTAATAGGCATTTTTCAAAAATCAATCAAAAAACACTCCAATGTTCGAAACCTGGTAATAGGCATTTTTGGATAAGAGTGTAGAATTTTTGGGGTACTCCGCTGAAGCCCATTCTAATCGAAACCCTTTACTTCATGAGTGATGGTAATATAATGAACCTGCCAAAGACAAGTTGGTCAAGCACTGAAAAAGCTTAAAATACACTTCACATCTTCAAACATCAATTCAGCTTTCGAGGTCTCCTAGACTATGATTAGCTTGGGGTAATCCTCGGTGAGCCATTTCAATGTTGCTCGTGCACTTGATATTCGGGGCATTCAATATTGCTTGATATATCCATAATTTGAAAAAAAAAGAACCCAATTTTTTTAATAAGCATCTCACATTGAAATCAGAACATGTAGTCTGAGATTTGAAACAAAAAGTTTTCTCTGAATTACTTACAAATAAGCTCAAAAGTTCAGGGACCAATAACAAATGGGCCCTCAGATCGATGCTTCAGCTTAAGAAAGTATTCACTAGTTGACATTCGCATAGAAAGGTAATATTTCAGAAAGAACATGGTCAACCCACGAGAGGTTGGGGCATCAGCGATAACAGCTCATATGGTCTGCAAGATAGAATTGGGGCAACAACAGGACTGTGCCACCAATATGGCTAGAAAGTCATAAGGCATCCCGATTGAAAGTTAAATCAGGGTCAATTGCATCACATGCCATTCACATCAACATGTCACTCATCTCATCATGCATTCGCATTAAATGCATACATTACACATCAAGTTAGATGCATTCATGCAAAGTGCATATACTTCACTCATACATAAAAAACAGGTTTGTGATGAAATGCCACGATCATGGAGGACAATAACAAATTGGCAAGCCCTCAACCACGAAGAGAAGTCAGATCAACAAAGAAGTTGAAACCTTAAAGAGAGAGTATACCAACACCCAACACAAAATGGCTAAACCTCAAAGAAAAGGAAGCCAAGCTTAAACTCAAACACCAATTGAACAATCACTAACTATTGTTTACTTCTATTTTTCAAGTCCTGCCCCATAGTCAGTAGTGTAGCGGATCAAACCCCTTCTATTCTTCAGATCTAGCCTCATTGTCAGTGGTGTAGCAGATCATCTTTTTCCTCAGATCTTGATTCACTGTCAGTGGTGTAGCAGATCAATATCTACTCCTCAGATCATGCCTCTTCATCAAAGTTGTAGCTTGATCATCAATAAATTAGATCATGCCTCTTCGTCAAAGTTTTAGCTTGATCAAATCCTTTTTTAGATCTTGACTCGTCGTTAGTGGTGTAGGGGATCAAAATCTCTCAGATCATGTCTCTTCGTCAGGTTTGTAGCTTGATCAAATCCATCTTCAAATCTTGACTCATCGTTAGTGGTGTAGCGGATCAACCAACTCTTCAGATCATGCTTCTTCTTTAGAGTCGTAGCTTGATCGCAACTAACTCCTCAGATCATGCCTCTTCGTCAAAGTTGTAGCCTGATCACCACCAATAATTTTGATCATGCTTCTTCGTCAGATTCGTAGCTTGATCGCCACTAGTTCTTCAGCTCATGCCTCTTCGTTAGAGTATTAGCTTGATCGCCATTAACTAACTCAGATCATACCTCTTCGCGAGAGTCGTAGCTTGATCGCCAAACTAACTCTTTAGGTTATGCCTCTTCGTCAGAGTCGTAGCTTGATCGCCAAACTAACTCTTTAGGTCATGCCTCTTCGTCAGAGTCGTAGCTTGATCGCCACTAACTCTCCAGATCATGCCTCTTCGTCAGAGTCGTAGCTTGATCCAATCTCCCGATCTTGTCTCGTCGTCGGTGCGTAGCTAGATCACCCATATTCAAACATCACTTTACCCCGTCTCTTTCAATTCTATAGTTTTAAATAAAATAAGTGAATACTCAGTCTGAATTTTTTTTTGTTGCTCTTACAAGTTTTATCTTTCCAAAAATGGCAAAGTAGATGAGTCGACAAGATCTTGACACTCCGTCGATGGTATAGCGAGTCAACAGACGCATTCTACTTCTCCAAAAGTTGGAAGATGGATCAATTAGAGTTCGAGAGAAATGTCGTGCTAAGAAGGGTGCCTCAGTTTGACCGAACGAAAAAGAATATCTTTTAGTCTTTGCTCTATTGCAGTTTCACAACAATGAGGAAAGATTGGCAACTGTAATCACCAATTTCGTCTGGCCTTTTTATCATTCGAATCGAATAAACATCCAATAATAATAATTAAACCAAAAAAATAAAACAATCCAAAGCCCAATTTGCCAAGCCCAATTCTACCCGTTACATCCATACCCATTTTCCAATCACCAATTATCAACCCAATATCCAAATACCCAGATTATAATACCCAATGATCCGGTTTACCCAAACCAACCCTACCCATCTACTTACCCGACCCGGGTATCCCAAAAAAACACTAATGCAATGCAACCCTAATTCCCCTAATCGGTTCAGCACCAATAGCTTCTGGAAAAATTCCCGAATCGGCCTTTCAGCTTCCACAGCCTTCCAGATCCCCGGCCATGTCACCGGCTACCTTCATGCCATGTCAGGGCCATGCTGCGCCAAAAAGGCTACCACGTCACCAGCAAAATCCCTAGCCTCACCCGGCAATAGGCCAAAACTGGTCCCCTCTGTACAACACCTGCAATGCCAACAAACAACAAAGCACAGAGTATCAAAGCACATTTTTTTTCATTTTGTTTTAAAAAATCAGTGTAATTTGGCTATATAAAGCCTGAATTGAAACAATGTAAATGAGGTCTTTTTCCCAGATCAATAGAAACAAACACCTCGAAAGGTAGCTTTTTTTCATGTTGATGTCGAAAACAAAAATAAAAAAGGGAGAAAGATTAGGGTTTTGAGAAATTGAACTAGTTTTGAAAATAGGTTAGGGTTTTGAGAAATCGAACCAGTTTTGAAAATAGGGGCCAATCATCATTTTTTAAAAAGAAAACCGAAGACGTTTTCAAAATCACAAAATGGTTAAAGTTTTTGGTTTGAAAAAAAGGGGTTAGGGTTGTTCGAATTTTGAATAGAAAGGCGAAACGAAAAAGTTTGAAGTTTACCTGTTTAAGGAGAAGTCCGTCGTACACCGGTGTCTCAGGACGTCGAGAACGGCCGACGAGGCCGAGCCGACGAGGCCGAGCCGACGAGGAACGGTGCCTTAAGAATAGGTTAGGGTTTTCAATCCCTAAAAAAATTTCAGAGAGAATTAGAGCTTTTTTTAACTCAGTTTACAAATGATTTTTTCTGTTTATTTTAACTTTTATAACACACTTAAACGACGCGTTTTGATCGGCCCTCGACCCGCGCATTGATCCGAATCTTGGAAGAATCTGCTCATTTCAGTCGAGGGGATTATTGCCGTTTAGATCCTTCCCTTCCCGTTTTCAAATCAATCTTGTGATAATACCCGATTTGACCCCTATCGTTCATTTTCTTTTTTAATTTGGTTCCTTTTTACCTTTCTTCTTTCTTTTGAATTTACCCCGTTATTTCCTGTTTTTTTCATTCCAGTCCTTTTTATATATTATATGCTATCTTATATCATATGATACATATTGTGTTATGACATAGTTATAAATTATTTCTTTATTATACTATATAATATATTATATATGATTATGTATGTATTAAGAAATACGTAGTATATATATATTATATCTTATATTATAGTGTTTTATTTATATAACATAGTTACATATTATTTAAATACTATTTATATATATACTACATAATGCATATTATTATTATCTATATATTATATTTTAATATCTATGTTTATTTTATTTATTTATATTCCTCGTTCGAATCGGCCTTACGGTGACCCGCAACGAGGATGACACGTATTATTTATGTCCCGTTTAGTGTAGTCTTTAATTTCTCGTATTTATTTTTTCCGCTTCTAATTTTCTCAATTTAATTTTCTCGCAATTTAATTTCCGCTATTTAATTTATGCATTTCCTTTTATGTTTGATCCGGTCCCTTTTTCGGATTTCGCTTTTGCTCAATTCGATCCATTTTTCAGACATTTTACTTCCCGCTCTTTAATTTTCGTATTTATTTACTTTGTTCGTATTTATTTTCCACATTTACCTTTTTTTTTACTTTATTTGCAATTTTGTGACATTTTAATTTGTCATTCATTTCACCCCTAATTTATTTAATCACACATTGTTAATTAAACAACCTTAATTTCTAAAAAGGAGGTATTTATTAGTTTCGATATTTGTGTCGTAACAGTCCGAGCTTAATGGATGTTGACCAAATATTCGAATTAATTTTCACTGCATGAAGGCAAATGTTTAAATGAATAAAATTTTGACAACTCATAACATCATTTTTAACTGTTTGCATCATGCATAAAGGTGATGTACTCGATTCGAACCGTAAATTAACACGGCAGTCGGTCTTATTCGATGTCGGTTTAATCTACGGTCCGATGTACAAGCATCCTTATTAATTAAACGGATAATTAATTCGAACCTACTAATTGATAAAGCCCGTTCAATTAAAGTTTATACTCGATTAAGAACAATTAATTAAATCCAATTTTGAATTTCAGTAATTTCCATTGATTAAAAGCAACGTCTGTTTTGGTACCGATTTTTGGGCGTGATGGGGGTGCTAATCCTTCCCCACACGTAACCAACTCCCGAACTCGTTTTTTAAAAAATCTCTGGTTTTTATGGTGTTCGGCCTACCTTCGTGGCCGATGACGACTCCAACTCTTTGTTTTTTTAAGCAAAAACAAGTTTTTAACCAAAATCCCCCAAAAAATCCAATTTCCCCAAACATTCCCCCAAAAATTCAAAATTTCCCCAATTTCACAAAAAATTTCAAAACAAAAATCCACCAAAAACACTTTAATACTTATATCTTTTTTTAGCGACTTTAAAAAAAGAGGGGTCGCTACACTAACGTTTTTAAAGTTATCCGTTTAGGTGCCTCGCCGTTAATTTACTTTAAAAAATTCTTATATTTACCAAACTTCACAAATTAACCCTGAAATCCCTAAATTCCTAAATCCGGCCACTGTCGTCGTCGTTCATCACGCTGTCGACGATAGAATGAAGCTTTCTTCTCTTGCTGCAAGACTCGAACTTTGTTCATCGGTCGATCAACCGCCATTTGTCGTTGATCGTTTTCTTTTTCTTTCGTGAGTTCGACTTTATTTCGACGATAGGCACACTGTTCGTCGACTATCGACGACGGAAGAATGGGAGAAATGATCGTGGTGGGCACGTCGTTGTTGATGGCGGTAACGACTGGAATCGAGATTTGGAACTTAAGAATTTAGGGATTTGAGGAGTATTTTGAGGATTTTTGAGAATTTTAGGATATTTTTTAAAATGAAACATGCCACGTGTCATGTTTTTATTAGCTAACGAAATTTTTTTAACAACTGTTAACAGCAAGGCACCAAGGTCGTTCTTGAGGGTGGGCCATAAGGGAGATGGCCTAGGACCCACCATTTATAATTGTAAGTGTTTAATTCTTTGATCAAAAGTGTTTAATTTTAATGATAGTTTAATTTTTCTCCAATGTTTATTATCAGGGTCCAATTTTTTTTAATACTTATTATTTTGGGTCAAATATTAAAATTTATTTTTTTCAATACTTGTTATTAGGGATCCATTTTTTTTTCAATATTTGTTATTGGTATACTCTTAAAATTCAATTTTTTTCAATATTTGTTATTATGGGTCTAACTTTTTGCAATACTTATTATTAAGGTCCAAATTTTTTTCTAATACTTGTTATTAGGAGTCTACTCTTAAAATGCATTTTTTAATATTTGTTAATAGGTACATACTATTAATTTTTTTTCTAATACTTGTTATTAGGAGCCTACACTTAAAATTCATTTTTTCAATATTTATTATAAGGGGCCTAATTTTTAGATTCGCCCCCAGGCCACCAAAATCTCAGGAACGGGCCTGCAATGCACCTAAATGAAAACTTTAAAAACGTTGGGCACATATTTAGCCTGAAAAATACTTTAAACACCTATCTAAAAAAAGTATAATTTAAACATTTATTTGGCACTTAAACCTTAATAGTAATCTAAACTCATGTGTCATCATCCTCGACAAGTTTATAGCATTAGTAAACATTGTAGAATAAACTTATCCAAGCTTTTCACTAACATCAATACTTCTAAGAAGAAAAGGTTTAGCGGTATTTTAATTGTATACAACCTTGACATAATCAAACTTACAAACATATGCCATACACTTTTAATTATTGAAAACTATCTTCATGCATCATTATTTAACTTGTATTTTCTTGTCGTTGGCGCTGAAATAAAATTTTGTGATTCTCAAAGGAATTTGTTAGTACAAACTCAAAGAAAAGTTTTGACAGAATTTATGAACCTGACATTTTAGAGCAATTAGTGATTATTGCATTTTGGTCTTGTACAAATTGAGTTTGTAGTTTGACATCCATGTCCTTCACACCATCACTAATGCATTCACCCTATGTCATTTTATCCAATCACACAAGTATTTATCGCCAAATATAGGGTATATGGCATTTGCAACATAATTATTTTTGTTGTCTCAATGACATTAGAAGAAGCTAAGATCAATGTTTCATCATTTTGAAACTCATCCCACTTAATATCCTGAATCGGTTAATTGATGTCCACAATTTTATTGTCAATTGATGTGGATATTTTTATTAAACACATGTTGACCATTGTACTTGGGTTGTCTTCCTTAGCCACAACTTCTCTTGATCCATTGATACCACCATTAACCTTATTGGTCGAAACCATCAAACCAACCAAAATCGTTAGCTGCCTAAATACATATTGGAGTATCCTTAGATTTTTCCTCATTTGTCCGCTTTAGACTAAGAATTGAGGGAGGAGAGAACCCAACGAGTGGTCTTAGTGAAAAAACGAATGTTGTTCATCTTAAGAGATTCAGGTTCAATAGCAACGTCTGCGAGATGTGTGTGCATTGTCAAAGGATTAAAAATATCTATAAACAGATACTACCTTATAATCACCTTTAGACTATTAAAAGAATTGAGGGAGAAGATATTTTTAGAGAACAAGAAAAGATAAGAAAGCAAAATATTGTTATGATCATATCATGTCTAGCACAAATATGACCATTCTCATATTTACATAACGGAATTCTCAAACGATTATTTGAAAAACAAATAAAATCTCTCAAGGTTGTTGGCTCCCTCCTCCCTAGGGATGGTCATGGGTCGGGTTTTTGGCCGATCCGTATTTGATCCGAAAATTTAACACCTCCATTTAAATCTGACCCGATATTTTATGATGTTTCACCCGATCCAAGCGTGAACCCGAATTTTAGAGTAAAAACCTAAACTTGATCCGACCAGACATAAATAAAAAATTGTCATTTTTCATTATTATTCGATAAAATAGAGAGCTAATAAAAAATACAAATAAAGAGAGCATCATAATAATTATTTCATTTTTATTAGACAAAATAGGGAGGTAATTGAAATATATATGTAAAGAGAGGGGCATTGTAACAATTATACCTAAACATTTAGAATAAAATTAAACTATTACTTCGGGTCAGATAGGATAGGTTTTTTTCACCTTAAAACCAAACCCGACCCGACCTCTTCCTCAAAAATAGACAGAACCCGATCCGACCCTGTTTTCTTTAAAAATCCGATTTTATAGGATCGAGTCAGATCGAAACCCAGCGAATATAGGTCAAATCACAAATGGCCATCCTCCTCTCGCACCCTCTTAGAATTATAGCTAATGTCCCTCGCTGACTTAAATTCAAAAAACCCAAATTGAAAAGTCTGGGCATAAAGTGTCTAAAACCCAAAAAAAATTTCTGAACTTGAAAAAGGTTCAAACCTCAGAAGGTCGAACCCAAGACAAGTTTAACTCAAAAAAGCAAAGTAAAAAAGGTTTGATCCCAAAATTACAACCTGAAAAATCACAGCTCAAAAAGGCTTGAACCCAAAAAGACTTGAATCCAAAATGCCGTACCCAAAAAAATAAAACTCGAGACAGACTTAAAACTCGAATTTAATACTAAAAACTAATCAAATTATAAATATGTTATTTTTAGAGTGAATGTGCACATGGTCACTAAAGTGGAACAAAATTATCTATTTTTTGTATCACGCTAATAATTTTATTTCACGTATATTAATAAATTTTTTCAATGTTTTATTGATTGTTTATGTTTGATTGATAATACACTTGACATAAAATTATTGGTGTGACATATAAAGTGACACATAAAAGTGATAGACAAATTCTATTCGACTAAAGTGACCCAAACTCAATTGATAAAAAGATAAATAATAATAATAATTTTAATTTTGTGTAATGCAAATTGAAAATTTGATACAAATCCAACTCAATTGATAAAAATGTTAAGAATAAATTGGGTAAACTACACCCACGGTCACTAAAATTTCAAAAGTTATATTATACTCACTAAATTATCATAAAATAACAAAAATATCATAAAAATTCTAATTTGACCTCTAAAATACAGTTAAAACATCAATTTATTTATTTTTTAAAATAACTATAATTCTAAAAAAAACTCTAAAAATATCATAAAAATTCTTTAGAATTTGTAAAAATATAAGAATATTTTTTTTGAAATAACAATATTTAAGATTTTAACTATCATCTCTTAAGATATGTTTAATTTGAAAAAAAAAAAACATTTAAACCAAACTCAACTTCAAAAAAACTTGAAAAGGTCTGAACATAAGCAATACTCAAAACCAAAAAAGCATAAGCTGAATTACCTCTCCCGATTGTGATATATATGATTTCACTAATCAATCAATGTAATAAAAGAATATATCCAAATCGTATGGTCTATTCTTGATGGTCTTCGCCATGCCTGGCGCCTTCGCTTCCAACGCATAGTAGTGCAATTTGATTGTAGCGAGGCGGTTAGGATTGTACAAGAGGCGGATCCGAATCGTATGAGAAATGCAATGGTTACTGCAATCCACGATTTGATTAATAAAGATTGGGAAGTGTTGATTAGGCATATTAGTCGAGGTGCTAATGTTGTTGCCGATAGCCTAGCTGCTGCGTTGCGTGGCCATAAACCTGGGAAAATTTTCCATGTGAGTGAGCTGGCTAAGTTGCACGATATGCTAATGGGAGATCTACAGCACGTCACTGGAGTGGGATGAGCTTTGCTTGTTTTGTTTTGTTTTTCTTTTGGCTATGTACTTGGGGTGTATGACATTAGTATGTTGGCTGGGCTCGTTAGATTATCATTGTTTACTTTGATGTTTGGGTTTTTTTTTTTTTCCGTTTTGTTGTCTTTGTAACTGCTGCCACATGCATTCTATTTCCTCCGTTTAGGCTTAGTAGATTTTTTAACGAGGCATATGGTAGGAATATCCATTTTTAAATTAAAAATAAAAATAAATCCAAAGGCTAAATTGAATAAGCTTTCTATTTTAACTTGAAATACCAAACACAACTTTTAGTTTCATTACAATAAAAACAACACTACTGCAATTTAGTCCGGCATTCGACGACAAATATGCTGAAATGATGCATAATTCCTTTTAGTTTCGTTAAAATAATAAAAAAACAAAATAATATCATTAAATACATATATTTTTCGAAGGAAACGTTGAATACATTATATGTTTTCAATTAATTCAAGTAGGGAATTTAATTCTGTATGCCGTCATTTCATTGATAAGAAAAATAATATTTTTTAATTAATACAAAATAATATATTTAATTAGGCAAATCCTTTAATTGGGTAAATTATACTATTATATATGTAAATGAAAAAAAAAATTGTTCAATCAAATTTAAAATCATCACACATTGATATATATATATATATATATTATCAAAAGAGTAATTCCAGTTAAAAAAGAAGATATTTATTTTAAGAGGTCTAGTTCGAACATTTATTTTATAAGGTTTGTGAGTGTTATCAAATGGCTAAAAAAAGTAAGAACAGACACTAAATTGTAATCAGTTTTTTTTCTTACGAAAATTGTAATCACCTTAAGACTATATATATTGCATTCTTTGGACCGTTGGATGAAAGTAAATAAATAACCGATATATATATATATATATATATATATATTCATAACAATCATTTAAAATTGGCATAAAGTAAAAAATAACCCACAACATTTTACATTTTGATTACTTTAGCTCTCATTATGACCATACAAACATATCACGTCATCAAAGGGTATTGGCTTGACTAGTGGTTTTAATTCATCGAGGGTAAATTTTTTAATAAATGGCCGCTAGTTATCATAAATGACCTTTTGGATAGTTAGTTGACAAACGTTAGGGGGCTATTTTTGACTTTATGCGACTGTGTTGTCAACGTGTCTTATTATTGTAATATGCATTTTTAATGCTGTTTGTTGTTGGTTTTTACCTTTTATCGTCGAGTTTTGGTGATATTTGTATCTATTCTGTTTTGAGCCTTTGAGTTAGGTTTTTTACCATTTCCTTGTATGATCTTATTTATGATTTAAAGACATTAGTTTTCGTGTTTTTAAGAATATGTCTGGATCAAGTTGATTTACTTGAGTTGTAAACTCTCATTGTTTTTTTGGATTTTTTCCCTCTTTAAACATATTCAAAAAAATATTATTTTGCAAAAATATTATAAGAAATCATGATTTAAATTAATTTCTGTTAAGGTATTACAAAATAAAATGTAATTTAATTCTAACAAATAAAATGTTATTTAATAAAAAATAATAAATTTAATTATGCAATCGTTTCTTCCGCATGATATCCCATAGCATCAAAGCTTGAATAACTAAACCAATCTACACGGGTAAAATTAATAGTTGAAATACCACGGTCATTTAAAAAAAAAAACTCTTAAATTTTTACAAAAGTTACAGAACTTTCAGGATATTCTTAGTGTTTTATTAAAATATAGTTTAAATTTTTTGTAAAAAGATCAAATGAGGTTTTAGTTATAGTTTAGGGGTCAAATTAGATATTAACCCTCTTTGTTAACTCAATTTGATTTCACAGTCATCTTTGGTCAGACGTCCGTTTTTTAAGACCTATTTTTGACAGTAAATTCTCACCATTGGAGGAGTTTCTACAAAAAGAAAGTTGGCCAATGGGTAGATCCGAAGAAGTATGGTTCGATGTCTTCCAAAACCTAAAAGATGAGGACATAGTTTGGAGAGCTCCATGGCTACCGGCAATGAATGTTCTATATAGGTGTGGGGAATATTGTTGGGTACCACTACTTGGTCTTTGGGGGCATACGCTTATGCACCACTTTTGGTTTCGAGACAGTTCGGTTCCAAGCAATTCGTGCTGGCCACTAATGGATTAAACGAGTTCAACATAGACTATGGGACGGAAAAAGGATACAAAGTAAAGGAGTATCGCGCATCTTCTGCATGGAACAACGCAAGACGGGTCAAGATTGTGAGTGCTCTGTACATGATGACTCCCGAGTATGAATTATGGCGATTCTATCGCATCGATGACAATATTCCTAAGATGAACCCCGATGGGATGAGGCCTGTTGAAGAAAGGTTGGCTACGCTTCCCACCGAGGTCGATTTGATGAGAAAGCAACTCGAAGAAGAACAAAGGAGGTCTATTGAGCTCGAAGGGAATGAAGAAAAGTTCAATTTTGAGTTAGATAAGACAAAGCTCAAAGGAAAAATTAAAGGTCTGCAAAAGAAGAACGATAAGTTGGAACTTGAGCTTAAGCTGGAGAAGGAAGAAATTCGGAAGCTACAAAGGCTAAGCAAGAACATCCTTAAGATAGAAACACGCTAATTCACATCATCAAATCATCATGTCTGTTTTCACAGGTATTTGAAGATTGGATTTGTACTTCACGAGATGGGAAGTAGATCTCAGCAACGAATCAAGTGTCCTTTGAATTACATGATTATGATTTCTAAAGGTTTTGCAATCTTCGGTTATTTGGGAGCGATGGGTAGGGATGTAAAAAGTTGACCCGACCTGAAAACTCGACTAAAACCTGCTCGAGTCAGAACCTGGTTTGACCCGAGGATGCGATGACCTGAAACCGATCTGTAATCAACTGTTGTTGACCCGAATATGAGTTGGACCTGTTACTGTAGTAACCGAACCCGACATGCATCAGACCGAGAATGACCCGAACCCGAATTGAACCTGTTACTGTGGACCCTAAACCCGACCTGCACCCGACTGAAACGAACCCGAACCCGAGACTAACCTGGTAGATAACCAATATTACCCGACTGAATCGATCTGGGATCCAATTTTACCCGGCCTGTTAATTGACCCGACTTGTTTTGAACCCAACCTGTTGTTGACCTGAACTAATATTGACCTAGCTTGATTTACCTAACATGTAATTGAGGAAGCCTATGATTTGATGAATTTAAAGTGTTGATAAATATAAACTATTAAGTGTCGGTAAATGTAAACTATTAATTTTTTAAATCAATTTAAAATGTTAAATAATCTTTTTGTTATAAATACATATATAATCAATTAAAAATATAAAAAAGGAAAGATTGGATTTAGATATTCATTTGACACTACTAAGTTTGAAATTTTATTAAATAATTCAATGCTTAGTAATAATTCAATATGCTTAGTAACTCATTCAATATAAATTATTTGTCAAGTTTGAACTAAATTAAAGTTTTAACTTTCATGTTGATGTTATCATGTGTACAATTACATGTTTACGTCCATATCAAAATTTTGTGTATAATTATATTTAATCAAATTTTATTATATGTTATAATAATAATAATAATGTCTGAATTGAATTAACTTATTAAACTTAGAATCTAATTGAGCTAAACTAAAATCTAGAAGCATAAATCGCGGACATATTAAAAGAATTCTAAAACTAAATGTGGAATTTCAATTAAATTAATCTAAATTGAGACTCAATTGAATTAAACTAAAACAATTGGTAGAAAAAGAAAAAGACAATTGGTAAAAAAAGGGAAAAGACAAAATTTTGGAGGGAAATAAGCCACCCATTTTTTAGGTTTGAGATTAATTTACTTTTAGTTTAAAAATTTTGGAGGGATAAAAGCCACCCAAAATTTTGGAGGGAATTAGGGGAACAAGCCATCCAAAATTTTGGAGGAATTAGTGGAATTTCTATCTTTGGTAATTTAGTCTAATAATATTTTTGATTATTCTAGTCCATACAATTTAATTTTTAGTCAAAATTTCCCCATATTTATTTATATTTTTGACAATTTAGTCAAATTATTCTAGTCCCTAAAATTTAATTTTTACTCCAAATTAACCCATATTCATTTTTTGTATTTTATTATAGTCCCTAAAAAGTAAAAACCTGCCCGCCTATTTTTCAAGTTAATCTGCCCGCAGCCTGCCCATATTTTAAAAGCAATTGCCAATTGTTGTAACAAATGGAGCGAATCTTGCCTGCCCATTTTTTAATGGGTTATTAGTGGATTAGGCCATTACTAGTTTAGGAGCTTTACACTTAAGTCTTTTTTTTATTCTTTAGTTTTAGTTTGATTCATTTTAGTCCCAATTTGAGTTTAGTTTCCTTAGACCTTTAGGTTTAGGTTCTTTTTTAATTAGATCCTCCTTTCATAAAATTGTTTAATAATTATAACGTTTGGCGAGCTTTTGAAGGCCTAATTTATTACGGCAAGTATGAAAAACAGTGTCGATAATTATAATGTATTAAATTATAATTAGTAGTGTTTGGGGTAATGGGATTAGGGGATTAGTTTTGTACTTTAATTATTAGTGATTGCAAGATTTAGGGGTTGAGGTTTAGGTGTAAATGTGTCAAGTTGAGTGTTTGGGGTTATGTGATTAGTTTAGGGATTAAGGGATTATGCTTGCAATTTAATTATTAGTGATTGTAAGATTTAGGTGTTGAGGTTTGGGGTTTAAGGGTAAATGTGCCAAGTTGAGTGTTTGGGTTATGAGATTAGTTTAGGGATTAGGGGATTATGCTTGTACTTTAATTATTAGTGATTGTAAGATTTAAGGGTTGAGGTTTGGGGTTTATGGGTATAATATATGTTTCAAGTTGAGTGTTTGGGGTTATAGGATTAGTTTAGGGATTAGGAGATTTGACGATTAGGCTTGCAATTTAATTATTAGTGATTGTAAGATTTAGGGGTTTGAGGTTTAGGGGTAAATGTGTCAAGTTGAGTGTTTGGTAGGAGTTATGAGATTAGTTTAGGGATTCAGTTTGCACTTTAATTATTAGTGATTATAAGATTTAGGGGTTGAGGTTTGGGGTTGAGGGATTCGAATTGACCCTTATTTATTTTAAAATTTTCTAATATAGTCCAATGTTTTTAATATGATGATATTTTTGTTCATTATAATCCCTAAAACTTTATTTTTAGCTGAAATTGACCCATATATATTTTTATTTTTGGTAATTTAGTTGAATAATATTTTTGTTTATTCTAGTCCCTACAATTTAATTTTTAGTCAAAATTGCCCCATATTTATTTATATTTTTGGCAATTTAGTCCAATAATATTTTTGTTTATTCTAGTAGCTAAAATTTAAATTTTACTCCAAATTGATCCCTATTCATTTTTTATTTAGTCCAATATTTTTAATATGATGATATTTTTGTTCATTATAGTCCTTAAAACTTTATTTTTATTCCAAATTGACCCTATTCATTTTTTATAATTTAGTCCAATGTTTTTAATATGATAATATTTTTGCTCATGTTAGTCCCTAAAATTTTATCTTTCACTGAAATTGACCCTTATTAATTTATAATTTTTGTAATTTACTCCAATATTTTAAATATGGTGATATTTTTGTTCATTATGGTGTGCCTAATATTTATTTTTAATGTGATTCGTTTTTGTGAAAGGCGTTAAATAATTCACTTGAAATGACCCTACCCAAAGTCTATCGATTATTTGTACCAAGCTCAAACTTAATACGAATTCGAAACCCGAATTAACCTGACCTGAAACGAACCCGACTTGAAATGAACTCGACTTGAAATGAACTCGAGCCCAAATTAACCCGTCAATTAACTGATTCGAACCTGAATCGTTTTGACCCGACCTGAAATGAACTTGGCCCGAAATAAACCCGGCCTGAAATGAACCCGACCT
The DNA here is from genome assembly GCA_019671005.1 of Hibiscus mutabilis. NCBI lineage: Eukaryota > Viridiplantae > Streptophyta > Magnoliopsida > Malvales > Malvaceae > Hibiscus > Hibiscus mutabilis. The sequence continues at coordinate 10,062,079 of CM033726.1, read as the reverse complement.
GAAATGAACCCGACCTAAAACTGACCCGCACCTGACCCAAGTCAAGTAGAAACATTAAATTGACCTGAAATAACTTGTATCTGATTTGACCCAACCTGACAAGATCTGACCTGAAACCCATCCGATTACCTATTTTTACATCCCTAGCGATGGACATCTTTTTATGCCAAGATAATCAGAAGTCGAGCCATTCATGCGAGATATTTCAATAGTCTCTAGGCGAGATACCATTCGATGTCAAGACGACTAGAAATTGAGGCATCATCTTAAGGTTTCCAGTCTTCAAGAAAGTGGTTAAAATCTTCCGATACTCTCTAGGCGAGATACCATTCAGTATAAGACGACCAGAAATCGGGACATCATCTTAAGGTTTTTAGCCTTCAGAAAAATGGTGAAATCTTTCGGTAGTCTCAAGGCGAGATACCATCTCATGCCAAGGCGATAAAAATTGGGGCATCATCTCGAGGGTTTCTTTTCTTCAGTCTTTACATAGGAAGAACTTGGAGCTCCAGAATTTTAGGAAGAAGAAGGGTGAACAGTTCTATATAGGAGGAACTTCCAGCTCTAAATCTTCGGACAGGGAAGTCGGATAAAATTAGTGCTTATGGTCTTTGCTTTATTCTTGTTCCACAAGAATAAGCAAAGAGGGGCAGCTGCAATCACTAATTTTATTCGGGGCATTAACCCGTTCTTACATTTTGTCAAATTTCATATTAATAATGGGCTTTGCAAGTAATAAAAATATTATTATTATTTATGTTACTATCAATACTATTTTCATATTATTACTCATTATTATGATTGAAACCCAAAAATATTACTACTAGTATTAGTATATTATGTCATTATTAATATATAATTATCTATATTACTTATTATTAATATATTACTTATGTAATATATCATATGTTATTCTAGCTTGAAAAACACAAAATATATTATTATTTGTTATTTTCAGTTTTATTATCAGCTATTAATATTAGTATTACTATTAATGTTATTATTACTTATTATTATCATTACTATTATTATCATTGTTATATTAATTAAAATTCAAAACAAAATACTAATTAAATATAAATAAAGCAAACCCAAGTTTATTAATATAGTTATACATTTACATATATATAAAACCCATTACATAAATACATAGGTGGCCCGATAAGCCCAATACATTAAACCCTAGCCCCTAATATGATGAAAATCTTAATCTTATTTATTCTCTTCCGTGTAGCCCATTCTGGACCTTCGGACCAGGAGGGCGATCTTGTGGCTCGGATTTAGGCTACACCCAGTCACTTGGATTGCCACTTGCGCATGAGAGTCATGTGCCCGACTCCTCATATGCCATGACCTGTACCATCTAGACCCTCACTCGCGCATGTGCCACACTCCCAGCTCTCCACAGTTATACATTTACATATATATATATATATATATATATATATATATATAACCTATTACATAAATACATAGGTGGCCCGATAAGCCCAATAAATTAAACCTTAGCCCCTAATCTGATGAAAACCCTAATCTTATTTATTCTCTTCCGCTCAGCCAATTTTGGACTGTCGGGCCAGGAGGGCGATCGTGTAGCTCGGATTTAGGCTACACCCCAATCACTTGGATTGCCACTTGCGCATGAGAGTCATGCGCCTGACTCCTCATCTGCCATGACCAGCAACCATCTAGATCCCTCACTCGCGCATGTGCCATACTCTCGGCTCTCTTGCTTCCTCACGCGCTCGTCTCCAACAATCAGGATTGGTCCCCCTCCTCTCCAGCAGCCACACATGCAAGAAAACAAAAAAAAAACAATAACAACAGCAACATTAAAAAATTTTAGAGGGGCAAGCTAGCATTCTCAAAAATACGCATGAATACTTCCAAAATGAAAATGACAGCCAATAGTGTATTTGCATAGTGTTATTTCTTTTCCTAAGTCATTGCAATATTATGAGAATATATCAAAAACCCTAATTAACCCGTTTTTACATTTTGTCAAATTTCATATTAATAATGGACTTTTGCAAGTATTATTATTATTATTATTATTATTATATGTTACTATCACTACTATTTTTGTATTATTACTCATTATTATGATTGAAACCCAAAATATTACTACTAGTATTGTAATCACTCATTTTATCTGTTTTTGTTAATATTTTAATATACTAATATGATAATTAATCAGTATTGTTATTGCATGTTTACATGCAAGCATGTGTGTTATTAATATGCATGTAATATATGTGTGACGTGTGTAAATGCATGTATAGTATGTATGTTATGTGGTGTATGTGTACTATGTGTGTATTGTTTGTATATATGTCAATGTGTGCATAGTCATATTAAGTATGTGTGATTAAACCAATATATATAAGTTAGTATGTTATATTAATTATGTATGTATAAATGGTATTTTACATGTGTATTCGTATGTCGTGTGTATGTGTGCGCTTGCATGTACGTGTATTGTATGTGTATGTACGTTTGTATTATTATTGTTGTTGTTATTATTATTATCATTATCAATGTTGGACCAAATTTAAATTAAATACAAATAAACATATATATTAAAACCCAAATATAAATATTAATTGTCCAGTCCAATATATATTACAAACCCAAAAATATTAATATTATTACAAGGCCCGTTTAGCCCAAAACCCTAATACATATCAAAAACCCTAACTCTAATTACATCTCTTTGTGTAGCTAAAGGAGGGCCATTCGATCGGATCTAAATCCAACAGCCGAGATCAAATCATAGCGTCTCTCTAGCTGGCAGCATGGGATCACGCGCGGACCGTTCAGCATCCCACGCGCGCGTGCATCCCACGCATCAGACCCTTCAGCTGCCATTTGCCACATGTCAAGATTAGAGACTGTCACGTCATCCCCAAGATCGAATCTCAACTGTTAGACTTCATGCAATCCCAGCCGTTAGATCAGATTTGATCCAAGGTCAGGAACAAATCTGGCGGAACGGACATCTCCACCATGCTGCCGTACCAACCACCGCACCAAATCGGACATGCCAAAGTCACAAGAAAAACAGAGATTTGTCAGTAACCAAATCTTCAAAAAAATATGTATTTTTATATGTATCTACCAAAACAAGATAGATCAGGATATATGTATAAAAACTCATAATTGAAAAAAAAGAGGTTCCCAATTTTTGAGAAATACGAAAAAAAATTCAAAGGGTTTTTCAGGGGTAATTTCTCTCTTCTTTTCTCGTACATGCATCCTTCTTTTTCCGCAGCAAAATAAAAACAATAAAAAACATAAAGAGGTTAGAGTTTACCTTGGTAGTCCGTCCCCTTCTTCGGCGAGAAGCCAATGCATGGGTGAGTCGGAGTGGGATATCGACGTTTAAAGAGAGTAGGTCTTTTCGTTTCTTTCTGAAAAGGGGAAGGGTTTATTTTTATTTCGGTTTTGGCTTTCTTCTTTTTTAAAAGAAAATGAACGGATGAGGTTTTAGGGATGTCACCGGCGCTGGCGAGCGGCGGCCGGCACGGCTTGACCGCGGCGGTTTCTGGGTTTAACTCCCAAACGTTCATATGAAGGGATGAATGCCCAGAGAATATGGGGGTTTTATTTTGAATAACCAAAAAAAAGAGAATGAGACGATTCTTTGGCTAGTTAGGTTGATTTATAGGCTGAATAATAAAAGAAAATGGTATATTAACATCATAAATCCCTCCGTGTTTCTAGATTTTTCACTTTGAGTTACCCCTTGGTCTAATTGCACCCCCAATCCCCCTCTTTTTCTTAAATCTTTCAATTGGGTCCCTAAATTAAACAAATTTTGAACTCAAATGGTGAAATTACATGTTTGATCACTCCGCGTTTTTGAATTTTTTATTACGAGCATGCCGCATGGGTCTATTACAATATCAGTCCTTTAAAGTTTTGCTCAGCTTGCAATCGTGCCTCTGAATTGTATTTTTATTGCTTTTAATTTCTATTTTTTGTTTTGATTTTATTTTATTTTAGTCCCCATTGTGATTTAAATATTTATGTCTTTTTACATTGCTCTCTGGTGATTACATGTTTTATATTTTATTTTTTACATGTGTTTTTTGTGATATCATACTTTTGTGATTTAATTTATTTTGTTCGTGTTATATGCATGTATATTTATATGTTTTGTTTTAGTTTAATTTGGGTATCATGTCTATATGTTAGCATACTTTTTGTTTGTTTCATATTTATTTGTGATATTTTACCTTTTGTATTTTTGTTCGTTCATTCATATCTTACATATTTGATTTATGTTCGTTTTTATATACGTTTTAGTTTAGTTTTCATGACACGTGTATATGTGTTAGCGTGATTTTTTTTAGGTTATATGTTAGTGTGAGGTTTTGCTACATAATGTCATGATTTTTCTAATTCAAGCACATAAATGGCGTCATATGTTAAGTATCAAGTGTTAGTCTTTTTTGTGTTAGCATATTGTTTTGTAATTTAATATCATATTATGTGTCATGACATGCATATTTTTGTTTTGTAATTTTAATATGTTCAAGCATGTTATATATATATATGTGTGTTATTTTTTTAGTATGTTATTTCCTCTTTATGCTATCGTGTTTCAAATTGTTTTAGCTTTATGTTTTTTTATTTGTGTTTACGCTTATGTTTATATTTATGCCTTTGTACTATAATGTTTATGTTTTTTTAAGCTTTTATTATTACCCTGTTGATTTAGATATGCCTTTTACACGTAATATATTTGCTAAGGTTGCATAACGGATATATTAATTATTAATGCGGTACCCTTTTAGGGGCCCTTAAAATATACTCGCACTTATAACCGAATTTTAATTTAATCGTCACTTTAATCCGGAAAATCTAATATTAATAAAGCGGTAATTATTAAAGTACCATTTTGGGCAGTTTGGGGGTGTTAATCTTTCCCCATCCGTAACCGACTCTCGAACCCAATGATTTTCAAATCTCTGGTTTTATAGTGTCCGACCTACCTAAGTGGCCGGTGGCGACTCCATTTTTCAAATGAAACACGGTTTTTCTAAAACCCCACGGAATAAATGTTTTAATATCCGAAAGACCCCAAACACATTGAAAACCCGATTTTTTAGAGAATCGTAGAAAGAAAGGGATATCGCTTCAGATGGCGACTTTGCTAGGGATACATTTTTGTTTTTTAAAAACAAAAAAAGAGAGTCGAGCCTTTTCAAATAATCACCACTTTATTAATATCAGAAGTTCCAGATTAAAGTGACTATTAAATTAACATTCGGTTGTAATTGCGCTTTTATTTTAACGCATTTAAAATTTGGCATATAAACTCGTCCTTTTTAAGTGGGGGGAAAACGCTAGTGCTTTGTGAGGATATTGTTCCTTCATAGGGGCATAAGCGAATAGGTTCCCCTGAATTAACCCCGGTTGAAAGGAGCCTATAATGGGTGATGATTGGGGCCTTGTTGCCCTTAGTAGGGGACAACAAGGACAGTTCGGGTACCTCTTAGCACCAACACTGCATATAAACCCACCCTTTTTAGATCCATGCAGACAACTAGGTGTTTTATACGGGATGTAAATAGGGTTATTTATGTTTACCTTATTTAATTTGCCCTTTTTGTTTATATATATATATATTTATTTTATCCAGTACAGACTCGTTTTCTTTTTTTGTTTTGCTTTTTTGCATATATCATTGAATTTGCATTACATAAAGGTACTGGATCAAGTGATTTGCCCGATCAGAAAATCTTTCATCGTGGAAAAAAGGTATCTTAAGAAGGACGAACTCAACTCAGCCGTCAGACATTGGTCAGAAGTCAACCAGAGGACCTAAGGTAACAATTTATCGAGCGAACGCATAGTGTCAGGGTACACCTACGTGAGCCTTCAACATAATGACTTAAACAGGAAGAAATGGTCCCAAATCTTTAGGAACATTCAAGATGAATGCATAGTGTGGAGAGTTCCGTGGCTCGGCAGGGTTAGTTACTTCTTATAAAGCTGTGGCGATTATGAATGGCTGATGATGTTAGGGCTATACGGTGGAATTGCTTGTGCTCCGCCTTTGGTGTCCCGACAGTTCAGATCGCAACAGTTCATTCCTGTCACCGCTGGTCTAAGTCGAAGTGAGTTTTCTTTCAAGGGTGAGTTCAGGATAAAGGTTCAGACCATCATGAGAGCTTGGGATCACTGTTATCAGATCGGGGTAGAAAGAGATACCGAGCTCATGATCACCCTGGATTACGATCTATGGAGGCGTCTGAGGGTTAATGACAAGATTCCAAAACTCGATCAGGGACCAACCATGTCACTAAAGGAACATATGAGGATAGTACCATCCAAGGTCGACATCTTGCGAAGTGAACTCGAGAAGGTCAAGAAGAAGATGGAGGCTCTACAGACTCAGCATATGGATGAACTCTACAAGGCAAGTTTAGAGGTCGATGAATAAGATAGGACCATCAGGCAACTGAAGAAGCTGAATGCAGATCTGAGAGAGAAAAATGCTCTTTATCATAAAGATACTCTTCAGCTTCAAGCAAAGGTACAAAATGCCGCCTGAAACCAATTCCTAGCCTTGGAGAAGGAAAGGATAAACGATATACGTTTAGTTGAAGAAGAACGAGAGAAAGGCAAGCGAGCAATCGAAAAAGAGGTAGAAAGTTGCAAGTTAGCCATCGAGAATGAAAGACGGTCTTTTAGAGACGCCATTAACCAAGAGAAAGAAAGAGCTAGGTAAGAGATTGACAAAGGCAAATAAGCAATCATCTACCAAAGGGAGTACATTGCCGTTTGGAAGAGGAAATCCATGAGAAGCAGGAATAGGCTACTAGAGATGCAAAACATGTACAACAACACTGTTCAAAGTCTGAATTAGAGCCAAGATCGGAATGCCGAGTTAAAAGGAAGACTGGCAGAGTTGGAGCACTCCTTTTAGACTTATCGTTAGAGGAATGGCTTTATCGAACTACAAGAAGAGGATCGTGAAATTGGTATGTTACGGGCCTGAATCGAGTTACTCGAGGCAACCGTTCAGGATTACAGAGGGAGAATTAGGGTATTCGAAGAAGCTACAACGGGTGGAGACAATTATTGGCGATGAAGACTTCGTGATGCTTCCCAGATGATTCAAGACAGAGACCAATATTACGCGACCCAGATGATGGAGATACGACAGGTTGCGGGGCATGTGACGGGTTTAGCTGCAGAAGCTAAAGCTCTTTATATCTCACATGTTTGATTTATGTTCGTTTTTATATACGTTTTAGTTTAGTTTTCATGACATGTGTATATGTGTTAGCGTGAGTTTTTTTAGGTTATATGTTAGTGTGAGGTTTTGCTACATAATGTCATGATTTTTCTAATTCAAACACATAAATGGCGTCATATGTTAAGTATCAAGTGTTAGTCTTCTTTGTGTTAGCATAATGTTTTGTAATTTAATATCATATTATGTGTCATGGCATGCATATTTTTGTTTTGTAATTTTAATATGTTCAAGCATGTTATATATATGTGTTAGTTTTTTTTAGTATGTTATTTCCTCTTTATGCTATCGTGTTTCAAATTGTTTTAGCTTTATGTTTTTTTATTTGTGTTTACGCTTATATTTATATTTATGCATTTGTACTATAATGTTTATGTTTTTAAGCTTTTATTATTACCCTGTTGATTTAGATATGCATTTTACACGTAATATATTTGCTAAGGTTGTGATAAGTGTTCAAAAGTACTATTTTTCTTACCCTTTTTACTCATATTATTGTTAGACTTAGGCTCATATTAGTTGCATAGTTAGCCATTCATGCATTAATCCATGTTTTCTTCCATCGTTGAGCTTGATTACATAACTTGGTAGTTTTTGTGGAAAAGATGCTGCTTTGGTGTGCTTTGTGTGTGTATGTGCAGGATCACTTGCCAAAGCAATGCCGAGCTAGTTGCCAGGGCAATGCATGAAGGATATGCCGAGCTAGTTGCCAGGGCAATGCATGAAGGAGACGCTGAGCCAGTTGCCATGGCAATTGTCGACAAAGAGAAAATGCAATAGGGATGTCGAAATTAATGACTATACAAGCCCAAGATGACGTGGAGCAAAGCCCAAACCCAAAGGAATTTGATTTCCATGCAGAGATTAAAGAAGAATTAAATTCCAAGAAGATAGGAGAAGTTCTAGTAGGAATACAATTATAATAAAGAATTATATTCTTTAAAGATAATTTAATTCCAACTCAAACTCCTCCTCAAAGAAGGACTTTGGCCTAGCCCTATAAATAGCAAGGAGATTTCGACATTCCAGTGAGAGAGCATTAGGGGAAATTTCGACAAGTCCAAGGGAGAAAGCAAGGGGAATTTTCGACAAGCATCTAGGGCAAGGGATTTTCGATAAGCTTCAACTTTTCTTCCTTGTTCGATTGGGTTCATGCTAGGGATTGTTTATCTTGTGTTTCTTTGGAACCTAGCCATGAACTAAATCTACTTGGCTATGGTTATTGTGTTTTGTGGTTGTGAGAAACTATTGGTTTTTGTTTAGGTAATAAGAGTTTGCACTTTTCTATTTCAAGGTTTATTCATTCTTGGTTCTTATTCTTGTTTGCGAGTGAATTGGGAGAGGATCTTGTGATTTCATCTATTTATCTAATATCAGGAGAGTTAGATTCAAGAAACGAATGAATATGATCTTTATTCAATCTATTGATGGTGAAGATTAATCCGGCTTAGGAATAAGTTAAGGATTTCAACGGCTAAGAGGAGCGCAAGATTGGTTGTTGTTCACCCTTGATTCACGCAGGGATGTATTATCAAGGCATGCACAAGTAGCTAGAGTTTCGACTTAGGGATAAGAAGAAACCATTGAAGAACGCTCTGTCGAACCTTGAAGGTTGCTGCCCAGACGCCCAAGTAGTTGCCTAGGCAACCATCGATTAGTTGCCAAGGCAACCCCGTTGTGCAAGTTGCCACGGCAACTGAGTTGCCCGTGCACTCTTTTACCAAGACGATCCAATCGGCTATCACACCTCAACTCACGATAACCTGGCCTATCTCTCTCTCATATTGAATTCATATTTTCTTTTACTTTATTGCTTTCTAGATTAGTCATTAGTTAAACGCCTATAATCCTTTACTTGTGTTTTTACTTTTTACAGTGCAAGAGACTAGATTCTTGAAGTAGCACCAATCCCTGTGGAGACGATATCTTTTATACTATAACTTGCGACGTGTATACTTGCACAATTGCGTAGCACTTATTACGCGCAACAAGTTTTTGGCGCCGTTACCGGGGATTGGCAATAGCGACTTTGTTTTTATTTTCTTGCACTTTCTTTTTATTTTTCTTGTTTAAAAATTCAAAGGGCTAACAAACTTTGGTTTTGCATTGGTATATGACCAGGGCAAGACCGACTTCACCAGAATATCCCTTTGATCCAGAAATCGAACGAACCTTACAAAGACTTAGACGAAGGATAAGAGAAGCAATGGCAAATCAAGACGGCAATATGAATCAAGATGTTCGAGCAGGAGGAGGAGTGATTCTTGCACGAAACAGAACTATTCGAGACTATCTTGAAGAAGATCTTGATGGACTTAACCCAGGAGTTGTCGCACCTGAAATTGAAGCCGACCACTTTGAGTTGAAACCGGTAATGTTTAATATGATCAACACAATAGGTTAATTTGGCGGCTCAGCAACTGAAGATGCACGACAACATCTGAAATCTTTCCTCGAGATTTGTAACTCGTTCAAGATACACGGAGTCGCCCCCGATGTCTTACGATTAAGATTATTCCCCTATTCACTGAGGGACAGGGCGAAAGCATGGTTGAATAGCATTCCTGCTGGATCCATAGCATCCTGGACTGATCTTTGTCGTGATTTCCTTGCTAGATTTAATCCTACAAATTTGACTAATAAGCTTCGTAACGACATTACTTCTTTTCGGTAGGCAGATGATGAATCCATGTACGAGGCTTGGGAGCGATATAGAGAACTTCTACACAAATGCCCCCTACACGGATTCCCGGTATGGACTCAAGTAACAATGTTTCACAACGCCGTGAATACACCAACAAGGATGATGCTAGATGCCTCGGCAAACGACATACTCTTAGATAAGTCGATGGAGGAAGCAATGCAAATTTTAAACAGGCTGGCCAAGAATGATTATCAATTCCCATCTACTAGAAGAGGAGGAGTTAGACGCGAAGCCACAATACATGAACTAGGATCATCAGATTCAATTTCGGCACAATTGGCCGCTTTAACCAAGATGGTCCAGAACATGCAAAAACCAAACAACACACATGAAGTCAAGGTAATAGATTCTTTTTGTGAGTTATGTGGTGATAACCATAATTCTTCTGAATGTATGCAGAATCCGGAATCCAGCTTTTATGTGGGGAATTACAATCGGAGCAACAATGTGATGTCCAATACATACAATCCAGCTTGGAAGAAGCACCCAAATTTTTCATGGAGTAATCCCAACAATGCTCTAAACCAGAACAATCAGAATGCACAAGCATCGGGATTCCAGCAGAATATGCCACAGCAACAGATGCCGCAGCAACAACCGACAACATCTAGTTCTTTGGAAAATTCTCTAAATGCTTTTATGATGAAAACTGAATCTTATATGGCTGAGAATAGTAATTTCATAAAAAGAACTGATGCTTTTATTAACAGGACCGAGATGAGATTGCAAAACCAAGAGGCGACAATCAAATCATTGGAAAATCAAGTCGGACAGTTTGCTCAAAATCTGAATACTAGACCACAAAGAGGTTTACCTAGCGATACTGAAGTCGCAAGAGGAACTGCCATGAGCAATGTAAGGCGATCACCACTAGAAGTGGCCAACAACTTAGAGAGGTTCAAACCCGCTCGTCAAACAAAACTCCACAAAAAGATCAGGAAGAACCTAGCGGCAAAGCCTCAGATGCTGAACCAGGAATTGTCGCGGCAACCGGCAATAAAGACGCCTCGGCAACTTGCGATAAGCATGCCTCAGCAACTCCAGATGTCCCGGCAATGCCGTCAATCAGGTTTCAAACCAATGAAAGGATCGAAGATATCCGACTTCCACCACCATTCCCACAAAGGTTGAAGCGACAAAAGCAAGAATACCAATTCAAGAAGTTTCTTGATATCCTAAAGCAAGTCCACATCAACTTGCCATTGGTGGAAGCAATTGAACAAATTCCAAACTATGCCAAGTTTCTTAAAGACATTGTGTCCAAGAGAACAAGGCTAGGAGAGTTCGAAACAGTTGCCGCAACAGAGGGATGCATGGCAATGTTGAACAATCGTATGCCACCTAAGTTGAAGAATCCCGGAAGTTTCACAATACCCTGTTCCATTGGAAATCACTATGTCGGGAAAGCATTATGCGACCTTGGGGCTAGCATAAACTTGATGCCTAAATCGGTTTTCCAGAAACTAGGAATCGGGAAGGCAAAACCTACAACAGTCATGCTGCAGCTAGCCGACAGATCCTATGTGCATCCAGAGGGAAAAATCGAGGACATACTGGTAAAAGTTGATAAATTTATTTTTCCCCCTGACTTTATTGTTTTGGATTGTGAAGCAGATGAGCATGCACCCATCATTCTCGGGAGACCATTCCTAGCAACAGAGAGAACCTTGATTGATGTTGAAAAGGGAGAACTCACAATGAGGGTGAATGACCAGCAGGTCAAACTAAATGTGTTCCAAACACTAAGGCATGCCGATGATCCAGAAGAATGCCAACTACTTCATGCCACGGTAGAGTTTAACTTCGATGAGGAATTTAGTTGCCTCGGCAACTACATTGCTGATCAAGAGGAACATGAGGAGTATGAAGAACCGGTCGATGAGGAACAACCAGAAGAGGCAAATTGGCTAGTCAATCGACCAGGTACATACTTTGAACCACCGGACTACTCGGGTAAGGAAGGTAAGCTCGAAAAACCCTCTATTGAACATCCACCAATTCTTGAGTTGAAACAATTGCGAGCAACTAAAATATGTATACTTAGGGACCGATAATACATTGCCTGTAATTATTTCTTCTAAGTTACAGCTGAGCGGGAAAAAGAAGCTGATCAAGATGTTGAAGCTACACAAAAAGGCAATAGGGTGGACAATTGCCGACTTGAAGGGAATTAGCCTGACGGTGTGCATGCACAAGATCTTGTTGGAAGATGATCACAAACCTTCAATTGAGGCCCAGAGGAGACTGAATCATGCCATGAAAGGGGTTCTAATGAAAGAAATCATCAAGTGGCTTGACGCTGGCATTATATACCCTATCTCCGATAGTGCGTTGGGTAAGTCCGGTACAATGTGTACCGAAAAAGGGAGGTATAACAGTGGTAAGCAATGAAAATAATGAACTTATCCCAACCAGGATTGTGACCGGTTGGAGGGTTTGTATGGACTATCGAAAGTTAAACAAAGCCACTAGGAAAGATCACTTCCCATTACCCTTTATTGATCAAATGCTTGACCGTCTTGCAGGTAAACCCTTTTATTGTTTTCTTGATGGTTATTCAGGTTACAATCAGATTGCCATAGCACCAGAAGATCAAGAAAAGACAATCTTCACATGCCCATACGGTACTTATGCCTTCCGAAGGATGCCGTTTGGATTGTGTAACGCCCCGACAACCTTCCAAAGATGCATGTTGGCACTCTTTTTAGACATGGTCGAAGACTTCCTTGAGATCTTCATGGATGATTTTTCGGTTTTTGGTAATGACTTCGACGGCTGCCTCGGCAATTTAGAGAGGGTGTTGGCAAGATGCGAAGAAACGGATTTAGTCCTCAATTGGGAGAAATGCCACTTTATGGTAGATGAAGAAATAGTGCTCGGCCACAAGATTTCATCCAAGGGAATTGAAGTAGACAAAGCCAAGGTGGACGTGATCGAGAGATTACCCCCACCAAATTCGGTTAAAGGAATTCGAAGTTTTCTCGGACATGCAGGTTTTTACAGGAGGTTCATTCATAATTTTTCTAAAATCACTAAACCCTTGTGTAATCTGCTTGAACAGGATAAAGTCTTCGATTTTGATGATTCTTGCACCCAAGCATTCGAAAACCTAAAGAAAAAGCTTGCCTCGACACCCATTGTCGTTCCACCAGATTGGACGCTACCTTTTGAGCTCATGTGTGATGCAAGTGATTTAGCGGTAGGAGCAGTCCTAGGCCAACGCACAGGTAAGACCTTCCATGTGATATACTACGCTAGTAAAACTCTTAATGGTTCTCAAGTGAATTACACAACAACGGAGAAAGAGTTACTAGCTGTAGTTTTCGCATTTGACAAGTTCCGATCCTATTTAATTGGTACAAAGGTAATTGTTCATACGGACCATTCGGAAATTAAATACTTATTTGCTAAAAAGGATGCTAAACCTCGTTTGATTCGTTGGATATTACTTTTACAAGAATTTGATATTGAAATTAAGGACAAGAAAGGAATAGAAAATCAAGTGGCCAATCACTTATCACGTTTAGAACGCAATAGGGAGGAGGACGCGGATCTAGAGATATGCGATGCATTCCCGGATGAACAAATTTTAGTTGCCTCGGCAACCCTCGACGCCTCGGAAACCATGGATGCACACGCCTCGGTAACTCTCGATGCCGCAGCAGCCTTTGACGCGCACGCCTCGGCAATTTTGGGAGCAGTCGCCACGACAGCACATGCCTCGACAATACCCTGCTACGAGGATTTAGTTAACTTCCTTGTTTGTGGTATTTTTCCTTATGGCATTACTCACCAAGGTAAGAAGTGGTTCCGCCATGATGCTAAGCATTACTTTTGGGACGAGCCTCTTTTGTTTAAACAATGTGCAGATCAGGTTATACGCCGATGTGTCCCTGAAGAAGAGCAACAAAATATACTCCGGCAATGCCATTCTTCACCCTATGGAGGACATTTTGGAGGAACTCGTACCGCGGCCAAAGTTTTACAATCCGGGTTGTATTGGCCAACATTGTACAAAGATGCCCAAGACTTTTACAAGCAATGTAATCGTTGCCAAAGGACGGGCAATATCTCTAGACGACATGAGATGCCGCTCCAGAACATCATCGAGGTGGAACTGTTCGATGTATGGGGGATCGACTTTATGGGACCTTTTCCATCTTCATTCGGCAACCTCTACATCTTACTTGCCGTCGACTATGTGTCTAAATGGGTAGAGGCAGCTGCAGTTCCCAACAATGATTCCAAGACCGTGCAACGATTCCTGTAGAAAAACATATTTACACGGTTTGGGATGCCGAGAGCAATTATCAGCGACGAAGGCAAGCATTTTGACAACAGACTAATTGCCAAGATGTTGCAACGCTTCGGCATATCACACAAGATCGCCACGACATATCACCCACAAACCAACGGGCAAGCAGAAATTTCCAACCGGGAGTTGAAGAGAATACTCGAGAAAGTTATAAATCCCTCAAGGAAGGATTGGTCATTAAGACTAGATGACGCACTTTGGGCATATCGCACTGCATTCAAAACACCCTTAGGTATGTCCCCCTTCCGACTTGTCTATGGTAAAACATGTCATCTACCGGTGGAAATCGACCACAAGGCGTACTGGGCAATCAAGACCGTGAATATGGATTGGGAAAGTGCCAGACAAAAGCGTTTGATGGACCTCAATGAGATAGAAGAATTTCGTGCACTTGCCTATAACAATGCACGAATCTACAAGGAGAAAACAAAGCGATGGCACGACAAGAAACTATTGCCACGACAATTCACACCAGGGCAACTAGTTCTCCTATTCAATTCTCGGCTAAAACTTTTCTCGGGAAAGCTGAAATCAAGATGGTCGGGACCATTTGAAGTCGTCAAACCATTCTTCCATGGTGATGTGATAATCAAGTCCATCTCTGACAACCATGAATTCAAAGTTAATGGACAAAGATTGAAGCACTACAATGGTGCCCATGTGGAACGTAACAAAGAAGTGGTCAACTTAGGAGATGCATGAGCATGCTTTCCTTTCAATGTTTTCTTTTTCTTTTTATTTTCATTTTTATTTTTAGGAGATATTTTATTTTTCTTCATTATCTTTAGTTTTCAGGTTTTCTTTGTTTTCTTTTTCACAACAAGACTCACAACTACTATGCTAAGGAAATTTATTGCCGAGATCCTTGCCCCGGCAACCAATGAAGAAGATGCCATGACAACCTACATCGTGCCTGCACAAGCTGATGCCACGACAACCAAAGCTAAAGACATCCCGGCAACAAGAAAACAACCATCGCGTTCAAGCAAGAGAATCAAGACGCCGACCAAAAGGAAACTAATCATCTACGATGATGAACTCTCGGAGTAAGTCCTCGTATGCATTTTTATTTTTATTTTTCTTTATTTTTATGCATGCATTGAGGACAATGCCTCACTCGAGTTTGGGGGGGGATTGTTATTAGTAGTTACCATGTTTAGTTACATTCACTTAAGTATTACATTTAGAATACATAAATTGCTTGCCATGCCTTTAATTGGAACAAAAATTGCTTAGATTTGATGAATATTCGATGATGACTTTGCCAATGCACTTAATTGATAGAATTTTTATTCTAGGATAACCATGGAAAAACTTAGAATTTTACTATGATGCTAAATTTGATGAAACACTGTTGTGGTTTGATTGATTTAAGGAATTCTAGTGAACTTAGGTTGATAATTAACAAATTGGGGGATTAGAATAAAAATTGGATGAATACTAGAGGTGCCCGAAATTGGCTCTAGCATGTGCTAAAAAAATTGATCGAGAGAGGTGCCCAAAATCGGCTCTAGGATGTGTTAATTTTTTTAACTAGAGGTGCCCAACAGGCTCTAGTCGATTAAATTAACTTAATAAAACTAAAAACAAAACACTAGAGGTGCCCAAAAAACTGGCTCTAGTTAAAACATGTTAAAAAGAACCCAATAAAGTAATTCAAAACCTATTGTTTGCATAGGATCTGAAAAATCAACTTGCACACAACTCCGCACACACTCACAAGCATTATAGTTTGATTCCGAGTAACTCCTCGCTTTTCCGAAAAATAAAAAAGCCAATCATACTTTGTGCCCCTGTTCGAGAATTGAAATCAAGTTCAAAGCTAAGTTTGTGAAAATTGAAGTCTTGGCAGGTAATTATGAGTTTGCATTGCTTGAGGACAAGCAATAGTTCGAGTTTGGGGGTGTGATAAGTGTTCAAAAGTACTATTTTTCTTACCCTTTTTACTCATATTATTGTTAGACTTAGGCTCATATTAGTTGCATAGTTAGCCATTCATGCATTAATCCATGTTTCCTTCCATCGTTGAGCTTGATTACATAACTTGGTAGTTTTTGTGGAAAAGATGCTGCTTTGGTGTGCTTTGTGTGTGTATGTGCAGGATCACTTGCCAAAGCAATGCCGAGCTAGTTTCCAGGGCAATGCATGAAGGATATGCCGAGCTAGTTGCCAGGGCAATGCATGAAGGAGACGCCAAGCTAGTTGCCATGGCAATTGTCGACAAAGAGAAAATGCAATAGGGATGTCGAAATTAATGACTATACAAGCCTAAGATGACGTGGAGCAAAGCCCAAACCCAAAGGAATTTGATTTCCATGCAGAGAGTAAAGAAGAATTAAATTCCAAGAAGATAGGAGAAGTTCTAGTAGGAATACAATTATAATAAAGAATTATATTATTTGAAGATAATTTAATTCCAACTCAAACTCCTCCTCAAAGAAGGACTTTGGCCTAGCCCTATAAATAGCAAGGAGATTTCGACAATCCAGAGAGAGAGCATTAGGGGAAATTTCGACAAGTCCAAGGGAGAAGGCAAGGGGAATTTTCGACAAGCATCCAGGGCAAGGGATTTTCTACAAGCTTCATCTTTTCTTCCTTGTTCGATTGGGTTCATGCTAGGGATTGTTTATCTTGTGTTTCTTTGGAACCTAGCCATGAACTAAATCTACTTGGCTATGGTTATTGTGTTTTGTGGTTGTGAGAAACTATGTTTTTGTTTAGGTAATAAGAGTTTGCACTTTTCTATTTCAAGGTTTATTCATTCTTGGTTCTTATTCTTGTTTGCAAGTGAATTGGGAGAGGATCTCGTGATTTCATCTATTTATCTAATATCGGGAGAGTTAGATTCAAAGAAACGAATGAATATGATCTTTATTCAATCTATTGATGGTGAAGATTAATCCGGCTTAGGAATAAGTTAAGGATTTCAACGGCTAAGAAGAGCGCAAGATTGGTTGTTGTTCACCCTTGATTCACGCAGGGATGTATTATCAAGGCATGCACAAGTAGCTAGAGTTTCGACTTAGGGATAAGAAGAAACCATTGAAGAAAGCTCTGCCGAACCTTGAATGTTGCTGCCCAGATGCCCAAGTAGTTGCCCAACTAGTTGCCCAAGCAACCATCGATTAGTTGCCAAGGCAACCCCGTTGTGCAAGTTGTCACGGCAACTGAGTTGCCCGTGCACTCTTTTACCAAGACGATCCAATCGGCTATCACACCTCAACTCACGATAACCTGGCCTATCTCTCTCTCATATTGAATTCATCTTTTCTTTTACTTTATTGCTTTCTAGATTAGTCATTAGTTAAACGCCTATAATCCTTTACTTGTGTTTTTACTTTTTACAGTGCAAGAGACTAGATTCTTGAAGTAGCACCAATCCTTGTGGAGACGATATCTTTTATACTATAACTTGCGACGTGTATACTTGCACAATTGCGGAGCACTTATTACGGGCAACAGGTTGCATAACGGATATATTAATTGTCAATACGGTGCCCTTTTTTCGAGCATAAACGTGGCCAGTATCAAACGCAGTGATGGTGGTCTATCAGTTTACTCTCGAATAACGGGGCCCTTAAAATATACTTGTACTTATAACCGAATTTTAATTTAATCGTCACTTTAATCCGGAAAATCTAATATTAATAAAGTGGTAATTATTAAGGTACCAATTTTGGGCAGTTTGGGGGCGCTAATCCTTCCTCATCCATAATCGACTCCCGAACCCAATGATTTTCAAATCTCTGGTTTTATGGTGTCCGACCTACCTAAGTGGCCAGTGGCGACTCCATTTTTCAAATGAAACACGGTTTTTTTAAAACCGCACAGAATAAATGTTTTAATACCTGAAAGACCCCAAACATATTGAAAACCCGATTTTTTAGTGAATCGTAGAAAGAAAGGGATATCACTACAAGTATTAGTATATTATGTCATTATTAATATATAATTATCTATATTACTTATTATTAATATATTACTTATGTAATATATCATATGTTATTCTAGTTTGAAAAACACAAAACAATATTATTATTAGTTATTTTCAGTTTTATTATCAACTATTAATATTAGTATTAATATTCATGTTATTATTACTTATTATTATTATTATCATCATTACTATTATTATCATTGTTATATTAATTAAAATCCAAAACAAAATACTAATTAAATATAAATAAAGTAGCCCAAGTTTATTAATATAGTTATACATTTACATGTATATAAAACCCATTACATAAATATATAGGTGGCCCGATAAGCCCAATACATTAAACCCTAGCCCTTAATCTAATGAAAACCCTAATCTGATTTGTTCTCTTCAAATACCTTCAAATCAGGAGGGAGATCGTGTGGCTCGGATTTAGGCTACACCCAGTCACTTAGATTGCCACTTGTGCATGAGAGTCATGCGCCCGAGTCCTCATCTGCCATGATCAACAACTATTTAGATTCCTCACTCGCGCGTGTGCCACATGCTCGGCTCTCCTACTTCCTCACGTTTTCGTCTCTAGCAACCAGGACTAATCCCATTCTCTCCTCCAACAGCCACGCATGCAAAGAAACAAAACAAAAACAAAAAACAATAACAACAACAACATCAGAAAATTTTAAGGGGGCAAGCCAGCATTCTTAGAAATACGCATGAATACTTTCAAATTGAAAATGACAGCCAATAATGTATTTGCATAGTTTTATTTCTTTTCCTAAATCATTATAATATTGGGGGTATAAAGAAAAAACCCTAAGTTGTAACCCAGGGGAGATTCTGGTTGGATTTTTAAAAAGAATGCAATACAACAGAGAACATTTCGAGGTATCTTTGCATTATTTTCAGAGCATAGCATATAAGAAAGTAAGGTTTACCTTCGCGGCCGCTTGGCCTCTTTCGTGTCACTTTGATCTCCAGCCATCCTAGGATTTTTCGATAATGGATGAGCCCCTTTTGGTGATAAACTATCAGTCTCAGGCCATGCATGGTGAATTTAAAGGAGATAAAAGGATTTTCGTTTTCAAAAAAGGGAGAAAACGTCTCGATTTTCATGATTTAAACGGAACGGAGGGTGTTTCGGAAGATCTAGGCTTAGACCTGCTTTAAAAGATGAAAAACAAGGTTATTTGGGCTTCATTTTGAGTTTTGTCAGCGTCGGCAGACGACATCTGACAAAAATTTTACGACGGTCGAAGTAGCCGAACCCATTGATTTCTGGGTTTAAAACGCAAAATTTCAGAGAGAATTTTGTGTTTGGAAATGTTTTTTAAGAAAATTATTAAAGGGCTCATTTTTTTTTACTAGAAATAGACTATTTATATTATTTAGGTTTCTTAAAAATGGTTTTTTTGCAACATAAATCCCTTCGTATCTAGCTCTTTGCACTCGAAAGTCCTTCCGCTTCTTTTTATTCCTCTTTGAGCCCTTTAAAATTTTCAAAACATCGCATTCTTGTCCATCAGTTCAATTAAATCAATTTTGAATAGGTTAATACCCTTTTTGGCCTCTCAGATGTTACTTTCGAATTCAATCTAGTCCCTTTGTGGGATTTAATTCCATTTTTAAATGGTTTATCGGTGCTCGCCGTCCCTGGAGATTTAGAAACTTTTAAAACTGATCCTTTTAGTTTTTGATCTGTTTTTCAAAGAGGAAATACCCTACGGGGTGCCTAAAGCTTTCAAAATGTTTTTATTTTGGTCCTTAGTCCTTTTCCGGTGGCAGATTCATCCTTTTAGCTCCTCTATTTTTTATTTGTTTTAATTTGGCCATGCATGTATATTTATTTTTTATGCTTTGGTTAATTATTTTTTTGTCCTTTTATTTTCGTGTAATTGTTCATATGCTTATGGATATTTTTGCGCATATTGCTCTTTATCCGTTTGTGGCTTGCATAGTTCGTGTTTGATGGTAAGTTTTTAGGTTTAATTTTAGGTTCTAGAAATTTAATTTAATTGATTTAAATTATGCCCTTGGCTTATTAGGGTGTAAGTTTAAATTAATTAAATTAAATTTAGATTTTAGGTTAGTCAGAGCCTTTAGTTAGATTTAGGGTTCGAATTAATTTAATTAATTTAAATTTACCCTTGGCTCATTTAGATGAATGTTAAATTAATTAAATTAATTTATCATCTCTTAATTATTTTAAGATAAAATATGAATTTGACTTAGATGGAACCACTTAAAATCATAATTATTAATTTGACTTATTTTAAATAGTATTATTGGCTTAATGAGATGCTAGTTTAAAATTAGTCAAGTTAATTATTTTGATTCAAGATAATCCATAAAATGTTAGTTTTTCTAGTTTTTAGGATTTAATTAATTTAGGGTTAATATTAGACTAACCTTGTTAATAATTAGATCACTAATTAATTTTCCATAATTTGGGCCTTTTTAGGTTAGG
The DNA here is from genome assembly GCA_019671005.1 of Hibiscus mutabilis. NCBI lineage: Eukaryota > Viridiplantae > Streptophyta > Magnoliopsida > Malvales > Malvaceae > Hibiscus > Hibiscus mutabilis. The sequence goes on along the minus strand of CM033726.1, from coordinate 10,041,392 downwards.
ACTTTAGGGGGCCTAGGTTTTATGCAATTCTATGTCATTCATTTTAACTGTCATTCATCGGACCTTAATTATTTTAATTGGACATGTTGTTAATTAATTGGCTTAAATTATAGAAAGGAGGTATTTATTAATTCATATATTTGAGTCGTAACAGTCCTGACTCAACGAATGTTGACCAAATATTCGAATTAATTCTTACCGTCCGAAGGTAAACCTTAATTTGAATTAAAAAGGTCATAAGTCATGACATCATTTTAAAATGCTTGCATCATGCATAAAGGTGATGTATGAAATTCGAACCATAAATTAACCCAGCAGTCAGAGTTATTCGATGTTGGTTTAATCTATGATTCGATGTATCGTCACCTTATTAATTAAAAGTTTAATTAATCCAAGCCCACCAGTTTGACAAAAGCCCGTTTAATTAAAGTCCATATCCAATCAAGAACATTTAATTAAATTCAATTTATATTTCAACAATTTTCCATCAATTAAAAGCAACATATATTTTGATACCGATTTTCAAGCGTGATGGGGTGCTAATCCTTCCCCACACATAACCAACTCGCAAACTCGTTTTTGAATGAATCTCTGGATTTATGGTGTCCGACCTACCTAAGTGGCCGGTGGCGACTCCAAGTCTTTATTTTCAAAAGAACGAATTTCAAAAAGACTTCTCCATTTTTTCAAACATTTTCCCAAAAAACGAAAGGAAAACCAGAATACGTTCCTTTTAGCGACTCGATTCGATTTCAAAAAGAAAAAAAGGTCACTAAACCTCCAACAGCCACACATGCAAGGAAACAAAACAAAAAAAACAATAACAACAGCAACATCAGAAAATTTTAGGGGGACAAGCCAGCATTCTCAAAAATACGCATGAATACTTCCAAATCGAAAATGGCAGCCAATAGTGTATTTGCATAGTTTTATATTAAAATGATTTAGGAAAAGAAATAAAACTATGCAAATACACTATTAACTGTCATTTTCAATTTGGAAGTATTTATGCATATTTTTTAGAATGCTAGCTTGTCTTTCCCTGAAATTTTCTAATGTTACTGATGTTATTGTTTTTTTATTGTTTTGTTTGCTTGCATGCGTGGCTGCTGGGAGAGAGGAGGGGACCAGTCCTGGTTGCTGGAGATAAGCGCATAAGGAAGCATGAGAGCCGGGAGTGTGGCACACATGCAAGTGAGGAATCTGGATGGTTGGTGGTCATGGCAGATGAGGAGTCTGGTGCATGACTCTCACGCGCAAGTGGCAATCCAAGTGACTGGGGTGTAGCCTAAATTCGTGCCACACAATCGCCCTCCTGATCCGACGGTCCAGAATGGGCTGCACAAAAAAGAACAAATAAGATTAGGGTTTTTGTCAGATTAGGGGCTAGGGTTTAATGTATTGGGCTTGTCGGGACACCTATGCATTTATGTAATGGGTTATATATATATGTAAATGTATAACTATATTAATAAACTTGGGTTGCTTTATTTATATTTAATTAGTATTTTGTTTTGAATTTTAATTAATATAACAATGATAATAATAATTAATAATTACATTAATAGTAATACTAATATTAATAGTTATACTAAAACTGAAAATAACAAATAATAATAATAATATTTTGTGTTTTTCAAACTAGAATAACATATGATATATTACATAAGTAATATAATAATAATTAATATAGATAATTATATATTAATAATGACATAATATACTAATACTAGTAATAATATTTTTGGGTTTCAATCATAATAATGAGTAATAATACGAAAATAGTAGCGATAGTAACATATAATAATAATAATAATAATAATAATAATAATAATAATAATAATAATTGCAAAAGCCCATTATTAATATGAAATTTTGACAAAATGTAAAAACGAGTTAATACCCCGGATAAAATTAGTGATTACGGGCAGAGGTTGAGGTAAAAGTTTGGGATGGCTACTTAAAACTTTTAAAATTTTGGAGGCATAAATTAAAATTTTCAAAAAAAAAATTGAGGGTTTGACTTAAATTTCTAATAATTTTGAGAGATTTAATTAGAATTTTTAAAAATTATGAGAGGGGGTTTAATTGAAAACATTCAAAAAATTGAAGTTTAATATGAATTAAAAAAAATGAGGGGGCTAAATTAAAGTTTTTAAAAAATTTACTGGCCAAAATCTGATTTTCTAAAATGGGTAGGGGCATGGCCAGGCTTGTAAATGAACCGAACGAACACGAGCGAGTGTATGCTCATGTTAGTTCGCTTGATTTTAACTGAACAAACGAACGAATGCGAACAACTAAACGAACATAATTTTTTGTTTGTGTTCGTTCGTTAAGGAATGTAGCTTGTTCGTGTTCGTTCGTTAAAATGACAAACGTACGCAAACAAACACAAACGAACACAACAAATATTTGTATTGTTTGTTTTTTTTAAGAAGTATGAAGTCCTGTACATTGAGTATTGTTTAATTTTTTTCTTTTTATTACATATTTTAAATATATATTTTTTATAAATATATCACTTTTGTTATGAAAAATAATAAATATAAATAAACATGTGAGTAAATTTAAAACGAACGGATTACCGAACGTTCACGAACGTAAATAAGTCTCGTACATTGAGTATTGTTTAATTTTTCATTTTTATTTCATATTTTAAATATTTTTTTAAAAATCTTTTTAAATATAATACCTTTTATGAAAAATAATAAATATAAATGGACATGTGAATAAATTTAAACGAACATAAACAAACAAACGTAAACAAACGGACTACCGAATGTTCACAAACGTAAATGAACGAACAAGCCATTTGTTCATGTTCGTTCATTTAATTAAACGAACATAAAACCTTATTCATATTCTCTCGTTTAATAAATAAGCGAACATCCCATCGAACGGTTCGTTGAACGTTCAATTCGTTTTTACAACCCTAGACATGATCCTTCTAATCCCTTGTAGCTTCCACCACCGTGTTAACGTGTTATATATCACTTTAACAGAAATTTGTTATTTTTTCAAAAATTTTAGACTATGACGTAACTTTTGAAACATTAATGATCAGTATAAAAAATTTACGCAAACATTTTAATCACTAATTTTTATCTGGGGTAAATTTTGTGTTAATTTGCAAATATTATGTAATTATTAACTTGTGAATAATGTACGTAATATATGTGTGTGATGTGTCCGCGCATGCATGGTGCATATATATTATGTATTATGCACCTATTAATGAGTGTTGTGGTGTTTGTGTATGTTTTACGTATGCCTTGTTTGTATATGTACAATATGCATATATTTATAATAATTGTGTGTGATCAGATATATATATGTTTGTATAATGTGTCTGAATATATACTTATGTATGTGTTATTATTATTATTATTATTATTATTATTATTATTATTATTAGAGTTGGGCTAAGTATAAAGTAAAATCCAAAAAAATATATTAAGTGTCCAGTCCTTAATTACAGAGCCCAAATTAAGAAATTACAAGACCCATAATTAAATTTTACATGGCTTGATCGGCCCAAACCCATATCCTAACAGAACCCTAACCCATTTAATTTAACTAAACCCTAATTGCTTCTGTTTCTGTGCGCAGCTGATCCTGGGCTGTTGGATCAAATCTTGGTCCAACGACCATGACTGAGAGAAGGCACCTATCCAGCTACTGCGTGTGGTGCACGCTCAAGCCATCTAGTTCCCCACGTGCGCCTTAGTGGTCAGGTTTTATGGTGTCCGACCTACCTTAGTGGCCGGTGATGACTCAATTTTTAAATAGAATACGTTTTTTTCTAAAACCCCACGGATGATTTTTAAAATACCCGAAAGACCTCCAAACACCTCGAAACTCATTTTTTTAGCGGAAAGAAGCGATATCGCTACAGATGGCGACTCCGCTATGGACAATTTTTGTTTTTCAAAAAACAAGTGAGAGTCAAGCTTTTTTAAATAATTACCGCTTTAGTGATATTGGAAGTTCTAGATTAAAGTGACTATTAAATTAACATTTGGTTGTAAGTGTGCGTTTATTTTAACGCATTTAAAATTTGGCATATAAACCCGTCTTTTTAAGTGGGGGGAAAACGCTAGTCTTTCATAAAGATATCGTTCCTCCGTATGGGCCTAGCAAAGTACCTTCGGAGCTCGAGTACCTTATGCTTTCGTGAGTATATCGTTCTTTCGTAGGGGCATAAGCGAATGGGTCCTACTGAATTGAACCCGATTGAAAGAAGCCTATAATGGGTGATGATCGGGGGCCTTGCTACCCTTAGTAGGGGACAACAAGGACAGTTCGGGTACCTCTTAGCACCAACACTATATGTAGAGAGTATAAAAACCCACCCCTTTTAGAGCTATGCGAATAAACTAGGTGTTTTAGACGAGATATAAATAAGGTTGTTTTGTTCGTTTACCTTATTTAATTTGTCTTTTTATTTATGTATTTAATTATTTTATCCGGTACTGACTAGATTGTTTTGCTTTTTTGCATACATCATTGCATCTGTATTACATAAAGGTACTGGATCAAGTGGTTTGCCCGATCAGAAAATCTTTCATCATGGAAAAAAGGTATCTTAAGAAGGACAAACTCAACTCAGCCGTCATACATTGGTCAGAAGTCAATCAGAGGACCCAAGGTAACAGTTTGCCGAGCGAGCACATAGTGTCAGGGTATACTTATATGAGCTTTCAACAGAATAACCTATGGGATCTTACAAGGATTTGGGAAAGATGGGATCGAAGACTACAAGACTTATTCTATGATAGTTACGACGACATAGCACAGTTGATGTGCGTCTGGGTCAACCAGCCTTTACTCTGAGCCATCTTCCAGTTCTAGAATCCTGCTTTTTGCTGCTTCACTTTCAACGGTCAAGATATGATGCATACGGTAGAGGAGTACACAACCCTATTTAATCAGAAGAACGTCCAAAAAGATTGGATCTATGTGAAGCCGCCGAGGAATTAGAATTACTCTTCGAAGCTCAGAACTTTTACCGGGATGAGCAACGATTGGGTTAATGGCCTGATCCAAGTCCGAGGAGACAGCCTAGCCTTTGCTTGGGAAAGTATCCGATATATCATACCAACGTACCCAGATGAGGTAAAGAAGATAGACCTATTCGCCTTAGGAATATATGGTTTGGTCATCTTTTTGAGGGTTCTTGGAAACATCAATGTAGCCATCCTATATCTATTTGAGCGTATAAAACGGAAGGCGAATCCAGTATCGGCCATTTTGACTAAAACTTTCATTTCTTTGAATGCTAGCCGAAATCATGAAGAGAGACATTTTAGAGGGTGTGCACAGTTACTGCAGGTTTGGATCCAGAGCCATATGTGGAAGACACCAACAAAGGTTTTACTAGGAATATCATTTCGAGACTTTTCACCTTTGCGAGAGTATTTAGCGAAGGAATGGTGAGAAGACTTAAACATGAAGAAATGGTCCCAGATCTTTAGGAACATTCAAGACGAAGGCATAGTGTGGAGAGTTCCGTGGCTCGGCAGGGTTAGTTACTTCTTATACAGCTGCGGCAACTGCGACTGGCTAATGATGTTAGGGCTATATGGTGGGATTACGTGTGCTCCGATTTAGGTGTCCCGATAATTTAGATTGCGACAGTTCGTTCTCATCACCATCGGTCTAAGTCGAAGTGAGTTTCCTTTCAAGGGTGGGTTTAGGATGAAGGTTCAGACCATCATGAGAGCTTGGGATCACTGTTACCGAATCAGGGTAGAAAGAGATACCAATCCCATGATCACCCCAGATTACGATCTTGGAGGCGTTTGAGGATTAATGACAAGATTCCAGAACCCGACCAGGGACCAACCGTGTCACTTGAGGAGCATACGAGGATAGTATCGTCTGAGGCCGACATTTTGCGAAATGAACTCGATGAGGTTAAGAAGAAGATGAAGGCTCTACATACACAACATATGAATAAGCTCTACAAGGCAAGTTTAGAGGTCGACGAACGAGATGGGACCATCATGCAACTGAAGAAGCTGAATACAGATTTGAGCGAGAATAATGCCCTTTATCAGAGAGATACTCTCAAACTTCAAGCAAAGGTGCAGAATGCCGGTCGAAGCCAATTTCTAGCCATAGAGAGGGAAAGGATGAACGTCATACGTTTAGTCGAAGAAGAATGAGAAAAAGGCAATTGAGCAATCGAGAAAGAGGTAGAAGTTGCAAGTTAGCCATCGAGAGTGAAAGACAGTCTTTTAGGGACGTCATTAACCTAGAGAAAGAAAGAGCTAGGCAAGAGATAGACAAAGGCAAACAAGCAATCATCTACGAAAGAAAGAACACTGCTATTTGGAAGAGGAAATCCATGGGGAGCAGGAATAGACTACTAGAGATGCAAAACTAGTACAACGACACCGTTCAAAGCCTGAATCAGAGCCAAGATCAGAATGTCAAGTTAGAAGGGAGACTAGCACAGTTGGAGCACTCCTTTCAGACTTATCGTCAGAGGAATGGTTTTATCGAACTACAAGAATGGGAAAGTGAAATTGGTATGTTATGGGCCCAGATCAAGTCACTCGAGGTAACCGTTCAGGATTATAGATGAAGAATTCAAGTATTTGAAGAAGCTGTAGCAGGTGGAGACAATTATTGGTGGCGAAGACTTCGTGATGCCTCCCAGATGATTCAAGACAGATACCAATATTACACGACCCTGATGGTGGACGTACGACGAGTTGTGGGACATGTGAATGACTTATTTGCAGAAGCTGAAGCTCTTCGACCTTTCATAACCTCGGACATGAAAGAAGCACCTAGGCTTTTCAAGCTGTTTAGGGCTATCGAGAAGTTAAGAGATAGAGCTAGGGCTTATGTGCAGAACTCTACTTTAATATTTTGTAATCTATACCATTTAATTCCTATGAAAGTAGTTCAAAAGGGTGATTACCAGCAGAATCGGTACTTTTATTTGCATACATTTTTGCATTGCATCATGACATTTGCATCGTTATACATACATTCATACATTTTTGCAAAAATATTAATGGTGTAAATATTGTGACAGTTAAACTAAAAGTTAAGCCGCAACCATTCAACATCCATATTTTACTCGGTTCCAAAGCAAATTGATGGAAGATAGAATAGTCAGTTTAGAAAAGGGGCAGAAAGATTTAGAAACACGTTTTGATGAAGCCAAACGGAGCCTCAGTAAGCAGATCACTCAATCGCAAGCTGCGATAGTATCCGACATAACTGCATTGCTGGAAAAAAGCCTTGGGAAAGAAAAGGTTGAAGACGAAGTCGCCCAATAGCCGGAAGGTATCACATCTCACAGCAAGGTTCAACCAACGATGCCAAGTCTGGCATAAAGAGTATATATTAACCCTGTCGGGATATCTACTAGTCTTCAAGAAGGGGCATCTGAAAGCCAACCCATTGATACAAGGGCATTCTACAAAGAAGAGAAGCCAGATCTGAAATTGGTCGAGAGAATCAGAACTGAAGTGGAAAAGAAATGGGAGGAAAGATTTCGTCTCATGGAGGAAAAGTTTAAAGCACTACAAGCCCCAGATAAACCAGGAAATGAGTCAGTGATCTAAGCCTGGTATCTGACCTTGTCCTACCACCTAAATTCAAAACCCTAGGGTTTGACAAGTATGATGGAACTTTATGTCATTCAGCGCATGTGACCATGTACTGCCGAAAGATTGCGACCTACATCAAGGATGAAAAGCTTTTGATCCATTGTTTCCAGGATAGTTTGACTGGAGCAGCAACCCGATGGTACACCCAATTAAGTCGGGCAAGTATCAAGTCTTGGAATGACCTTTCGAAGGTGTTCATTGAGCAATACAAACATGTAACGGATATGACCCCCAGCAGGATCATGTTAGAAAACATGGGATAGAAGTCTAACGAGAGTCTGCGACAGTACGCCAGAGGTGGCCGTTCAGATCCAGCCACCAATTCCCGAGCATGAGATTACTCCTCTATTTTTGAATACTCTGAAGGAAACGCTATTCGATCGCCTCATCAATAATACAACTCAGAGTTTTGCTGATTTGATTAGGACTGAGGAGTCTCTCGAATTGGCGATTAACAGTGACATGATTGATAGTGAGGATAGCTCTCGAAAATACAACAAGAAGATGGAGAATGAGGTAAATACTACAAGTACTTACAATGCTCCAAAGAACTTCACGATCTCTCAGCTGCAAGCATCGACAGGGAAGGCTCAAAACCAACGAGAAGAAAGAGCTTCAAGAAAAGAAAAAGAGAAAGTAGCCTTTACTCCGTTGCCAGTTTCGTACTCTGAGCTTTATTCTCAGTTGCACAAAGCTAATTTGGTCTGCCCGTACTATGTTACTCCATTCAAACCTCTATTTCTGTCATGGTATGATCCTAATGCACATTGTGATTATCATGGCGGTGCCCCTTGTCATCCCATAGAAAATTGCCTCGCATTCAAGTAACTCGTACAGAGTCTGATCAATTCTGGGGTATTGAAATTTGAGGAACCAAATTTGGCCACTAACCTGTTACCTAATCATGTGAAACGAGGAGTGAACGCTATCGATGAGTACTCTGCTAGGAATGCTAAATAATATGTGTCAGAAATTAAGTCCCCCTTACAGTGGATATTCTAACAATTATGCGTGGCCCGTTTGATAGACATGGGCATGGTAGTGGTAGAAAAGAGATGTAAAGCTTATTGCGAGTTCCACCAGGATGAAGGACACGATATCCAACAATGTGAAGAATTCATGAGGTTGACTCAACAGCTAATGGACAGTAAGAAGATAGGGTTTTTTGAGGAGGTTGCAGGAAGGAAAGGGTCAGATGTATGCACGTCAGACAGCCCCAGCATCAAATATGGAAAAGACGGACCCTTTATCATTTCCTCCAGATCAGAGGAAGCAAGTTTATTCCAAGGAGAAGCTGTAAAGGTGGTCCCTAAAATCATCATATCAGCACCAGCCCCGTTTCCGTTCAGATATGCGACGGACTCCTTGGAATTATACCGCTACTGTGACTATACCAGAGAAGTCGAAACCTAGTGAGGAGGAGGAACAAACGACAAAAGATGAGCCAATATAGGAGGATGAACAGACAAAGAAAGATGAATTTTTCAACGAGGTAGGCCATTTCACAAGGAGCGGCAGGTGCTACTCTTCGTAAGCTTTGAAGTCTGCCGAAGTGGTAAAAGGTAAGAGAGAATGTACATTAACCGGTCATACAAAGATATTTGGAAATGAGCCATCTCCAAAGATTAATGAGCCGGTAACTGAGGCCCAAGCAAAGGAATTTTTGAAGTTCCTGAGGCACAGTGAGTACAATGTAGTGGAGCAACAGCGAAAGCAACCATCAAGGATTACGATGTTAGAGCTGCTTTTGAGTTCTGAAAAGCATCGTGAGGCATTATTAAAGGTGATAAACCAAACATTCGTACCCGGGGACATTTCTGTATCTAAGCTGGAGAAAATAGTAGGGCACATCACCGCATACAACCACATTACATTTATTGATGACGAGATCCCGGAAAGAGGTATAGGGTCCACCAAAGCTCTCAACATCACGACCCACTACAAAGGGTACGTGTTGCCAAGAGTACTAATTGATAATGGGTCAGCATTAAATGTACTACCGATGGTAACTCTGCAAAAGCTACCGGTAGATGACTCCTACATGAAACCTTGTCATAACACTGTGAGAGCCTTTGACGGTACCTAAAAGGGAGTTCTTGGAAAGATTGAGGTGCATTTGTTGATTGGGCCGACAGAGTATACAATTGATTTCGTGGTAATAGACATAAAGCCGAGCTACAATTGCTTATTGGGAAGACCATAGATTCATTCTGCTAGAGCCGTCCCCTCGTTGCTCCATCAGAAATTAAAATTCGTGATTGAAGGCAAATTGGTCACTATAGAGGCTGAACAGGAGATCATCGCCTCGGTAACCTCAGATGCCCCCTACATCCAAAACGACGAGGATGCTTTGGAATGCTCTTTCCGAGCATTAAAGCTTGTAAATGCTACATTTGTTGCAGAAGGTAATCAGATCCCTTGCTCCAGGTTATCTAACTGTACCAAGATGACCGTTTCTGAAACTTTAAGCTGAGGAGCCAAAGCAGGAATAGGGCTAGCAAGTAGATTACAAGGAAGCCTACGACCTAGGAGCGTCATCACGAAGAAAGATCATTTTGGGCTTGGCTACAAACCAAGTGTTCAGTAAAAAAGATATGAGTATAGGAGAAAAGAAGAACAAATGAGGGCCAGACTCAAGGGAGAAGACATTCTATGGAGATTGATGTTTTTCCCTCATGTAAAGGATATTTTTATCTTTGGAGGAATTGACTATACATGACAAAAAGTAGAAGAAGCTGTTCGAGAAAATGACACACTTAACCAGAACGAGATGTTCAGTGAATCTATTGAAGGGATGTCCATCAACATGATAGCTGAAGATGACAATGGCAGCAATGTGTTGACCAACATCCGCCCTTGTTGTCCCGGGGAAATACTCGATAATTGGAGCTATGTTGATCTACTTGTAGTATTTAGGGATAGATCAGAGTAATTCTCTGAACTAACCCTTTTGTTTTTACCCATAGGCAATGAGGATCTTTTGTATAGGGCATCTATGTTAACTTTTTGTTTGCAATGAAAGAAAGCCTTCCTCGTTTTCTCAAATGGCAAACATCTCATTTACTTCATTCATTTCTTATTCATATTTATTCACTCCATTTAAAACCATTATATTCCCAATACATTCGTTCTCATTCCATGCAGGGACCCCATAATTCACTGTATGAATGATTCTGACTCTAGTCCCGAGGTAGATTTTGAATACACCGAGATCTCGACAGAAATTGAAGAGGACGATGAAGCAAAATGTGAGGTCCCTAAGGAGTTGGTAAGGATGATGGCCAATGAAGAAAGGCAAATCATGCCCCACCAAGAAGAAACAAAAATTGTGAACTTAAGAACCGATGAGGAGGGAAAAGAAGTGAAAATCAGGACTACGTTTTCCTCAAAAACCAGACGTGAACTGATAGGCCTACTTCAAGAGTTCAAGGACGTCTTTGTTTGGACTTATCAAGATATGCCTGGGTTGAATACAGATATAGTGGTGCACAAGTTGCCAACGAGGCCAGAATGCAAACCAGTCTAGCAAAAGCTCAGAAGAATGAGGACTGACATGCTGTTAAAGATCAGAGAAGAGGCAAAAAAGCAGTTAGATACTGGCTTTCTGGAAGTTGCCAAATACCCTGAATGGGTTGCAAATATTGTACCGGTGCCAAAAAATGATGGGAAGGTCTGCATGTGTGTAGATTACAGGGATCTCAATCGAGCAAGCCCTAAAGACAATTTCCCTTTGCCACATATTGACACATTGGTTGACAATACCGTAGGACATTCATGGTTCTCATTCATGGATGGTTTCTTAGAATACAATCAGATAAAGATGGGCCCACAAGACATGGAGAAGACCACATTTGTAAACTATATGGGGCACGTTTTGTTACAAGGTGATGCCTTTTGGACTCAAGAACGAAGGGGCAACTTATCAAAGAGCGATGGTGACTCTTTTCCACGATATAATGCACAAAGAGATAGAAGTACACGTGGATGATATGATCGCTAAGTCCTGAACCGAGGAAGAACACTTCCGAAACTTGAGGAAGCTATTTCAAAGACTATGAAAATACTAGCTGAAGCTCAACCCGGCTAAATGCACATTCGCAGTCATATCTGGAAAACTCTTGGGGTTTATAGTGAGCAGAAAAAGGGATTGAGATCGATTCAAAAAAGGTGAAGGCCATCCAGGATTTACCACCGCTTAAAATTCAAAAAGAAGTTCGAGGTTTTCTAGGAAGGTTGAACTATATCTCCTGTTTCATTTCCCAATTGACAAATTAGTGTGACCTGATTTTTAGAGTACTCAGGAAGAATAATCCAAGGGTCTATGATGAAGAACTCTAGAGAAGATTAAGAAGTACTTGACGAGCGCCCTTATTCTAGTCGCACCGGTACCAAACATACCCTTGATCCTTTACCTGACAGTTTTTGAAAACTCGGTGGGTTGCGTGTTGGGGCAACATGATGAGTCGGGGAAGAAGGAGAGAGCCATCTATTACCTAAGCAAGAAGTTCATTGATTGCCAAACACAGTACCATCCAATTCAAAAACTATGTTGTGCTTTGGTTTGGACCACCAAAAGGCTTAGACGGTACATGTTATATCACACCACCTGGTTGATATCCAAATTAGACCCCTTAAAGTTTCTTATGGAAGCAACGACATTAACGGGGAGGATGGCCTGCTAGCAGATGTTATTATCCGAATTTGACATTGTATATGTGAGCCAGAAGGCTGTGAAAGGAAGTGCTATCGCGGGTTTCTTAGCTAGCCGCGCTTCAAATGATTATGAGTCGCTAAACCTCAATTTCCCAGAGCATTACTACTGGGGAAGATGTTGTTTCAGATGACGGCTCGTAGAAGCTGTACTTTGATGGAGCCTCTAATGCCCTTGGCTACGGAATAGGAGCCTTGCTAATTTCTCCAAAGGATGTCTACTATCCCTTCACCAGCAGACTATAATTCTTTTGCACAAACAACATAGCTGAATACGAAGCCTATGTCATGGGACTGAATGCAGCCATTGAAAGAAATATTAAAGAACTTCAAGTATTCAGAGATTCGTCCTTGGTGATTTTTGCGCGTAATAAGTGCTACGCAATTGTGCAAGTATACACGTCGCAAGTAATAAAGTGATATGAGTATCGAGTATCGTCTCTACAGGGATTGGTTTGGGCCACTTTGCTTAAGTTACTGCACTGTGAAAATAAAAACACAATTGATAATAGGAGTTCTAATTAACAAGTAAACTAAGAGCAATAAATAAAATAAAGATGTAATCAAATAAGAGAGTGTAGGCCAGGTTATCGTGAGTTATGGAGTGATGATCGAATGGTTCGTCGTGGTGATTGAGTAGCAGCTGGATTGCCAGGGCAATTCTGTTACGATTGCCTAGTCGATTTCTAGGACAATTTGGTTGCAATTGCCTTGTTGATTTCCAGGGCAATTCTGTCGTGTTGCCTGGTCGGTTGCTAGGGCAATTCCCCCTCGTTGTCTGATCAGATTGCCTGGGCAATGCTCACGCGATTGCCTGGGCAATTAAGGATGGGTCGATTGCCTGGGCAATTGAGCATTCACTCCAAAGTTCGGCGAAAGCGTTCTTCAATGGTTTCTTCTTATCCCTAAGTCAAAACTCTAGCTATTTGTGCATGCCTTGATAATACATCCCTGCGTGAATCAAGGGTGAACAACAACCAATCTTGCGCTTCTCTTAGCCGTTGAAATCCTAAACTTATTTCTAAGCCGGATAAGTCTTCAACATCAATTGATTGAATAAAGACCATGCTCATTCGTTTCTTGAATCTAACTCTCCCGATATTAGATAAATAAATGAAGTTACGAGATCTTCTCTCAATTCACTCGCAAACAAGATTAAGAACCAAGAATGAACAAACTTTGAAAATTGAATTGCAACTAAAAAACCTAAACAAAATCCAATTGTTTTTCACAACAACAAAACACAATAACCCCAACCAATCAAGTTAGTTCATGGTTGGGTTCAAAAGATATACAAAGAATAATCCCCAAACCATGAATCTAATGGAAAAAAAGAAGAAGAAGAAGAAATTGAACTCTCTCCCCTTGCTCTCTTGTCGAAATTTCTCTCCTCTTGCCCTTTGGAGTTGTTGAAATTTTCCCTCTCCTTGCTTTGACGGCTTGGTCCTTAAAATAGGAGATGGCTAGGTCAAAATCCTTCTTGAGGAGGAAGTTAAGTTGGAATTAAATTATCTTTAAAGAATATAATTTTTTATTATATTTAAATTCTTTATAGAACTTCTCCTATCTTCTTGGGATTTAATTTCTCTTTAACCTCTTCATGGAAATCAAACTCCTTTGGATTTTAACTTTGCTCTACGTCATCTTGGGCTTATCTAGTCATCAATTTCGACTACCATATCATCTTATTCTTTGTCGAAAATCCCTTGGCAACTAGCTCGGCATCTCCATCAAGCATTGCCCTGGCAACTAGCTCGGCATCTCCTCCATGCACTGCCCTGACAACTGGTTCTAGCCTTGTTTAGGCAAGTGATTCTGCACACACACAAAAACACACCAAAGCAGCATCTTTTTCCACAAAAATCACCAAGTTATGTAATCAAGCTTAACGGTGGAAAGAAACATGAATTAATGCATGAATGACTAATTATTCAACTAATATGAGCTTAAGTCTAACAATAATATGAGTAAAAAGGGTAATAAAAATAGTACTTTTGAACACTTATCACACCCCCAAACTCGAACTATTGCTTGTCCTCAAGCAATGCAAACTAACAATTACCTGCCAAGACTTTAATCATCAAAGACATGCTTCAAACTTGAATTCAAACCTCGAAACCGTGGCACAAAGTATGATCACCTTTTAATTTTTCGGATAGCACAAAAATTACCCAGAATCAAACTATAATGCTTATGACAATGTGTGTGCGTAGTTGTGTACAAGTTGATTTTCAAGATTCTATGTGAACAATAGGCTTTTATCAATTTAATTATCGGGGCACTTATTTTTATTTTCACTAGAGCCAATTTCGGGCACCTCTAGCAAAGTAAGCAATTTCTCATTTTATTTTAGTCAACTAGAGCCAATTTTGGGCACCTCTAGCGATTCTTTAATGTGCATTAACTACTAGAGCCAGTTTCGGGCTCCTCTAGTAAGAAAGTGCATTTACTACTAGAGCCAGTTTCGGGCACCTCTAGCAAAAAACTAACTTTTAATTTTCAATTTTAAATTTACCCAAATTTTAAGCAATCTAAGTTCACTAAGTTTCTTTCAATCAGCAAGCCACAACCGTGTAAAAATCAGCGTCATAGTAAAATTCTAAGTTCTTTTCATGCAATCCTAAAATTAAAGGTTCTTTCAATTAAGTGCAGTAGCAAAAATTCATCATTGGATATTCAACAAGTCTTAAGAAATTAAATCCAATTAAAGGCATGACAAGTAACATATGCAACCTATATGTGATTGCTAAAGATGAATGCAACTAAACATGAAGCTAACTAGAAACCAACACCCCCCCAAACTCGAGAGAAGCATTGTCCTTAATGCATGTAAAAGTGAAACAAAATTTAAAAGAAACTAAATGAAATGAGTTAGTCGGAGAGGACGTCACCTCGAGTGATAAGTTTCCTTTGTGTCGTTTACTTGATTCATTTTCCGGTCAGTAGTTGAATGCTTGTATATGGTACCGCGTGAATATAATTACTTTGATTTGATCCATGTTTGGGCATCAGAAGTTGCCGACGCCATTGTTGTTGTCTGGGCAATCTCTGTTGTGGTTGTTGTGGCAAGTAGTCGGCAGTGAATTTTCTTAGCATGGTGGTTGTGAGTCTTGTTGTGGAAAAGAAAAGAAAACAAAGAAAACCTGGAAACTAAAGATAATAAAATAAAATATCTCCTAAAAATTCCAAAAATAAATAAAGAGAAAAAAATAACCAAAAATAATAGAAAAAGAATAGTTCGAAGAAAAAATAAAAATAAAAATAAAAAAATATTGAAAGGAGAGCATGCTTATGCATCTCCTAAGGTGTCAACTTTTTTGCTACGTTCTACATGGGCACCGTTGTAGTGCTTCAATCTTTGTCCGTTAACTTTGAATTCATGCTCGTCGGTAATGGACTTGATTATCACGGCACCATGGGAGAATGGTTTGACAACTTCGAATGGTCCCGACCATCTTGATTTTAGTTTTCCCAGGAAAAGTTTTAGCCGAGAATTGAATAAGAGAACTAGTTTCCCTGGCATGAATTGCCGCGACAATAGTTTCTTGTCATGTCATTGCTTTGTTTTCTACTTGTAGATTCGTGCATTGTTATAGGCGAGTGCACAGAATTCTTCTATCTCATTGAGGTCCAACAAACGCTTTTGCCTGGCACTTTCCCAATCTATATTCACGGTCTTGATTGCCCAATATGCCTTGTGTTCGATTTCCACCGGTAGATGGCATGTTTTGCCATAGACAAGTCGAAAGGGGGACATACCTAAGGGTGTTTTGAATGCAGTGTGATATGCCCAAAGTGTGTCATCTAGTCTTGCTGACCAATCCTTCCTAGAGGGATTTATAACTTTCTCGAGTATGCCCTTCAAGTTGGAAATTTCTGCTTGCCCATTGGTTTATGGGTGATATTGCCTGTCATATTGCAACGATCACATTGCTTGTAAAACTCTTGGGCATCTTTGTACAATGTTGGCCAATACAAACCGGATTGCAAAACTTTGGTCGCGGTACGAGTTCCTCCAAAATGTCCTCTATAGGGTGAAGAATGGCATTACCGGAGTACATTCTGCTGCTCTTTTTCAGGGACACATCGGCGTATGACCTGATCAGCACATTGTTTAAACAAAAGAGGCTCGCCCCAAAAGTAATGCTTAGCATCATAACAGAACCGCTTATTCCCTTGGTGAGTAAGGCCATAAGGTAAAATACCACAAACAAGGAAATTAACTAAATCCGCGTACCAGGGTATTGCCGAGGCATGTGCTGCCGTGGCGACTACTCCCAAGATTACCGAGTCGTGTGTGTCTAGAGTTGCCGAGGCATACGCATCATTGGTTGTCGAGGCGTGCGTATCAGTGGTTACCGAGGCATGCGCGTCTAGAGTTGCTGAGGCGTGCGCGTCAAGAGCTGCTGCGGCGTCAAGGGTTGCCGAGGCATGTGCATCCATGGTTGTCGATGCGTCAAGGGTTGTTGCGGCATCGAGGGTTGCCAAGGCGTGCGCGTCAAGAGCTGCTGCGACGTCGAGGGTTGCCGAGGCATGCACATCTATGGTTGTCGATGCGTCAAGGGTTGCTGCGGCATTGAGGGTTGCCGAGGCGTGCACGTCTGGTGTTGTCGAGGCGTGCGCGTCAAGAGCTGCTGCAGCATCGAGGGTTACCGAGGCATGTGCATCCATGGTTGCCGAGGCGTCAAGGGTTGCCGAGGCGTACACATCCATGGTTGTCGAGGCAACTAAAAGTTGTTCATCTGATAATGCATCGCATATCTCTAAGTCCGCGTCCTCCTCCCTGTGAGTTGGCCTAGGACTGCTCCTACCGCAAAATCACTTGCATTACACATGAGCTCAAAATGCTTGGGCGCAAGAATTATCAAAATTGAAGATTTTATCTTGGTGGGGGTAGCCTCTCGATCACGTCCACCTTAGCTTTGTCTACTTCAATTCCCTTGGATGAAATATTGTGGTCGAGCACTATTCCTTCATCTACCATAAGATGCCACTTCTCCCAGTTAAGGACTAAATTAGTTTCTTCACATCTTGCCAACACATTCTCTAAATTGCCGAGGCAACTGTCGAAGTCATTACCAAAATCAGAAAAATCATCCATGAAGATCTCAAGGAAGTCTTCGACCATGTCTGAAAAGAGTGCCATCATGCATCTTCTAATGTTACTGCATATCTGAGAAAACTTGAGGATGGTCATTTTCGATACTTCTTATAGTTCATCCGCACCCTCCATCGGGTGACAATATTGCCCAAAAAGAGTTTGGCCAATGTGCTTACCACTACTCCCTTTTGCGTTACCATGGTGGAGGCGTCTTTCTTTCGTGTTCCCTTGTAGTCCATGCACATCTTTCACCTTTCTAATGTTCCTGAAGGCATGAATATATTATTAGGAAAAATTATATCAACATCCAACCATTTAATTACCTCATTCTTGTCGGGCTCCATCATGGTTGGATATAGCTTTTGTTGTCGTGGCAATTGTTGCTCTAGCCAATTGCCGTGGCAATCAGTTGCCAAAATTTGCTGTAAGTCAAGGGAAGAACAAATTTTCTGAAAAGCATTACGAATCCAAACACATTTTTCTTTTGGCCTCTCAAACATCTCCATCATAGAGATTTCGATGGCTTCAAATCTACCAACATCGGTTCCTCACGACATACCTGCAATGGACGAGGTAAGTTTTTAAAGAATTTAAAAAGTTCAACCATTACCTGCTCATATTCCATTGGCAAAGTATTATCATCTCGTTGATCTTGCATGTGGTCGTGTAATTGTCGTGGCAACTGTAGATGAGAGAAATCTACGAATTCCTACTTCAACATCAATGTTGTAACCTTATGGGCATCAGGCTCCTCAGAATTTGCTATAGTATTGTTGTTCTCAGCTTCATTGAGTGTTATCGCGGCATTGCTCTGTTCAGGCTCCTCAATTATTGTCGAGGTAATTTGTTGCTCAGGCTCATCATGTGCTGGGCAGTCTCTCTCATTGGCATCCTCTTGACTTAGAGGTTCTAGTTGTTCCCCACACATCGGAGAGCTTTCTTTTCATTGCTCCTTATATTCTTGCCTTGGGACTTCAGTATCCCCCGGAATGGATTGTTGGTGCATGTTATCCATGACATATGTGGATCTCCTCAATTGATATTCTAAATCCCCTAAGATTGCATCCCACTGAGCTATCCTCGTATCCATGGACTTTGATAGCTCTCGAATCTCTTCAATTAATCCGTCAAGTCTAGCCAAGGAAGCTAGCAACGTTTCCTCCAAGGAATTGGAATGCTCTTGAAAAGGACTACATTGCCATGGCATATCTGTTGCTGTGGCAAAATTGTTATGGTAAAAAAAATTTTGAGCTTTTTGACCATACCATGAAGAATTTTGCTGCTGGTTCCCTCTATGGTACTCCATGTAGTCATATGCACCGAAAATTTTAGGGCAATTTTCAAACACATGATGTTCTCCACACATAGCACAAGATTTTTCCACGGTATAAGCTCTTTGGGCTTTTCTCGGTTAGTATAGGTAATCATCAAAGGGTGCAAGAAACTCTTGATTGGATTGATTCATATCTTCCAACATCAACTCTCGAATAGATCGACTTTTATTTCCCGACATGTTGATGTCCCTTAATTTGTAGCGCACCTAATTTTTTTTGATAAAACAAACAAAAAGAAAAGTTAGTAAAACTAAGAGAAAAAATGCAATAGCAAAAACAACTAACACCAATTGTCAATCCCCGGCAACGGCGCCAAAAACTTGTTGCGCGTAATAAGTGCTACGCAATAGTGCAAGTATACACGTCGCAAGTAATAAAGTGATATGAGTATTGAGTATCGTCTCCACAGGGATTGGTTTAGGCCACTTTGCTTAAGTTACTACACTGTGAAAATAAAAACACAATTGATAATAGGAGTTCTAATTAACAAGTAAACTAAGAGCAATAAATAAAATAAAGATGTAATCAAATAAAATAAAGTAAACTATTGAGTATCGTCTTGTTTTGGGGTTTTAGGTTGCCGAAAACCTCAGTCTAGGATGGCTTGAGGGGAGCCTTACGGCCAAGCCTCGCCGGAGACCAGCAAGGCGTGGCTAAACGCAGAGGCTGAAAAGGGTTGGTCTTAAGGGGTTTATGGAAAACCCGAGAAAAAGAAAGAGCATTATCGAATGTAAAAAAATGAGAAAGAAGGGGTTTTGGGGCCGGGCACTTTGTTATATTGCTTTTAAAAAAATCAGTTCAATTGCTTCATAAATCCTCCCTTGCTTTTAATTTTTTCAAACCGAGTCTTCCCCTTGGTCTAATCACAGATCTGATCCTCCTTTCTTTTAAAAATCTTTCAATCTGGTCCCTAAATTAACTGAAATCTGTTTGAAAACGGTAAAATCACACGCTTAATCATCCCGTGTTTTGATATTTTTCACTTCGAGCTTGCCCCTTGGGTTAATTACATTCACAGTCCTCCTTAGTTTTGCCCAGTCCTCAATAAGATCCCTAAATGTCATTTTTTATTCTAATTTATAAGCCTTCTGTTTTGATTTTATTGTATTTCAATCCTCTATCGGATGTTTTTTTATTTTATTTTATTTTAAATAACTATGTTTTAATGTTTTTTTGCATTAGTATGATTTGTGGTGTTTTTTTATATAGGTATTATGTATGTTTTTGTTATCTCTTTATTTCATGTTCATTTATTTTTATGTGCATTATCATGATTAATATGTCTTTAGTTTGTCCATTCATATTATATGTGTTTTAGTATGTCTATTTTAATCTTCATATTTTATAGGTTGTTTTTTAGTATGATTGCTTTGCCCATGTTTTTTTTTCTTTTTTTATATTTTGTAATATATGTTTAGTTTATGTTGTTATGATTTTATATTTTTGTTCTTTAGCTCGTATCTTACGTGTTTGATTTGTGCTTGTTTTAGTTTATTTGTATATGGCATGTTTTTAGCATGAATTTTAGGTTCATCTTGCTTTTTAGGTTATATGTTAATGTGGTGTTATTTCTCACATATACATGTCATGTTTTAATTTATGCATAAATTATGTCATATGTTAAGTATTAGTTTCTTGATGCTAGCATGTTGCTTGGATTTGTTAGTTTGGCTTCATATTTTATCTATGTCATGCATATGTTGCATTATGGTTTTTTATATGTATTTTAATATGTATATATGTGGTTTATCAATTTTGAGGCATGTTTTTTTTTTCTTTTAATTTTGAAGTATGTTTTTTCTCTCTCACTTGTTTATGTTTATTATTATTATTATTATTATTTTATTTATGATTCGTGCATTTTGTTATTTTTGTTTAATGTTGAAATATTCTTGTTTTTACGTTTTTATATACCGAGTCAATATGAATGTATGTATTTTATGTTTTCTAAGATTGCATAACGGATATATTAATTGTCAATGTGGTGCTCTTTTATTCGAGCGTAAATGTGGCCAGTATCAAACGCAGTGATGGTGGTCTATCAGTTTACTCTCGAATAACGGGGCCCTTAAAATATACTTGTGATTATAACCGAATTTTAATTTAATCGCCACTTTAATCCGGAAAGTTCAATATTAATAAAGCGGTAATTATCAAAGTACCAATTTTGGGCGGTGTGGGGTGCTAATCCTTCCTCATCTGTAACCGACTCCCGAACCCAACGTTTTTAAAATCTATGGTTTTATGGTGTCCGGCCTACCTTAGTGGCCGGTGGCGACTCCATTTTTAAATAGAATACGATTTTTCTAAAACTTCACGGATAATTTTTAAAATACCCGAAAGATCTCCAAACACCTCGAAACTCATTTTTTTAGCGAAAAGAAGGGATATCGCTACAAACATCAATGACCATATGTGTAATTTACTTAAATAAACTTTCACAGTATAAATTGAAGATTTGTATCAAATCCTTCATCATCAAACAATTTTTTAGAGCGGCTGTTCCTAGTTTTAGTATAATCATTTCGTTTTTATCATTTAAATGAAAAAGTAATATTCCCTTTGTCCCCTTTAAATGGTCTCATGTTAATTTTTTACGTATTTTAAAAACATTGCTTAAAAATATGCTATAAAATAATTAAAATAATAAATTTTATATTTGAAAAGTTAAATTTTATTTTGTTGAAAAACTAAAAAATATAGAGAAAAATATACTTAATAAAAATTATTAAAATTTTTAAATAAACAGTTTAGGCGGGACAATTTAAAATATAAAATAAAAAAATTTAATGAAATAGAAGGAGTATTAAAATTTAAACCCTAATTTTTAAAATATCATAATGGAACCTCGAGCCATGTTCCGAAGAGACGCTGATTGGTATTATCATAATCCAAGATCTACGTAAATTTGATTAATTAAATGGGATATTGACCGGTAAATGTGAACAGAAACATATTTTACGTAATGTAATGCTTTGCCTTCACAAGTCAACATTCATCCACCCGTTATGATCATATACTATATAAAAGTAACACAAATAAATCACGATCCAAGGGCGGCACTAAAATATAAACCAATATTCTAAATAATATAAAAAACATAAATTTATATATTTACATAGCTTTGACCAATTAATTATTGTTTCGGTGTTAATTCTATTTAAAGTTATAACGGACATAAATCATAAAATAGATATAAATTTTGTCAAAAAAAAATTGTAACGAATATTTTTCTCATGGTTTCAAATAAAATCAAACATTATCATGAATCCGAATAATGTTTATAACGTAAATTAACAAATTTGGGTTGTGGGATTTAATTGTGGATGTTAAAAAAATTGGAATTAAATTATTTACCATTAAAGCCAAACTGCATTGACTGGGTTCCAAACGCCATAGTATATAGTTTCTTTCTATGAAGTTGAGGCAACAGAGTAGATTGAAAAAAGAATAGAGTTTGTTGTTCCGATGGGTTCGTCTTTCTTCCGCCTTTTGGTTGTGTTCCTCGTCTTCACAATTTCAGTGTTGGCCATTCCGACGACTCCACTGGTCTCTGCAGGTTTGAAACTCAATACTAATATCTTCCATTTCTACAGCTTTTTAGTGATGAATAGATGTGGTTGGTTGTTTCTTTCAGTTTTTCTAACATTTTCGTGCCCGACTGTGACTATTGTTTCCCTTGAATCGGATCTGTAATAATCTGAAACAAAATTTTGTTTTTCTTAATTTTGATTTCTGATTCCGTCTCTATTTGGAGTCAACATGCTCCGAATCTCATCTTTACATGAATTCATTTGTATCGGGGAATGTTGGATTGCACGTAGAGACGCTTTTATCATAGTGTAAGAGTTTAATATATTTCATAAAAAATTGTGTAGGGAAATTATTTAAAATAAAAATAAATAAATTGAAGATTAGGATAGTATATAGATATTGAGAAAATGTGAAATTGCAGATTCGAATGTGAGCAGAAAGGGCGGCGGACGCATTGCAAAACCACCTCCATCTCCGGCTCGAAACCTCCCACCCGATGGTCCACTCTAATTCCGGTTACTATATTTATAGGCATTTAAGTTTCAAATAAAGTATGCAACATCACTTGGTACATATTGGTCGTTGTCGAGTATTTTGTGTTAATTTATTGGATTCTGTCACATTTGAGTTGTTTCATTTTGCAATTTCATTTGGAATTTGTCCATGGTGTCATATCGGCTTGCAAAAGTATGCACTCGTCCATGGGCCTGCCACAAGAATTACAGCTATTGTTTATTTTCTTCCCTCTTTAGCAAATTGGTATATTAGTCTCCTAAAATAAATATCATCCGTTTTTTTTTACTAAAATCATTTGTTGGGTTCAAAAGAATATTTTTTTTAAAAAAATTAGAATCAATTTTGACAATATATCATCAAGGGCGAATATAGACGGATGACAGAAGCCCTAAATGGTAAAATTACTAGTTCAGTCCTTTTGGTTTTTAATTTTTTTAAAATAAGGGTAAGATTATACTTTGTAACCTAAATGAAAATTTTAACTTAATCCTTTTAGACTTTATAAAATTATAAGTTAAAACAATAAGGAAATTATTTTTTAGCCCTAAAAATATGTTTCTTCTGACGCCCTCATATTTTCTAATTTCACCTCTATATATTATTTTTATAAAATAACATGTCAAAATTTATTTGGGTCTTATATAAAATGTGTATATTTAAGTGTTTGATGCATGCATGAGAAGTTAAAGCCACCTGAATACATATTTCACATGAGCATAAAACCCGGCCATAAACAACAATGAATCTTTTGATTATGAAAAGTTATAAAATAATTATCTACTAAAATAAAAATAATAAATTGATCCACCATCATTAAAAACTGATTATAGATTATGTGACAATTAATAAAATTGAAATAATAAAAAAATTAACTCTCAAATTTTTACGCTTTGTTTTAATTTGATCTAATTCTAAAAATATAGTCATTGACATTTAAATATTGTTCCGATTTTGTCTTTTCCAACAAACTTGTCTACTTCCTTTTTTTAATAGTTTCTCTAGCTAAAATTAAACCTTAAGCTTTAGTCAAATTTTCTCCTCTCTTTTTTTTTTCCTTTCAATACTGAAATTGGGAATTTTAGTTTAAGACAGTTCATATAAAAGGCTGAAAATTTGTTCACGTGTCTCAATTTTAACTTTTATTTCACCTGCTATAAAAAATGGCATGGAAGTTCTAGCTAAACTTAACATTCGTTGACTAACTATCGTGTTACAATTTTTTACCTTTTTAATTTTGGATATTGTCAATTTATTGATAATTTGGCCTCAGAACTATTTTTGCAGTTGTTTGAATGGACAGCAGGCTTGAATAGCAAATAACAAAAGATGGAGTTAAGAATTGTTTGTTTCATCCTTGGTTCGTATTTGTTATTTTCCCCATATTTTGTAGATTGTCGTAGGCCTGCAAACGAACCAAACGAACACGAACATCCAAACGAACACGAACAAGGTATGTTCATGTTCGTTCGTTTAATATTAATCGAACAAATAAACAAACTCAAATAAATGAATGAACATAATTTCTTGTTCATGTTCGTTTGTTAAGGAATGTAGCTTGTTCACGCTCGTTCGTTAAAAATAATAAACGAACGTAAATGAACGCAAATTAACAAATGTGAATAATTTTTTTTTGAAAACGAACATAAATGAATGAACATATGTGAATAAATTTATTTATTTTAAATATAATACTTTTGTTATGAAAAATAATAAATATAAATTGAAACAAACATAAACGAACCGATTACCGAACGTAAATGAATGAACGAGCCCTTTGTTCGTGTTCGTTCATTTAATTAGACGAACATAAAATCTTGTTCATGGTTGTTTATTTAATAAATAAATAAACTTCTCGCCAAACTTTTCACAAACGGTTCGCTGAACGTTTTGTTCGTTTACAGCCCTATAGATTGGTTTCATTTTTTTTGGTTTCATGTTTGTTCTAGTCCTGATGGGGAGAAGGTTTGTCTTGCCTAGGGATGGCAAAAAAAACCTGAATCTGGCGGGTTTTGGCCCAATCAGGTAGGGTCAGATTTTTTTTGAATTTTTGATTTTAGGGTCAATTTTTTAAGAAGCTTGGGTCGGGTGGGGTCGGGTTCGGTTCGAGTTTAGTGTGAATATTCCCCGACCCGATTTATTTAAAAAGATATATTTATATTTATTATATTTTTATATATTATATTTAATATTTTATTAATTTTCTTCGGGCGGGTCGAGTTTAATCGGGTTTTTATTAAAATCTTGGGTTTGAATCGCAATCGGGTTATACTTTTATTATGATGGGTCGGGTCGGAAATAAAAATATATTAAACTCGGGTTGGATCGGGTCAAAACTTTAAATTCTTGGGTCGGGTTCGAGGCGACAAAAAATCCACCCTGACTCACCCCATTGCTATCCCTAGTGTTGCCTTGCTAAGCTAAGTGATTGAAAGCATGAATGAACAGTGTAAATGCATATGTGAGGGGCAGGGATGGGCGCGTGATTTTATATTAGGGGACGAACTTATAAAATTTTACGGGAGGCGAAAATAAATTTTCAATAAAAAATATAAAAAAAATTTCTAAAAAAATTACTAATCATATACGAATTTTAAATTTCTAAAGAGAGACGACCGCCTCTTCCTCCCCTTGGTCCATCCTTGGTGAGGCGTGAATTGAGACAGAATAAACTTAATCAACAATAGATTAGTGTGATTGAAACAAATCTTATGAAGATTGTGAAAATGATTCCAATTGGTTTGAAAAGCATAAAGTCTAGATTTGAACATGTATGGTCTTGTTTGTGTTTTGTGGGTTGAGAAAAATGTACGTTTGATGCTCTTTGATCAATAATATGAAAGTGAGCATATGCTTATTTATGTTAATTTGTGATTGGCTCAGTTTAGAGCACTTGTAGATGAGAAAATAATCCTTAACAGTTAAAATCGTCAATTTAGAATAGGGGTATCGATATCAATCCATTGATCTCAGCATCAATTGTCCAAAAAGATTTCAGTATAAAATTTTGGTCAGCATCGATATTAAAAAATTAGTAACGATACTCGTTTTTTAGTATCGATATTAAAATTCGTATATCGAACACTCTCCTTTGTGAATTTGAGGAATTTGACTACTAGATCCCCTCTTACGATTTGTAATGCAAATGAGCTTTTAACGATATGTATTACAAATTGGCCCCTTAAACATTTGATTTAATTTATCTAGATTCAAATGGTAAGTAAGGCTTCCTTCTGGACCTCTCTGAGAAAACATTATCAATTAGTCCCTAAGCTTATGGTCAATGATAGAATGAGTGTATGAGCTGTGATTACAAACATATTGATCTTAATTGAAGTTAAGCAAAATTGAAAGATAGAAAATTTGCCTAACGAATCTGGTTACTATGTTAAAAGAATTTTTAAATTGAAAGATCAATGCATAAAAGAAACTTTATATGATGTTTGAATGTTTATGAATTCTTATAACAACAAATCGATGATTGGATATTGAAGCTATAGAAAATTTAGTTAGCAATTCTGATCCATGAGTACCGGAAATGTTTGATAACCGATTATGTTTTTTTCTTGTCAGCCAACGTCGACTGATTTTATTAATATGAAAAACCACTGCAATGCGCCTCGTTGAAATTTTTCCTAAACTTAAATGGAAGAAAAGAGTATATCATAAAGTGGAACAAACAAGAACGAACAAACACCCAAAAGAATTAAGAAAGGAACCCAACAACAATGCAAAGAAGGATACATACAATCCCTCAACCAGCAACAATACTGCCCAGCTAAACTGCCCTCTGGAGTCCGCATAGCCAGCTCTCACTAATGGGCAATAATCCGCATACACGATACACTCTCCACACCCCCTAAGCAAGGGAATCCGCCACCTCGTTAGCTTCATGGTAGGGCCGTCCCTAGGCCAGGGCAATAGGGGTGCCCGCCCAGGGCCCTGCTCAAGAAATTTAAAAGTATAATTCTTAGCTCTTACGGGTGGATAAAAAAACCAATGATAAACATATATATATATATATGTATATATATAGCTACATAAGTTTTGAAGGCCCTAATAACAAGTATTAAAATAAATAAATCGTAAGAGTATGCTCATATTAATAAATATTAGGGGAAAATCGTAAGAATATCATAGATATTGAACCACAATATCTGCAACCATTATGTCCACAATAACATATGTTATTAAAAATTTTCACAACTGCGATACCTACAGTGATAGAAATAATATTCGTTATGCCTGCAACTGTGATAAACGCAATAACCGAATATACGATCGCAGCCGCAATTTAATTTTTTAATTTAGGGCCCGATTTTTAAGTTCGCCTTAGAGCCACTAAAATCTCAGGAACGGCCTTGCATGGTATATATTATGAAAACATACTCATGGGAGCAGCAAACAATCAGCATCAATCTGGGAAAAACAGTCCCACAATCGCTATGGTCGACACTCATGGTTCAATATCTATGATATTGTAATAATCGAGTCCGATTCTATTATAATAGACCATCTGAAACCCCATTGGGAATGAACCAACATATCCGCAATAACTTAATTATGGTATTATTATAATTCTTTTGAATGATGACTGATGGTGTAAATATTTTGAGTGAACAGATTCATTTGAATGTCTGATATTATTTTGACTCGATTTAATTTAGAATTTCAGAGACAATAGTTCTTTTCACTTAATGATATTTCAAGCTTAAATATCTCATACATGTATTCACTAAAATGATTTTTTGTGAGAGATATTTAAGTTTGGGTATCAATTCATTAAGGGGAAAGAAGCGCTGCCTCTGAAGTTCTCCACTTATTCAGGTAAGTATTTATTTATTTTATTCGTTAAAGTGATGAACTAAATCTTAAAGTTGAAAAAAGATGCCTGTGGGTTGTCTGTGTTTCTTTTTGGGTATGGAAGATCCATTGCATTGCATGAGTCAAAGTGATTCCAAAGGGTTAAGTTGATGAATTTGAGTGGACGAACAAAGCAAGCAACACAACACAAAGCTGAAAGCCCCATTGCGATTCATCAAATCAATCTGGCACTCGTCACCTTCGGGTGGTTATGAGAGAGAATACTTTTATTATTATATTCAAATCCAAAAAGGGAAACTTCAATAATATCGATTCCCCAAAACGGCATGTCTGCTTTGGGACCCATTTTATTATAATTAAAATTCTTATTTTTTGTCAGATAATTTATGTAAATCATCACAAAACTTTATTTTTAAACCTATTTTAGTCACTAAAATTTTAAAATATTCAATTTACTCACTGAAATTTAGACATTAAACGTTTTTTTGTCACCCCTCCGTTAATTTTTGACAACATCCATTTACCAAAAAAATGAAGAAAATTCTCCAAGATCGAAACGGTAAAAAACTTCATCAGCAAGAGAAAAGCAGCATACTAAAAAAGAGGCTCTCTTCGACGACATATGATGAAGATCAACGAGAGAAAATCAGAAGGTTTTTGGCCGTTTTGTGAACTTCTGATAATTTTTTGGAAAAATAGAATTCGAATTTAGATTCATGGGGCCGAAACGAAATTACTGATAAAATTTGGGACAAAAAAGTGACCACCGCCTACGAATTTTTGGGGTTTTAAAGTGACAAAAAAATTCAATGTCTAAACTTCAGTGAATAAACTGAACGCTTTAAAATTTTAGTGACCGAAATAAGTTTAAGAGTAAAATTCAATGATAATTTATGTAATTTACCCTTTTTATTTCAATTTGATCTTCATATTTTATAAAAACTAAAAGATAAGCTTAACTTATGAAAAAAAATCTTATCTGAATAAAGTATTGTTGAACCTCATATTAAATCATTGATTTGAAAACCAACAATTTATGTGTAATAAATTAGCAAGAAAAATAATGTTTTAAGTTCTTACGTTTACCAATAAATTGATTTACTTTTAACTTTTAAGAGTATTATGATCAAATGCTGATAAATTAAAACAGAGAGATTAATTATTTATTTTTGTAAAGTAGATGGATAAAATTAATAATTAGACCATTATTTTTTTATTCTTTCACATCAATAGATTAACATTTGTTATATACTTATAAAAAAGTTGAATATTTATGCATCATCAATGAATGAGAATAAATTTAATGTTAAAATTTTATAATAATATTTCATCATCTGATTTACTCATATTAATTATATGTGTATCAAACATGAATTTATAGGTCAAATATCTACTTAGTATTTAAGAAATAATAAAATTTATGATTAAAATTTTGATTTTAATTTGAACGAAAAATTATATTATGGTCTTTCTTATTATGTTATTCATAGTCCAACTGATAAAAATATTCAATTCATAAATTTTTCCATATCATATTTTTACCAAGTGAAAACTCTTTTTTAAATTTGATTTACCGTAAATATAAGTGAATATTTACTTGATAAAAAATAATAAAGTAGATTTTTATTAATTAAAATCATGGATGACTTGGTAAGAATAAACCATGATATAATTTTTCAACTTGAACTAATATTAGGTCCTAAGTTGACACGTCCAATGTTTAAATTTTTTCTAAAAAATGGCATAAGAATAAATTAATAAAAGCTTTATTCTTCATAAAGAATTAAATTTCTGATTAATATAAATTAAAAAATGAATAGAATAAAAATAAACAATAAATGTCTGCAAGAAAAATGTTTCGTTTGGTTTTAGAGAATGGAGTCCGTTTTTATTTTCTTAAAAATAAAAATGATGAAGAAAACGTGTTTGGTTGTAAAATTAGAAAAAGATTTTTAGAAAATAAAAATAAAAATAAGCGAAAATTTGAAAACATAAACAAGATGTTTTCGATATTTTCATTGAAAATGTTTTGGGAGGGTTTCTTAATTTTAACTTCATTTTAACCCGGGTTCGAATCTTTCTAATGCCATTTTTTAGAACTTTGATTTATTTACTCATATTTTATTTATTATTATTATAATAATATTTCTAACTATATTTTATTTTAATTATTTTTTATTTGTATTTTGAAAAGCTAGATACCAAAAACATTTCACTAGTTTAATTTCTAAAAACAAGTTTCCGACCCTATCAATTAAACATGTTTTCTATTTTTTTAAATAAAAATTATTTTTTAAAAATAAAAAAAAAATATTTTTTAAAACCAAACGGATTTATCTCTATATTTAATAAAAAACAATAAATAACACTCGAAAATATGTGATTTCTTTTATATTTCCGATATAAGTTTGTTTATTATATTAGATATGATTTCCTTCGCGTATTCTATGTATAATAATAATAAAAAAAACATAGCTGCCACTCAAATACTCATCAGCTCTTGCATCAGCAATATATTTGAATACCACATTGGCATTACTAGACACCAAAATTAAAAAGAAAAGGGATATCTATGCTTTATATTCTCTGAATTCATTTTTATTATCCGTATTAAGAATTGTGATTGTTTCTTCAAATAATATTATATTTAAAAATTAAATTAATTTATTTCATTAAAAATATAATATATTTTATCACTTCACTTGGAACGAAACATCTAAAATTCGAAAGACGCAAAAATACTAAAAATGTCGTAGTTGAAAATAAAGCAAATTTTTTTCAAAAGATAAAAAATGAATTGGATACTCCAATTTGATATGACGTTCACATGGTATTGGATGTGGTTGATAATGGCATCAATTTTCTGTTAATTTTTTAGATGGAATATGTTAAATGATTAAGTTTAGTATAGTTGATAAATTCAACAATCTTACTGGCACAGAATAAAATGTAATGGTGCAAATAAACTGATGAAATAGGTTAAAATGCAATGATGAAAATAGATTGATGTATTTTTTTAAATATGAAAAATTAATAATTTTTATATATAATTAAATAAAATCTAAAGATTCGTATAATATAATTGAACTTAATAATATATATACATTATACATTGAATCAAAAATTTATATATACATGTAATATTTATAAGAACTTTAAGTTTTAGTGTTTCTTTAAAAGGTAAATTTTTTATACATATATTGTGTAAATTTTATTTTATACAAATTTGTATATTTACACTATAAAACTCAAATCTTAAATTTCTATATCTAAACTTTAAAAAGTTAAATTCTAAACTCTAAATCTTATACCTTAAATTTAAACTCTAAAAACCTAAACCTCTAGACTATAAATCATAAACTCCTAACGCCTAAAACTAAAAAGACTTGTCTATCACAAAGTTATGTTGTGGTTGTGAGGGGTTGTTGTCCCTCCTAATTTTTTTTTTGATATACTAGTATTGGAAATGATTTGATGCACTTGCGGTAGAAAGCGAAATTTTCCACAAGCGGTGCATTTTTAGAGTTTATTGTTAAGGTTTTAGGGTTAACCTTTAAGGTTTTGAGATAGAGATTATGAGTTATAATTTAGAGATTAGGTTTAGTTCCCTTAAAATGACATATTGCATAATTTGAAACCCGCTTGTGCAAAAAAAAAATTCAACGACAGTGCATTAAATATTGACCCAATAGTAATTTAGGTTATTTTTAGTTTAAATATTAGTGAAATAAGACTCTTATCGATCCCACTTTTTATATTTAAAAATTTAATACATTTTTATTCTCTCAATATTTGATCCTAACTCTATCTCTTGTGAAGATATTATTAGGAAGGGAATGTATGGGGTTCAGACGCGTAAGTGGTTTAGGGATATAATGTGGGGATGGCACCGCCCCACAAGAGATAAGAAATGTGTGTTGAGGGATGCTCATTGCCTTTGCTTTCTTTATTGCTTTATCTTTCTTGCCCTTCTTCTTTTGCTAAGCTTATCTTCCATGCTTCTTGGCAAGTTGCAACTTGGCCAGCCAGGATGCTTATATCCTTTGCCCTCACTCCAATCAATGACGATCCGAAAACTAAAAAATAAGTTCCAAAATAATATTTTCCTCCAAATGGATATGCGAATTTATTCAGGGATTGTCTAGGTTTTCCATTCCCTTGGTTCCATTTTGTTAGATTTCTTGCTAAAGGTTGAAAACTTTCATATATATTCCTTGTTGAGAATTGATTGGCACACTACTTTTTCTATGTGTTAAGTAAGCTTTTACGTGTGTTATTACATGAGTAAATAAAACATGACATGAAGATATGCAAATTGCATGACAAAAGCTGACTCCTTCGGCCGTAGAAGATGGACCACAGATGTTGCAGCCTGAGTTAAGTTTATCTTCTTAAATAAAGGAAACTGCTTCTGAATTTTTATTTTTCTTTCTGTTTTTGGCAATTAATTGTGAGGCTGTGTGTATGGTTATAGTGAATGGAAAGTCAAATCAAGCAGCAGTGCCCGTGACATGCCATGTTAGATTAGATATAGCTGTGCTAGATAGCAACATTTCTCATTTTGTGGACCATTTATTTCACCACTTGAAAAACAATGTTTTGTAAATGTTTTTCTTTTCAGGATAAGTCAAATAATAGTCAACGTACACGGTTAAATATTACTAACAATAATATATTATCAAACACTATTAATTTTTAATTATTTTAAGTGATTATTAAATTAATCATATTTTAAAATAAAATTAAAATAAATTATTTCATCAGTCATTCCTACCACTTTATCCATAGAACATAAAACATAGAACATAAATTATCATAATTTATAACAGTCTTCTTGTAGATCATAAATCACCATAATTTATTGTACTTTAAAATCGTAATTTAAAGAATAAAAATAAAAATAGAATTTACCGATATTGATTTTCCTCCCAAGGACAACGGAGACATAGCAAATGACCAAGAAGCTTCTCATAATCTTTTTATGTCATGTCTCTTTTAAAACCATTTAAATCATATAAAATTCAAAAAATAGTTAAACACACAAATTATCATTAAATAAACATTAAGTAATAAATGACCACAAAATTAACAAATAAATAACTTTTTTATCCCAAAACTAATTTTGATTTTGGTATAAAATAAATATAAATAGTAGAAGACATACCTAATGTGCCAAAGACAAACATTCATAGTGAAAGATAGTGCAATGGTACACACGTTAATGCTTGCATGCCTGCTATATGTTGGCACACATATTTACGGCGGAAGATAAGATAATCTTTGATATTAGATGAAGGATGATAGGTTTTAGGGTTGTCTTCATATTAGAAAGAATTTAATAGAGAATGATAACGTGTTGTAAATAAAATAAAGAAGAGCAATAATAAAGAGATGAACAAGAATAATATGAGAGACAAAGAGAGACTTGTATTATTTCAATATAGTGTTGTATACAATACTTTCTCCAAACTCTATATTTATAGGCATAAAATGAAAATCCTAGTTTCAATGGATATTAAACCATAATAATAAAGTACGTTGAAGTCTCATTTAATATATGAATATTCACCATAAATAAAGATATTCATAACACACATAATATTTTTCTTATAAATTAAAATTTACAAATTATTTTCTTTCTCGTACCCCACATATTAATTCTAATATATTAATAAATAAAATCCTTAAAATAAAAAAAAAACAACCCAAAAGCTTAATCTACAAATCAAAAAAGACAAAAATAAAATAATTAATTTTAATTTATTAAAACCCTAATATTAATATATTCATTTGAACTTTGAACAAATTAATTAAAAAACCCTTAATCTCGAACTTTAAATACTAATTCATTAACCGGGATTAACATATTCCAGAACCGTTCGTAGGCCGATTCTCTATTTCGGTTTCTGTAAAATTAGCCTCCTCTGTTCTTGTTATATTTATGACTCCTCTCAGATCTTAGATTTATGCGAGATGTGTTACTTGGTTTGTTTTGATTGCTGGGTTTTTATTCCTTTATGACGAATCTGGATTTGGATTTTTAATCTTTCGCTTATATACCCAATAAATATTAGCTTCTGATTGATTATCTATCTTATTATTATTTTCCTTCTCATTTCTAGATTTCAGGTGAAGTTAAATTCTAGATTAGTTGGTTGATTGATCGTGGAAGAATCTGTTTGTTTCTAAATTTTAAATTGCAGAGAAATTTTTCATTACGTATCAAATTACACTTTTGTTATTAAAATAAAAAGGTGTTGAATTGTATCTGCGTTGATTCGATTGGTTTAGTAAAAAGAAAGCACGCAATTTTGATTCTTTATTACTAATTTGATTCTGTGCTGTTGTTTTTTATTGGTCTTTGTGTTGCAATGGGATTTTTGTGGCCTGCTTTATGAATTTGGCCACGAGCAAGATGACGGTAGATGACGGCGCGTGTGGTGCGTACGGCGGTCTTTGGTGGTTGGACAGAGGTGACGAGCTTCAGATTTACTCTTCTCCAATCGATAAATTCAATGGTGCCCTTGGTTTACGGCGGTAGATGACAGTTCGTGATGCTTGAGTTTCTCTGAATCTTTATTCTTCTCAACCCGACTAGTGACGGCAGCGGCGACGAGATGACCACAGGAGAACACGCCTCGGTGAACTCTACCAGATGACGATAGTGGTGTAACCATGACAGCTCTGGCAACGGTAAAACGAGGTTTAAAATTTATTATGAGAGGTAAAATATTGTTTGTTTTGTTCGGGTGGACTGCATAGAGGTCGGAACGCTATTGTAACGACTAGGATTTGACATCATGCTAAAGGAATTGGATTCTCCTTATGTCCTTGCGGTTTTTCAGATTTAATTAAGGTAACGTCTCATCCCTTTTCACCCAGAATTTGTTCTTCGTACATGGATCACTGGTGGAATTTGCCAGATATTTTTCTGCCGCGCCATGGGGTGTACTAGTGTTTCCCTACAGTCTAGCCTTGTTTCTCACAATGTTATCACTCTCATCTAGTTTGTTTCTAAAATCCCATTTAGTACCTATAGTAGATTTATTACTAGGCCTTTCAACTAATATCCAAACTTTACTTCTCTCGAATTGATTTAATTCTTTTTGCATAGCCAATATCCAATAATCACCATTTAATGCTTCTTTGATATTTTTAGGCTCTATGCATGAGATAAATGCAACAAAATTACTTGTATTTTTAAGAGAGGATCTAGTAGTTACCCATTTGGATGAATCACCCAACATCTCACCACCTTTGACATAGTTGAACTCCCTTAGGTAGGTGACCTCCCTTTCCTCTAGAGACATGTCCTTCAAGGCTTCTAGAGGTGGATCTTGTGATTCTTCCTTAGGGGTAACTTCTTCTACCTTTGATGATTGTCCTCCACATCATTGGCATCCAAAATTCCTACATCATTATTATCACAAGTATCCTTCCTCGGAAGGAGGTTATCATCGAAAACAACATGAATTGACTCTTCAACCACTAAAGTTCTTTTGTTAAATACTCGATAGGCTTTAGAGTTTAAATAATGAACTAGAAAAATAGCTTCATAACTTTTTGCATCAAACTTGCCAAATTGTCTTTTACATTGTTTAAAACAAAACATTTACATCCAAAAGGATGAAAATAAATAATGTTAGGCTTTTTATTTTTGAAAAGCTCCTAAGGTATTTTCTTTAAAATTGTCCTAATCATTATTCTATTAACAATATAGCAAGCCGTATTAGTGGCTTCCGCCCAAAAATACTTAGGCAAATTATTTTCACAAAGCATGGTTCTAGCCATTTCTTCTAAAGTTCTATTTTTCCTCTCAACAACCCCATTTTGTTGAGGTGTGCGAGAAGCCAAAAAAATATGGCTAATCCCATTAAAGTTACAAAACTCTTCAAAACCTAGATTTTGAAATTTGGTTCCATGGTCACTCCTAACACGAGAAATAGAGTAACCAACGTCATTTTGGTTTGCTTTTGAAAACATGATAAATTTTTCTAAAGCCTCATTTTTGGTACTTAAAAATAGAACCCAAGTAAATCTAGAGTAATCATCAACTAAAACAAAAGCATATTGTTTTCCACCCAGGCTCATAGTTCTAATAGGGCCAAAAAGTTCTATATGGATCAATTGTAAAACTCTACTTGTATATACATCATTAATATATTTAAAATAAACTCTTTTGTGTTTTCCTTTTGCACATGCATCATAATTTTTTTCAAGAGAAAACTTAATTTTTGGCAAACCTCTTACTAGATCATTTGAAATCAATTTTTCCAAAACACTCATGCTTGTATGTCCTAATTTTCTATGTCACAACCATGAATCATGCTCATCTTTTGCAACAAAACATGTATTTGAAATATGAAAGTCATCTAAATACACCATGTAAATATTTCCTATACAATGATCAATAAGCGCAATTTTGTTAGATTCAATGTCAATGATTTTGCAACCATTTAAATCAAACATGACATTGAAACCATAGAGGAGTGATTACCAATAAAACCAATTCCTTTAATGTGGCCTTTGAAGTTGTCACTGAAAGTTACTCCTCCTCCACTCTTTGGTTTTAGCTTCAAGAATCGACTCTTGTCTTTGGTCATGTGTCTCGAGCATCCAATATCAAGGTACCATGAGTTTGCACTTGAAGTTCTGACCTTGTAGCAATGCTCCCCTACAAACATAGAATCAAGTCTTGATTTTTGGTACCTAAATTCTTTTGGGCCCATGAGTATTAGCTCCCAAAATCTTGGTTCCCTTGGGAATCCAATAAGCAATAGCATCAACATTGTTAGAAGCAACTAGTTCTTTAAGAACCCAAACACTTCTAACTTTCTTACTATAAGAGTGCCTTTGGAAGCCTCTATGTTTGTAGCCACTAAAGTTTCTTCTTACATGGTTGGGTTTTTAATGATTACCTTTTTCAAAACAATGTGTCTCAACCTTGTTAAAAGAAGCTTTAAGACCACCCACTTTCTTTTGGTGATCATCATGTAATTTTGAAAGTAGGTTGTACAAGTCTTGGTTTTTTAAATCTTTTTTTTCTTGCATATCCACAACCTTTCTTTCAAGTTCCATGTTGGTTTTGGATAAAGAATCATTTTGATTTTTCAAATCTGAAATTGTTTTCTTGTTTTTCAAAGTGATTCTTTATACTTTAAAAACCAATTCGTCATAAATCTCTTGCAACTCATCATAAGCTTCTTGAAGCTCATCAAAAGTAAAATCAAAATTAGATGAGTTTGAGGTTACCTTAGGATCATCCTCCAATTTCATGAGACATAAGTTAGCTACCTCTTGCTCCTCCTCATCGGATGAGTCTTCATCGCTCCAAGTAGCTACATGTGCCTTGAGATTCTTCTTCTTCACGAAGCTCTTCTTCTTTAGTTGGGGACAATCGAACTTGATATGCCCTGGTTTTTTGCACTTATAACAAATGATTTGGTCATTCTATTCTTTATTTGACTTGTTCTTAAAACCTTCTCTCCGTTGGAACTTTTTTCCTCGGTTGTATTTCATAAACCTTGTGAATCTATTGGCTAGCATACCATCTCTTCATCTTCTTCCTCACTTGAATCGCCCTCATCATGAAAAGCTTTGAGAGCAACTCTCATCTACTTATTCTCCACTTCCTTCTTATTCTTTTATTTTTTTTCCTTTCTTCATAAGCTCATGAGTAAGGAGAGACCCTAAAAGAGCATCAAGCTTCAAGGTCTTGAGATCATTGGCTTCGATGATGGTGGTTTTCTTTGAGTTCCATGACTCGGGAAAAGAGTAGATAAGCTTCCGAACAAGATTATCTTCTGGGACGACTTCTTCATATCCTTTAAGCGTATTGACTACTACGGAGAATCGATCGTACATCTTTTTGATATTTTTACATGGTTTCATTTTGAAGTTCTCATAGCTTAGATTGAAGATTCTAATCTTGGTCTCCTTCACTTCATTTGTGCCCTCATAAGTAACTTCAAGCTTGTCCCATATCTCCTTCACACTAGTGCAAGAAGACATCTCGGCATACTCTTTTGGTCCAAGAGCACAAAAGAGAATATGCATGGCTTTGTCGTTGATTTATAATTTCCTCCAATCTTCATTAGTGTATTATTGACGTGTCTTAGGAACGCGCCGATCTCCTTCTTCCTTTATTAGAATGGATAGTCCATCTTTGACTACATCCTAAAGGAGGTAGTCATTGGATTTTATGAAGAGCCTCATTTTATTCTTTCAATAGGGATAGTTTACCCCCATTAAAATTAGGTATTTTGGAGATACATTATGATTCGGCGAAGTAGTTGCCAGAAGTAGAGGCCATGGCTTGACTTGTGGATTCATTAAACACCAGTAGGATCTACTCAAGAGGATGTGAAGCCTTCCAATGAGTCTTGCTCTAATACTAGTTGATGGGATAAACAATCAATGCAAGATGGCCAAGAGGGGTGAATTGACAATTAAAAATTTTGGTGGAAGCAAACCGAAAGGCAAAAAAATTGGGATAAGATTTATAGTGGTTCAACCTTCTCAACAAGTTTTACATCCACTACCTTAGCTATCTAAACTAAGGATTTCTCAAATCCCCTTGATTTGTTCTCTTTTTGAGGCTCAAGGAGATAACCTTACAAGTCTCTTAAGGTTTATACCCCAAAATCTTAAGATCACTCACAAAGAAAATTACAAATATAGCAAACAAAGAAAACCTCACAAAGGCAGTGTGTTTGCACAATTTTAGGCTCACTCAACCCCATACACTTGAGTACAAAGATTACAATAAAGAACTCTCAAGTGGGTTTACAAGATTTTACAATAAAAGACTCAAAGATGTTGGATGTATGCTTGAATGCTTTTGACTTGATGAATGGTTGTTGAAGAAACTTCGGAGACTTTATTTTATACTCCCTCATTGATTTCTAGTCGTTTGGGTAGTTGGGATATTGATTATAGCGTTGGGTTGAATTTTTCCCGCAAAAAATGTTGTTTTTTACCACTAGTATTGGTACTCGAGCACTCGTATCTATACCTGCCATAAGAAGAGAGAGCTATTGCAACAAAGGGGTATCGATAAACGACCAGCCGCATCGATACAGAGTGAGGGTTTTACAAAGGGTATCGGTATGATCTGTACCGTACCGATACCAATTTTGCTCACTGGAATCCTTGAAAGTTTTGGTTAAAAGTCTGTAGCGATACACCTATAAGGGTATCAGTACGTGTAACTGTTTTTCAAAAATTATAGTTCTAATAAACTGATAAGGTAATGGTCGAATAATAAATACAAAGATTTGGGAAATCTTTAACCCCCATATCAGTACGCTACATGCGCTACCGATACTCAATGGCAATTTGGTTCCAGTTTAATAAGGCGTACCGATACGGCTACAAACGTAGCGGTACCCTATAGCCATTAAGTATAAAACAATCTTCAGTAGCGAAAAATCGTACCAATACACAATATGTTGTATCGATACTCCTGTACCAAATTGGCTATTTTGAGTACCAAAACACTTAGAAAATATTTAGGGATTTAAGTTTTGACTTAGGAAAAATTTAAGTTTGAATACCTATCAATTTTGTGAGTAAATTGAGTATTTAAAAATTTATTTCTTTTTACAAATTTGTCCTTATTATATCAAAATCAAATATAGGTTTAACATCAGCCTTGAAACTCTCTTCGGAAGATCAATTTCTTCCTAGGCACTAAGAACGCTGAATCGTTCTAGAGAAGCGAACAAATAAAAAGGCAACTTAAGAAAAAAGAACGCTCAAGAACACAAGAGAGAGTTTAGAGTGAATGCCTTTTTACTCAAGAGATTGATGATTTACAAATGAGGTGGGGAGCCTCTTTTTATAGTTGAATCCCTGTATAATGAATGGCCGAGATCGATTTACATCAGCGGCTCAGATCGAAAGCCACCAACTAAATCCTAGCTAACTATAGAATATCTATCATGTTGGAATACTTTCCTTATGTTCGCGTTAACATGGATGTTCACTTTGTTAGATGTTACTTTCCCATGGAATATGCCTTGGTAAGAGTAGGGGTGTTAAAAAATACCTGACTACCTGACAATTTTTTTTGAGTAGTTGGGCCGGGTCTGGGCCAAATTTTTTTGGTAACCGAGTACCCGACCCGACCCAATTCTTTTAATATATTTATTTTTTTAGTTTTAAATTATATTTTAATTTTAGGTTCTTTAATATTTTTACCTAAAACTAAATTTAAATCTCTAAATTATTTCTATGTTTGTATTATGTACTTTTAAGTTTTAAAATTTTCAATTATATTTTTTTGATTAAAGAGAGGGCTATTATATTACCATAACGGGATTCGAAAGGAAAAATGAGATTAATATTTTTAATGTCTTTTTGGTTATAAACTTTAATATCTAAATATATCCAAATATTTCATTTTAAAACTAACTTTAAATCACTAATTTTTGTGTTTGGATTATGTATTATGAATTTTTAAATTTTATGTGTTCACTATATAATTTTTTAAAACTTTTAAATTAAATAAATAAATAAATAAAAATGTGAAGAGGGTACCCGTTACCCAATTTTTCGGGTACCCGAATTTCACTGGTACCTGAATAACAGGTAACCGGCTAAAGCGGGTCGGGACTCAGGCCAGCATATGTAGTACCCGAGAGAACCGGGTACATGATTTTTTTGGGTACCCAGGAATAAACACCCTTAGGTAAGATGCCATCTATTAATTTACTAGCTTTAATGTGATCGGGCCTTCTCTCAATCTCCAACGGTCGGGCCAAGTCAGATGGTCTTCTATGCAAGCCCAAGATTTTGCAAATAACCTCTTGGGCAACTCGTTGCGCATGCGTCTCGGTTGCGAATTCGCGGGCCGTGACAAGGACTTGTATCAAATTTTATTTTTGTTAATTGTGCTAATCATATTTAAGCCACTATGTCTACTATTATAAAATTTTTAAAGAAGCAAGCACATTTGGCCGGTTGGCCAAACTGCTCTTTTTTGTTCCTTCCTATTCCCTTAGGTCATGAGCTTTAGACCCTCTAGGAGCACCTCCTTCTTTCCATAATTAGGATTTGTCAAAAAAACTTAATGACTTTTCCCCTCTAATTTTTTAGAAGAAGAAAAATCATTTTAACATGTACACTATTTCGATTCTTTTGACCTTCAAACTTTTATTTTATTTTTTATGAAATTGAACTAAATTAGGTCTATAAAACTGAACGAACACGAACGAGGGTGTGTTCATGTTCATTCGTTTAACTTTAACCAAACAAATAAAAGAACATGAACATAAACAAATACAAAATTTCTTGTTCAAGTTTGTTCGTTAAGGAATGTAACTTGTTCATGTTCGTTCGTTTAAATGATAAACGAGCATAAACAGACACAAATAAACAAGCACAAACGAACATCAACTAACATAAATAACATGTATAATATGTTAAATATTTAATTTTTTGGGTTAAATCAATTAATTCAGTTAATTAACCGATTCTAAATCGAATTAATCGATAATTAAAATTTGAAAAAACTCTTAATCATTAGCTGAAACCTAAAATTATCTAACAGATTAACCAATTTTGTTTTGGTTCGAT
Source organism: Hibiscus mutabilis (assembly GCA_019671005.1). Taxonomy (NCBI): domain Eukaryota; kingdom Viridiplantae; phylum Streptophyta; class Magnoliopsida; order Malvales; family Malvaceae; genus Hibiscus; species Hibiscus mutabilis. Next base: position 10,000,167 of record CM033726.1, on the reverse strand, counting down.
CGGTTAGTTTGGTTTAACCGAACAATGAACACCCCTAGCTGATAAGAAGGAAGTTTTTAACGAGTCATAAAATAAGACTTGTCAACTCGAATGACTCAAAATTTTTTGACTTGACTCGATCTAATGCTCACCCCTAGACATATGTGAATAAATTTAAACGAACATAAATAAACATAAACGAACTAACATAAATGAACATAAACGAACATAAATGAACGAGCGGATTACAGAACGTTCATGAACATAAATAAACGAATGAGCTCTTTGTTCGTGTTCGTTCATTTAATTAAACGAACAAAAAATCTTGTTCGTGTTTATTGTTTAATAAATAAACGAACATAAATGAATTTCCCGCCGAACAGTTCACGAACAGTTCGCTGAACGTTCAGTTCGTTTACAACTCTAAACTAAATGATGGAAAAATTAACAAACCCGTTGATGCTAATGATTTTCCCGATTTCTTTACATTTTAACACTTTTTATAAATTTTACATTTTTTAATAGTTTTATTTATTTATATTTTGTTACAATTTTAATATTTTATAAATTTTAAGTTGGTTTAATTTTATAATAACAGATGTTAACTTAAGAGGCGTGTTACTTTTATCATTAGTTAATTGAAAATTTTAAGAACTAAAATGACCTTTTTTTTTTAAATTCAAGGCCCATAAGTATTATTAGACCATAATAAAAAGATGTAAATTTTAAAGCCTCAACTTCCGGTTTTGACTTTGTACAAATGATCTCATAAGATTTGCAGAGGGGAATATCTTAAAGCACATGGCCATGTCTTGAAAAAATCATACGCAGTATGTTTTAGAATTTGTGATCGGGTCAGCGTTCGTTCGAGTCGAGTTAAAAAATTTTAAGTTATTCAAATTGATGCGTCATATTTTATAATTCAACAACTTAAATTTTATTTGAATTTTTTTATTATAGTTGAGTTTATGAAATTCGAGTCGAGTCAAGTTTTGAAGTTCCTATACAAATTTAATTACAATTATTTATTATGTTATAGTACGTGTTGATTCCAATTTAAACTACTTTTTATAATCATATAAGATATACATATATATTTCTTCATATTTTTTTCATATGTGGCATATATTTCTTCATATGTGGCATATATTTCTTTATATACAAATTGAGGGACTCGGCTCAAACTTAAAAATCAATCCACTAATTATTAAAAATTTTGAGTTATTCGAATTTTCATTTTACAACTCAAGCTTTATTTAAAATTTTTTTGAGGCGAGTCAAATTTATAAAATTTTGAGTCATTTCAAGACGAGTCGAATTTTTTGCCTCGAGGCAAGTCAAAAATTTCAGTTTTTTCGAGTCGAGTTTTGTTCACCCCTATTTGTGATCAACACTATATTTAAAACAGACTAACAAAAAAAAACGCAACAAGTGGTCTCAATGAAAAAATAGATGATGTTCATCCTAAGAGACTCAAATTTAAATCATTTTGTCTACAAAATATATATATTTTAAAAGGTTAAGAATAAGTATAAAAAATATTACCTTTTAATGATTATTAAAAAATATTAATAAAAATGTAAAAAATTTAATTATTTAACTTGATATAATGAATATTTTGGGAAACAAACAAAAGCAGCCGCAAATATCATTCAAACCGAGAATCTATTTTCAATGCGAAGTAGACTGTGCATTATTTCCAAATCATTTCAAAGATCCAAACCCATCCCAAGAGTTAATTAATCAACACACGAAGGTCACTGAAATTTTGTGTATCCTAATTAATGTGGTCAGGGCAATGACTAAACCTTATCCAATGGTGAAATATCATTAGGGTTTATTAAAGAGAGTAAAGTACACTATTAACAATCAGTTAGTTCAATGGGATAAGACATTATATTTTTTAAATAATGTCAGTAGTTCAAGTTCTGACATTGTGAATGGAGCAATTCGGTTTGGAGGATCGCCCTATAATGTCCTTTTGTAATATTTAATCTGAATTAGTCAATAATGAGTTGGATATTGATAGTTATACAAAAAAAAAGTAAGGTACGCTAACAATTTGTTAAATTTAATGATAATTTTATAACTTTTGAAAGGTCCATGATTAAAATGACTATTTTTCATAGTTTAAAGGTTTGTACGATTAGGGTTATATAAAACAGGGTGAGTGTACTAATATTTTTACCATCTTTGTGTGAAAAAAGTTAGCAAATGGAATCTACAGAGAGAAATAGAGAGAGAGTACAAGAGGGACAGCCAGTGGTTAGTACTTCTCAAGGGGAAGAAAAAGAGAGGCCAATATCTACCCTACACTTATTACTGCTTTGAGTGGGTGTCACCTTCTCTATCCCTATAAATAGAGGATGAGTCTCTTCCCTTAGTTTTCATCTCCCAAGGGCACCCTTTCCTTTTAAAGTAAACCCTTTTTCTAATTCTATAAAACAACATTGGTGTGTAGGGACTGTGGTATGGGGGGTGGGGGGGAGGCACTGGTGATTGCTGTTGACAGAAGATAGAGAGCACAGATGATGGTGTGCAATGCATGCATCCCGCTCCTTTGTGCTCTCTATGCTTCTGTCATCATCACCTTCAGCCACTCTTACCCTATGTTCTTATTTTGCTTGCCATGTTCATGTTTCCTTTTGCAGGGAGGCTCTTGTTGAGTATTGTTATCCCACATATAGACCGTGCTGAACTATTGATTTTACTGAATTTGGGTTTAAAAGTACAAACTTTACATTTTTGAAGTCTGGTTTTTCTTTGAGAAATCCTTTTTTCTCTAGAAATGAGTTGATCCTCATTAGGATTTCAAAAGTAGGTTGGAATTGTTTACTGGTGAGCTCTTCTGAATTCTGATGGGATACTGTTGTTGTAATTCATCATTTCTTTTCTGTTTTTGAAGCTAATTGATTAGTATTTCTTTTTCAGTTAGAGAGATATCCGACAAGAAAACCTTTATCAACCCATATGCAAGGGTCCCTCCACGTGGAAGCCATGACATTTTAGTTGGGATATTACATGTACATATATATGTATAGCAATTAATCTCACCATACCAGTATTTCTTAGCAGCTTAAACTTATTATTAACATTTTTTCCCTGCTCTCATAGATTTCAACCTATGATCATTGTAGTGTTGTTTTAGAGCTGTTAGACTTTATTGAGCATTTTACTATGCATATTCCACAAAAGAGCGGGACAAAGCTTTCACATGTTGCTAAACCCTGGATATGTAAACTGAAATCAATTGACATTTGTAAAAAAAACTTATATATTACCCTACTTCAGCACAGCACTAGTCAAAAAGTAAAAAAACAGGCAACTTTCAAGCAGGCAAATTGGTAGCTAAGGCTGCAATCTCAGGATGAATTGTATCTATCCCTAATGCTTTTCAGACCTCCTCTCTATACTCCTACTATTTTTAGCTAAATGAATTATTCCACCCCTGTCCTCTAAACCAAGACTATAGACCTAAGAAAAATGGGAAATACTTGAAAATGTTGCAAGCCCTAATCAATCTTAGTATTACAGAAAAAGTTTAATCATAAACTAATACAAGCTTTCAACTGAAATGAGAACCAAGAAGCCACCCAGAGATAAATTATACTAAGGGCTAAATTGGATGTTAAACATTTTCATATTCACTTTATAGAAATCTTATACCCTTTTTGGTACCCATCCTTAAAAAAATTATGTTTAGGGTTTAAGATTAAAGTTTAGTATTAAGATTTAACAAATTAAGAGTAGGGTGTACTTTGTAACGCGTATTGTTTAGGGCTTAAAATTTAAAATTTAGGGTTGCGATTTAAAATTTATTTATTTTAGGATGGGGGCATGAAAAGGGATAAAAAAGGGTTTTTTTCTATAATTTTATGTTGGTTGCAAAAAGTAAAATTAAAAAAAAAAGTTATTGTGATTTTCTATTGGTAGGAGTTTTCTAGCAATTTTCAATCTCTCATCTCCAAGATTGGCTTCTTGCAGGCGGTGATTCGAGTCAAGGAAAGAGCCCTAGGGTGTTAGGGTTTCTCGAGAGTTGGCTCTAGCCGGTGATGGAGGCTTCAGCGGGGATAATGCGATGGAGGAGACGATGCTGGTGTCGGATCTGTGTTTCAGAGAAAGGCTTCCACCACGATGCCGGTGGTGCTAGATATTATGCTAGGACGGTTGAGTTGGGAGATATTGCCATAGTGTTCTTGCATTTGATTTACATGGATTTATCATTTTAGGAAATCTGAACCGTGAAAGGTTAAAGGGGAAGGAATAGAGGACCACGACCAGAATTCGGAGTCGATCCGGCGGTGAAACTAAGAGACCCAGGGAGTGGTGGTTTTGATTTTTGGTTTTAGATTTGGATAATACAGAACTAATTTAGAAAAAAAAGGGGATTCAGACTATAAAGGATGAGAAGATTATTTTGGGGATGGCTTCGATCGGAGAAGATCATCGTGATAGCGGCCGATGATGGTGTCCAAACCAGTTTCTATATGATTTTTCACAAGTTTTTAAAATATTTATATATTTTTCAGAATTGTATTCAATTTTTTTTATATAATTGAAAAATAAAAAAATATCAATATAGAAAAACAGGATTAATAGAAGGAAGGAACACAAGCTTATCAAATTTATAGTTTATGTGGTAAGTTCAGGGTTTAGGTTTATGATAAGTTTAAGGTTTATGATTTAGGATTTAATGTTGGAGTTTAGGGTTAAGAGCTTATGATTGGAGTTTAGAGTTAAGAGCTTATGATTAGAGTTTTAGGGTTACAGATTTAGATTTTAAATTTTAAAATATAGCTGTGTAATTATTTTTTTTATGTATGTTGTGTATCAAAATAAAAATAGAACTCTATTATACCAAAAAAATTACTTCATTTGTATTAGGAATATAAGCGTTACTCTATTGTACTAATAACAGTAATACCAATTAAATTATCGTTGAATCGGAGCAAATATATTTGTCCCGTTAATTAAGCTGGTCATTTTTATTATCTCATTTTATATAAATCCGAATCATGATATTTGGATTAAAAATTTAAATATCATTTCATTGTCAAAAAAAAAAAGATAGACGTAATAAATCAACACTCCAGTTTATCCCATCACTTGATTTCTGGTTTGGGTTAAGCTGACTCGAATAGATTTATTACATTATTTTTTTTTCTTTTCCTTTGTTATTGAATTTAGTTTGTTTGGTTTTTTTGACAATTTCTGTTTAAGGGAAAAGTAAGGAGAATTTTACTCCTAAATTTTAAACCCACAATTTAAAAGAAGAGAAGGATGTCAACTGAGAATTTTAACCACTTACTGTAGAGATTATAGACAGTTTGTTTGGTTTGTTGTTAATCCAATATATGAAAAGGACATATGATCAAATATATTTAAATATTCAATATGTTTTATTTATGGGTGAAGAGAGATATGAGTAGTATAATTGGTGCATGTCTCGATATGGATTTTTGTGAGTGCTTTATTTGATTATTGCTAGGGCATTAAGGATGACTTTTGTGAGTACTTTGTTAAGGATTTTGAAACAAAATTTCCGGGAGCAAGCTGGTTTATTCTTTTTTTGGTTGCGTGGTGCTATGAGATGGAATAAGACCGTGGCGTTGGTGGAACACATTTGATATGTAATGTTTAAAGTTTGGTGGTAAAGGGCTCTGAGTCAGTCTAGGCACAATGTTTTTCAAGCGTATAAGCAATCTTGTTCCCAGATTTAATTTTCTTACCTTGTTGTGGTGTACTATTTTCCTCCATCTAAGATTAAGGGGGTTTTTAATGAGGCACTCAACTTAAGTTATAGTTATAAGATTCAATCTTATCAATAAATTAATTTTTGTCTAGCAAAAAAAATATGAGTAATATAAACATTGTATTTTAAAAAAACTTTTTCCAACAAATAAACAAGAAAGTCTATGCTATTGGGCCACTTTCAACTTGATGTAATTTTACTAGGACGACATTTTTATTTATTTTTATAAAATATTTAAATAATATTATTAAAATATATTTCTCTAAAAATCGAGCTTTATTTAATAAATATTTATACGCATATCATTTACTATTCCATCTATGATTATTTTATTGATTAAACATTTAATTTTTACATAAAATATTTTTTACTCACAATCTTTTAACCACGTTGTGGTACGTCATAAAAATCAAATTCTGGTTTTATAAATAGAGCAATTGGGTTGAGAAAATCGCTTTTAAAATGTACTTATGTAGTATTTGAACCGAATTAGTCAACTAATATGTTGAATACCGATAGTTAAATAAAATTATATCAGTGTATAACATACTTGATAATTCAAGATGAATTGAGAAATGATTAACGTAACAAGATAAAGTAATTAAAATATAACACTAACCCAACACAAATGCTTGATAATTCAAGATTTTATAGCAAATTATTAAACATATTAAGTTTGTTAGGGCGAGCAAAATTAGCCGACTCGAAAAAATCAAAAATTTTGATTTGATGTAAAAAAAAATATTTATAATTTCATAAATTCTTATTGACTCAAAAAAATTAAATAAAATTCGAGCTATAAAATGAAACTCAAATGACTCAAAATTTATAGTAACTAGTGGATCAATTTTCAATTTCGAGCCGGGTCTTCCAATCCTACCTGATATAAGTATATCACATATGAAAAAAATATGAAAAAATATATGTATATGTATATATATATATCATATATGATTATAGAAAGCCGTTTAAATTTGAACTAACATTATAAATATTTACAATTAACTTTGATCACAAATAAGAACAAATCAATTCAACTTGACTCGAAAAACTTCAAATAAATTTCGAGTTATAAAATAAGTTTAGTCAATTCGAATAACTCGAATTTTTTTACCCGAATCAACTCGATCGAATACTCACCATAAAGTTTGTATAAATATTGTTGACGGAATATCGCGTGACAAAAGATTAAGTATTATGTCTATCAATTCAGTAAATAACTCCAAGGATATGCCTTTTTACATGCAAGTTTACACGGTCAGCAAGTAATACAGTAGTGAGAACAGTATCGTATCCACATGGATTTTCTACGAATTAAATGCCGTGATAAATACTTATGAAGTTTAGAATAAAGATGATGGCAATTGATTGAGGGTTTAACTAAAGAAATTTAAGTGATAAAGGAAACTGAAGTGAAGATCTAGGTAGAGTGGCAAACAAATGATGTAATGATGATTGGAAGGCTTGCCAAGGGATGTTTAAATTTCACACTAGTAAAGACAACGATTAGTAACATTAAACCTTGGTTCTATTACTGAGCATATTTTAAAGTAGTATTTTCTCGGTCGATGGCAATACCCTAAGTTAACTACTTTCAATACCTATAGGTCTATAGTGAGTTTTCAAGTAATCAACTCGGTGAAGAATCAACATATACTCCTTAGGGGTAGATTTACTTTAGGTGTAAGTTTTATCTACTTGATTTATCTTTTGTCGAAGTTTCTCTCCATAGTATTTGACAATTAATCCTTATCACCTAAGTCTGTTAAGATATTAGGGGATAATAAACATTCAATACCAACTATCATGTGGCATAAAATATGTTAACAGTAAGCACATGCAAAATAGACAATAAAGCCAAAGCATTCAATTACTAAAAACTAAAAACACGTAGCATTCATCACAAACACCTCTAGCCAAATTAAAAGATTAGTTCATGGCTGGGGAAACCGAAAACAAGTTATCGTTTTGATTCATCATCACAAAAACCAGAATTAAATCAAGAGATATGAACAAAAGAAGGAGATCTTTCGATGCAACCCTTCAATAGGTCTAGAGCTCTCGGCAAAACTGTACAGTCAAACCCTTGGTTTGCTTCTACCATTTTCTTCTCCTCGCGGCTCCAACTTGCCTGCGGCTCCTTAAAATCCTTTATATAGGTGCAGGCTGGGCCCTAATTAGGGTTAGGGTAAATTCCTAAGTTTTCAGTGCCACAATTCTTGGCAACGACGTATTCTCACTTCATAGAATTAGGGCTGACCTGGCTTTGACACGTTGCTATTTTTTCGGGCATCGTCCTTCCTTCTTTTTCCAAACATGCTTGGCATTTTTCCTCCTGCATCCACTTGCTCAAATCCCGCCAATCTTGTATACCACAATAAGAAAACACCCATTCACACTGGCACTAAAAATTGTACATTCCTCAACTCCTAGATGCAAATGCATGAAACTACTGGCAAAATATACTAATATACACCTAAAAACAAGCAATATCATAGAAATATATGCACGGAAAGTACATCATTTGAGCAGTTAACACCCCCTGAACCTAGCTCATTGCTTGTCCTCAAGTAATGCAAAATAAAAAACTATAACATAGAATACATCGGCAAAATGTTTCTGATTAGTAACACAAGCTAGCAAGCAAGATCTGGCCCTAGTTCTATTCTCAGTTATCTTACAATATTAATGCCAACAGAATTCTCAACAATTTTCAAGTGCAAAAATACAACTCTAGCCTAAGGTCATGAAGTGTGCATGAAGTGCGGGTGGTTTGCATCAAGTATCATTCAACTTCCTTAGTCAATTTTACTACCCAAACTCTATTTTTTTCATTTTATTTTTCACCAAGGGTTTCTTTTTTTTTCTTTTTTTTGGCATTATGTTTCAGGTTCACGTTATAATGTTGTTTGGCATGAGAAGTAAGGGGGAGCAGATCACGAACACCCACATTAATCCAAACACTATTACTTACCCATTACACTCATACCTTTAAGTTTTTGTTGGCCTGAGAACTAAGAGAGAGCAAACCATGAAGCCCCAAGTTAAGTATTATCTCTAAGGCAAAAGGGTGTTCTAAAAATATTTGTTTTAGCCCTGGGCAAAACATTGTTACCATATTCTTTACTTGTACCCTGACATTTATTTTCTTTCTGAGTTCAGATTAAAAAATCCTAAGTTTGTCTTGGGCACTAGATACATACCACATGTTTAAGTGAAACTAAATTTCCCTAAGTTAGAGATCAATTTCTAAGCAACTTGTCCTTACTAAGTTTACTGGCTCTTGATAAGTCTAGAGATTCTAAACTATTCATCGAACAAGGGCAAACTAAGGCCGAATATAACTATGCTAGCAATGTATTTGGCAACCAATTCAGTTCAAAGCCTTGGCAATTTTTTGTGGTTTGGTATGCAAGGTTCTACTATATCTATATGGCATAATGCAAACAAAAACATAGGCATAGCAATAAATGCGAGAAAATACATACCCCCAAACCTAAGGTATGCATTATCCTCAATGCATGAGAACACATATATACAAATGCAATGCATGCTAAAATTGAAACATGAATCTAAGGAGTTAAAAGGGATGAGGACTCCTAGGAGGAATGATCTTGTTGAGACGATCGAGTCCTTCTTCTAGTTCGGGTACTCTTTTTGGCGCTATATTCTTTTTTCTCTTTACTAGTGGCTTTAGAATATCGACCATCACAACTGCTCGAATGCCAGCAGAACTCAACATGGTCTCTTGGTAAACTTCTATGTGCTAAAAACAATATAAACCCTTCAAAATGGAAAAAGAAATAAAAAATAACTAAATACTGAAAACAAAATTTCCTAAGTACTAAAAGAAATAAAATTAAAATAACTCTCCTAAACCTATGTACAATGATCAGACTGGGTTGGCAAAAATTTACTGAATGTCCGCAAAGAGAGTGGTCTCTTTGGCATTAATCTGATTGCCTTTCCAGTAATGTTTCAGTCTTTGGCCCTTGGTTGGTGGATGGTAGGCTGAGTCAATCTTTTGTTTGAATAACTAACATAGAAAGCCGAAGAATTGCTTTCCTTTGAGTATGCCAAACTCTTGATTGCACAATGAATAAGAATACTTTGCCATGGTGGCTTTGAACAACCATATTAGAAAACTGAAGTATCTCTTTTCTGTAAGTCTAGAGAACCTTTAATTGAACTCAGCACCTCAACAATTCTTAAGCTTTAATGCTCCTTTCTCCTTTGATGTCGAGGCATAGTTATCATCATCATGTTCTAGAATTGTTGTAGTAATCTTCATTGAATCTCATTTTCTAACCGCAACATCTCTGTATTTTTGTTGTAGCAAAATTTTTCTGCTTTAGCTCTTCATTCTTAGTCATTTGGAATCTACTTTTCCATCCAGTAACTAGCCATCTAAGCACATCTCACTTCACAATATCTGTCATGATCAGAATTGATCTTCTTTGTTGCTTAATTATTTTGCCATCTGTTTCTTCTAGTATGATCTTATGCATGCAAGTCGTTAGGCTAATCCTTCGGATGTCAGCTATAGTCCACCCCATGACTTTATTATGTTGCAAACACCTTTAGCAACCTTTTCTATTGGTCTCCCTCTAAATTAGTCACAATGTTCACTAGTGAGGTAGAGTCTTTTCCCAATTAGACATATTTGAGGTGGCTTGACAATTGTTTCAATTCCAAGCTAGGTGGTTCCTCAATGGATGGTTTTGGTTTCTTAACCTCTCTCTTGGTTAGCTCAAGTAGTTAAAGTCTCATGTGGTGGTGGCTCGTGATTTCTTTTAGCTTGGTCGAATATTCTAACTCCTTAAAGGTTCCACTAGCCAGATCCTCGCACTCTTATTCTATGGTATCGACTTTCATTATATAGCAATTCAATGCCAGGCTCTCATTCAAAATGAATTCTATTAGCTTAACTACATGACATTCTTCAGGTTTATCTGTACGCTTAAGAGCTTTAAAAATGTCAACAATAGCACATACTTGTTTTACCAAGGTAGGGTTTGCATTAGGTTGTGATCTGGCATTGCTAGTGTTTACTTCCCCTTTCTCACCTTTCTTGGTTTCTTCTACTGGCACTGGTTTATTCTTATGGCAAAAAATTGGCTCTTTTTCATACGTTGAAATCTCAACTTGTTTGCCGCTCAGAGGAGTGACAGGTTTGTATTATTCTCTCTCTTTTTGCCCAACGTCCTCTATATCATTTGTCGGAGTCCCTAGAGGATTGGCATTAAGTGCCCTGACAATCTGTCCTATTGAATCTCCAAGTTTCTCATAGATGCTCTCAAACTCTAGACAGTAGCATCATTAAGCTCCATATACTCCTTTAGAGTATTCTCACTAGAAGGATTTTGTATTGGAGGTTATTACATGATTTAAGTGCAACACAAATGGTGCAAGTGAACACGTTGCAAGTAATAATATATATTAATATCGTCTCCATAAGAATTGGTGAAACTTTGACTTTTAGCTTCTAACGCTAAAAGAAAAATAAAATTGACGGTGATAGATGGTAATAAATAACAAGTAAAATACACTAAGTAAATAGAATAAATAGAAAATGAGTAATCAATATGAGAGAATTATGAGAAAGGGCCATGGTGGCCGGAGATGCAATGAATGATGGTGGTTTATGTGTGATTGGTAGTTAGGGATTTGTTGTTTGATGAAGATGAACAAGATATTTTCCACAGAGAACAATGTTTTTTCTGTATTTTCTTATCATTCTTAATTATCAAATGTATACAGAGTAAGCCTTTAATTAGGCTGATATAGAGTTTTAATATAACTAAAACAATACTTTTATCTTTAATTTAACTAACACTTCTAGTAAATCTAAACTACTGATTAAGAATAAACGCTAATTACACATTAAATAAAAACTCTAACACTCCTCTTCAACTTACACTCCCTCTCAAGCTCTAACACTTCTCAGATAACTTATACTCCCCCTCAAGCTGGTGAGCAAACATAGTAGAGCACCAGCTTGGATCTTGGATGTGATGCCATACTCATATTTCTTTTGTTGTTTCTTAAATAAAATTAATCCCCGTTCTCAAGAGTATTTGATTTAAAGAGTGAGGACAGAATCATGATGTCTTGTGCAGCAATTGTTGATGCCATTCAACTTATGGTACACTTGAGATGGTTGATGCATTAGTTGGAATATCAAGACTGCTCCACAGGATGCTCCAACATGCAATTCTTGACTAAAAGGTCTGCTCTACATAATGCTCTAGCATGCAGTTCCTGACTGAAAGGTCTGATGCGAACAATGTAAGAAGTGATAGCAGGAATCTACACTCCTCTCAAGCTGGTAGTTATACAGAATAGAGTTCCATCTTGGATCTTTGATGTAGAATCCCTTCAAAAATTCTATTTTTTAAGGTTAAATTAGAACCTCTTATTCTATCTTTTAAGATGGATGGCTAAAATAGAACAAATATTTCTCCTATATTTTAGGATGGATGGCTAAAATAAAACCAAATACTTCTCCTATCCTTTAGGATGGATGACTAAGATAGAACACAATTGTTTTTTAAGGCTAAGCTATAACATTTTCATCTATCTTTTTGATTGGCTAAGATAGAACCATTAAATAGAGAAAAAAACAACAAAATTAAATGAGTAGAAATTTCACCAGAGATGTAAGATTCCAACAAGGGAGAAGCCAAGGAACGAGTGTGGCCTAATGACAACAGTAGAAAAGAAAAACAACGTACATTAAAAAAATTAAATCGTCGATCTATTTTAGATTAGAGATGGCAGTAGTGGTGACGGCATCAAGACCATTGTTGACTCTGATACCATGTGAGAAGGGGGCCATGGTGGCCGGAGATACAATGAATGATGGTGGTTTGTTTGTGATTGGTGGTTAGGGATTTGTTGTTGAAGATGATGAATAGGATATTTTCCAGAGAGAACAATGCGTTTCTCTATATTTTCTTATTATTCTTAGTTATCAAATGTATATAGAGTAAGCCTTTAAATGAGCTGATATATAGTTTTAATATAACTAAAACTATACTATTATCTTTAATTTAAATAATACTTATTTCTAATTTAAATAAGATTTTTAGTAAATCTAAACTACTAATTAGGAGTAAACTCTAATTACACATTAAATAAAAACTCTAACACTCCTTGTCAACTTACACTCCCCCTCAAGCTCTGACACTTCTTAGGTAACTTACAATAGTAGGCTGGGTTATCGTGAGTAATGGTGTGATAGCCGGATAAATTATAGTGGCTAGTAATTGTTGTGGCAAGTGATTTCCCATCAAATATTTGGTGGAGTACTCTTCAATGCCTTCGAGTTATCCCTAACCGAATAAATAAAGATTGTGCAAGCCTTGGTGATACATCCCTACGTTAACCTTGGGTGGACAACATCGATCCCTTCACTCTTATTAGACGCTAAAATCCGTTTCTTATTCCTAAGGCTAATTAGTTCCTACCAACGGTTGTTTAAATGGAAATTGTATCCAATCATTTTGTGAATCTAGCTCTCCCAAGCTTATTGTCAAAATGTGTGCCCTTATCGCTGATAATTGCCCTCGGTGTCTCGAACCATGTAAAGATATTCTTCTGCAAGAATCGTTGCACAGTCTTTGAATCGTTCTTGGGAACTGCAACTGCCTCAACCCATTTGGACACATAGTCTACGGTGAGTAAGATATAGAGGTTGCTGAACGATGATGGGAAGGGCCCCATAAAATTGATGCCCTACACATTAAACAATTCAACCTCAATGATAGTCTGCAATGCATTTCATACCGCTTTGATATGTTTCCCGTTCGTTGACAACGGTCACACCCCTTGTAGAAATCATGGGCATCTTTGTAAAGAGTGGGCTAGTAAAATCGGACTGTAGAACTTTGGCTACTGTATGAGTTCCTCCAAAATGGCCTCCGTAAGGTGAAGAATGGTATTTTCTAACCACATTTTGTTGTTGCTCCTCAGGGATACATCATTTTATGACCTAATCTGTACATTATTTAAACAACAGAGGCTCATCCCAATAATAATGCTTAGCATCATGTCGAAATCACTTCTTTCCTTGGTGAGTAAGCTCATAAGGTAAAGTACCGCTAACCAGAAAATTTACTAGATCTGCATACCAGAGTGTAGCCGTGGTAACTAACAACTGCTCATTCGGGAATGCATCTTGGATCTCCAAGGAGTCATTGTCTATATTGCCCATGTCTAACTTTGACAAGTGATCAGCAACCTAGTTCTTTGTTCCTTTCATGTCCTTAATTTCAATGTCGAATTCTTGTAAAAGCAATATCCAATGAATTAAAGGAGGTTTGGAATCTTTTTTAGCAATTAAATACTTAATTGTCAAAAGGTCAGTGTGGACAGTTACCTTTGTACCAATCAAGTAGGAACGAAACTTGTCAAATGCGAAAACTACAGTTAGTAGTTCCTTTTTCGTCATGGTGTAATTCAATTGAGCACCATTAAGGGTTTTACTAGCGTAATATATCACATGGAAGATCTTACCTATCCGCTGTCCTAAAATAGCCCCTACCGCGTAATCGCTCGCATCACACATGAGCTCGAAAGGTAAGGACCAATTAGGGGGAATGGCAATAGATGCCATGGCAAGTTGTTTTCTTAAGGGTGTCAAATGCCTTGGCATAAGATTCATCAAAATTAAAAGCCTTGTCCTGTTCAAGCAAGTTACACAAAGGTTTAGAAATCAAAGAAAAATTATGAATAAACTTTCTGTAAAAACCTGTATGTCTGAGAAAGCTCAGATCCCTTTGACTGAATTTGGTGGCGGCAATCTCTCAATCGCGTCCACCTTGGCTTTGTCTACCTCGATTCCCTTCAATGAGATCTTGTGCCCGAGCACTATACCTTTATCCACCATAAAGTGGCACTTCTCCTAGTTTAACACTAGGTCAATTTTTTCACAGCGTGCCAACACCTTCTCCAAATTGCCAAGGTAATTGTCAAATATATCTCCAAATACTGAGAAGTCGTCCATGAAGATTTCGAGGAAATCTTTAACCATGTTAAAGAAAATTGCCATCATACATCTCTAGAAGGTTTTCGTGGCATTGCATAATTCGGACGACATCCTTCGAAATGTATATGTACCATAAGGGCACGTGAAAGTGGTCTTTTCCTGATCCTTCGGTGCTATGGCGATTTAGTTATACCCTGAGTATCCATCAAGAATACAATAAAAAGATTTACCTGCAAGATGGTCAAACATTTGGTCAATAAATGGTAAAGAAAAATAATTTTTCCTAGTAGCTTTATTTAACTTACGGTAATCCATACAAACTCTCCAACCAGTGATATTTATAGTTGGAGTGAGTTCATTGTTTTCATTACTTACCACCGTTATACCTCTCTTTTTTGGTACACATTATACCTGACTTACCCATGCACTATCGGAAATAGGATATATGATATCGACATCAAGCTACTTGATGATCTCTTTCATCACAACTTTCTTCATGGCAGGGTTAAGCCTCATTTGTGCCTCAATAGAGTTTTTATGGTCATCCTTTAACAAGATCTTGTTCATACCACTGTCGGACTGATTCCCTTTAGGTCTGTAATTGACCACCCTATTGCCTTTTTGTGCAGCGACAACATGGCAATCAACCTCTCTTCTTGTTCAGGCTGCAACTTAGAGGAAATGATTACTGGCAAAGTTTTATTGGTTCTCAAATAAACATATTTCAATTGCCCTGGCAATGGTTTTAACTCTAAAATATGGGGTTGTTCAATGGAAGGTTTCTCAGGTTACATTCCTTACTTGAATAATCAAGAGATTCGAAACTTTTACCTGGTCGACCTACCATCCATTTTGCCTCTTGCTGTGCCTCAGTGTCCGACTCTTCAGGCTCTTCTGACTCGACAAAAGAATTGCCATGGCAATACTCTTCTATGTTGTAATTAAATTTTGTGGTGACCTAAATGACTTGTCATTCTTCTGGATCATCAGCATACTTTAAGGTTCTGAAAACATTGAGCGTGACTTGCTGATCATTCATTCTCATGGTGAGCTCTCATCTCTTGACATCAATTAAGGTCATTCTCGTTGCTAGGAACTGTCTCCCAAGAGTAATAGATGCGAACTCATCTGCTTCACAATCCAAAACAATAAAGTCAGCGGAAAAAATAAACTTATCCATTCTTACCAAGATGTCTTCGATCTTTCCTTCTAGATGCACATAAGTTTTTCCCTATGCCTAATCTTTGAAAAATAGATTTTGGCATAAGGTTTATGCTTGCTCCAAGATCGCGTAACGCTTTTCTGACATAGTGATTACCGATTGCACAAGGTATTGTAAAACTAATGGGGTCTTTTAATTTGGGTGGCAAATGATTGTGCAACATTGCCATACACCCCTCCGTCACATCAACTGTCTCGAACTCTCCAAGCCTAGTTCGCTTAGAGACAATGTCTTTAAGGAACTTAGCATAGTTTGACATTTGTTCTATTGCTTCAACCAGTGGCAAGTTGATGTGCACTTGCTTCAGGATGTCAAGAAATTTCTTGAACTGGTATTCGTGTTTCTGCCTCTTCAGCCCCCTGGGAATGGCGGTGGAATTCTGATCTCTTCATCTTTTCACTTCTCATCGAAGTTGAAACTCTTGGATGGACTTGCCGTGGCAACTGCTGAAGGCTCATCATCAATGATTGCAGTGGTATTGTTGCTCGATACATCTTTCTGAATAGGATTACTATCCTCAGATTGGATAGGTTCATTATTTTCTTTTGATCCACTTCGGGTGGTTATCACCTTACATTGTTCATGGCACGTTCCTCGTACAACCTTAGTGTCACTGGGTAAACCTCCTTGTGACCTTGTATTCAGAATCTGAGCAAATTGCCTGACTTGTGTCTCCAATGCTTTTAAGGCTGCTCATTGATTCTACATTGTCATCTCGGCCCTGTTAATAAACGCGTCAGTCTTTTTCATGAAATTACTAATTTCAGCCATATAAGACTCAATTTTCATCATAAAACCATTCATAGAGTTTTCAAAAGAACTTGATGATGTTGTTTGTTGTTGCGACATCTGTTGCCGTGGCATGTTCTACTAGAATCCTTATGCTTCTACATTCTGGCATTGCTGATTAGTAGAGTTGTTCTGGTTACTCCATGAAAAATTGGGATGCTTTTTCCAGGCCAGATTATACGTGTTGGAATATGTATTGTTGTTTCGGTTGTGGTTTCCAAAATAAAAACTAGACTCTGGGTTCTGCAAGAACTCAGAAGAATCATGTTTAGCATTACATAAATCACAAAGTGGACCTATTACCTTGACCTTCTGTGTGTTTCTGGGTCTCTGCATATTCTTAACCAAATTGGTTAATGTCGATAACTATGCTATAATTGTATCTGACGATTCTAGCTCAATTGTCGAGGCATTTTGCCCAACAATTCCCCTTTTAGTGGTTGGGAACTGATAATCATTTTTGGCAAGTCTGTCTAAAATCTTCATAGCTTCCTCTGGTGACTTGTCTAGAAGCGTTCCATGAGGCATCTAGTATCAACCTTGTCGGTGCGTTGACTGAATTGTAGAACATCGTTGCTTGAGTCCAATATCTAAATCCGTGCATAAGACATTTGCGTAGAAGTTCTTTGTACCACTTCTAAGCCTCGTATATGGACTGATCATCTACCTTTCAAAAAGAAGTAATGTCATTATACAGTTTATCAGTCATATTTGTAAAACTAAATATAGAAAGAAAAATCTGGCATAGATCTATCCAAGATTCGAAAGATCCAGATGGGATACTATTTAACCATGTTTTCGCCCTATCCCCCAACGAATAGGGGAATAATTTCAGCCTTAGGACGACCTTAGGGACTCCTTGTTGCTTGAATGAATCATAGATTTCTAAGAACGATTTGAAATGCTTTTTGGCATCCTCAGTCACTGATCTGCCAAACTCACCAACTTTATTGATCATATTAAACATCACAGGCTTCAACTCGTAGTGGGCGGCTTGAATCTCATATGTGACAACTCCTGGAGTGAGACCGTCAAGATCTTGCTCTAAGTAGTCCTGGATGGGTCTATTTCGTACGATAACAAGTTGATCCATTAGAGCTACTATGCCTCCTACTGCGGCATTCAGATTGTCAACTGGATCATTAGGTGGATATGCCATTTCTTCTCTCAACTCTCTTCTTCTTCTACAGAAAACACATTTGATCTCTGGTTCAAATGGATAATCTGGTGTTTTCGATCTTGCCCTGGTCATACACCAATGCAAAACCAAAGTTATTAGCTCTTGAAATCGAACACAAAAATAAATAAAATAAACAAAGGTGCAAGAAAACAAAAACAAAGTTGTTATTGCCAATCCCTGGCAATGGTGCAAAAAACTTGTTGCGTGTTTTGAGTGCTTCGCAATTGGTGCAAGTATACACATCGCAAGTAATATTATAGTAAAGATATCGTCTCCACAGGATTGGTGAAACTCTGATTTCTAAATTCTTGCACTGAAAAGTGAAATGAATTGTGATGGTAGGTGTTTGGAAATAACAAGTAAAATTAAGGAAAAAATAATCGATTAAGAGAGTAGGCCGGGTTATGGGTAGTGGTGCAATTGCCGAATGAATTGTTGTGGCAATTGATTGCTGAGACAACTCAATTGCCGTGGCAGCTAAGACCGATTGAATTGTCCTGGCAATTAGTTTATTCCTTCAAAGCTCGGCGAAGTGTTCTTCACTGTCTTTGAGTTATCCCTAACCGAAGAACTGGTTAATTATGCATGCCTTGGTGATACATCCCTGCATTAACCTTAGGTGAACAACAACCGATCTCACACTCTTTTTAGCCATTGAAATCTGACCCTTATCCCCAAGGCGGATTAGTTCCCACCAACGATCATTTGAATAAGAACCACGTTTATTCGTTTTGTGAATCTAAATCTTCCAAGTATAGATAAATAGATAACTCTTGAGATCCTCTCCCAATTCACTCAAAATCAAAAATAAGAATCAAGAATGAACAAACCTTGAATTTAAATTACTATAAAACACCTAAATCATCCAATCATTTATCACACCATAAACCCAAATAACCCTAGCCAGTTTAATTTAGTTCATAGCTGGGTAAAAAGAAAATACAATCAAAATAGTCCCAGACATGGATCGTATAAACAAAAATGAAGAAGAAGATGTGTTGGAATTGTGCGACCAACCATTTTCTCTCTTTAGAATCCCCTCCAAAAGCTACAATTTGATCTTCTATTTGTAGGACAGTTTTTGATCAGATTTGTTGTTGATGAGGATAGGAATAAGCTTGAATTAATTTGAATAAGAGATAATTAATCTCTTTTATCTTTATCTCCAAGAAACTCTTCAAAATCAAAGCATTTATCCATATCCAATTCTGTGTGTAAATCCAAATCTAGGGAATTATCCCTTGCTTTTCGTATTTATCTTGAAAATTGGAGGAATTATCCAGTTTTATCCAGATATGTCGCGGCAATCAGCTTCGGCAACTCCTTCAATATTCTCCCTAATTGCCACGGTAATCCTTTCAGTATTCTCCTTAATTGCCATGACAATCCTATCCTGTACAAAATAAAGCACACCAGCAGCAAATTTTCCACAAAAACCAACCAAAATACAATACCAAACTCAATAACTAAGGAAACTAGGAAATTATGTATGAATTGTAACCCTCTCGACCCAGCCTAGACGCCCATCCGAACCAAGACGGGTACATTAGGTTTGTCGTAGCAAACTGAAGAGATACAAATAAACCCGGTCTATTTTTTTATCTTGTCTAAATTCCAATTATTAACCCTACATGTTCATGCAGGCATCAGGTGCAACCCCAACTCAATCGGGCATCAATTTGACATCCAATTGATCACACTAATTTAGGGACCAGATTGCAAATATAGAAAATTGTAGGACTAAAACTCACTTTTAAGTTACCAACCTTTAATTAGCCAGGTTCCATGCATATGTCTCAAATTTCGGCTCAATCTAACCATTCAATCATAAGCAAATGCATTAACAAGATTCAGGTATACAGCCGTCCGTACCGATACAGGTAAGCTCGTATCGATGCGGTTTGAAACACCCCATTTCGGTATACCACCATATCGTATCGATACGCCTAACTGAAATATCTAACTTTTGAAATATTACTAACCGTACCGATACGGCTCTATAGGTGTTCCGGTACACGGACTCGAGTTGAAAGAGAGAAATTCCAGAGGCTAAAACTCGTACCGAAACACCCATACCCGTATCGGTACGCCGGGCCAAATTTACCTCGGCGTATCGAAACACACAAGGCCTGTACTAATCCCACAAACCTAAAAATGCCTAGCCGTACCGATACGGTCCCCCGCGTTTATTGGTACGCCTAGACCTGTAATGTGACATTTGGCTGGTTTTTCATTTCAAAAGCATACTCAAACCGTTCCAACATGCCTAAAACACAATGCCAACATGCCAAACATATCACAAGCAAACTAGCATCACAATTATAACAACACAACAAGGGTTCATGCATCAAAAGGGAATCTATAGGCATGCTTCCTAATTTTGCATCGAAACACACACTTAAAGACAAACCAACACCAAAATTAATCTTTAAAGGCCAATTACAACCCGAGAGCAACTAAAGAAACTTGCTCAAATAGGGAGCTCAATAAGTCATCTCCCAAATCAAAACAAGTACCTCATTGCCTTTATTCTTATAGTCTAGTCCAACATACTTTGTTAACCAAGTCTTGCTGGGATCCCCTTGCTTCTTGATACCTTCCAAGACCTCAATTATCTGCATTGATGGACAATGAGAGCGTAAGTGTAGACTCTCTAAGTGAATGCTGGCAAAAGTGGCAAAAGATATGTGTTGGAAAAATAGTAAATAGTGCCAAAATGAGTCTTTTGCGTGCAAGTATACACGGTCTGCAAGTAATACAACTGGTAAGCTGAGTATCGATCCAACAAAGATTGACTTGGAATTCAATTGCTTTGATTGTTACTTGCCTTGAGTAAAAGTTACTTTTTTTGTGAAGTTTGTCTTGGAAATAATTGAAATAAAATAAAATAAAATAAATAAAAGTAAGACGTTGGCAAGGAATGTGTTTTAATGAATGATGAGCGTTGGCTGGTTTTCACGCTATTCATGCCGTGCCAGCCTTTAATAACAACCTGTCTTGGCATTGTTTGCCGAGCAAATTCAAAATTAGCAAAGCCTCTCTCTATGGTCATTGCCCTAAATTGATCATGTAAAATCTCCTATATCTCTATAGTGCATGCTTTTAAATAAACCAACTTGATTAAGATCCAATCTATACTCCTAAGGAGTAGATTTCACTCCCGAAGTAAGTTCATCTACTTGAACGACTTCTCTCGAAGCTTCTCTCCTTAGTATTCAACAACTTAATCGTTGCCACCCCAAGTCTGTTAAGATATTGAGGCGCAATAGGCCAACAGTGTCAGCTCTCACTTGGCATAGTATTTAGAAAACATTAAAGTATGTCGAATAGATAAAACATTGCCAAGGTAGATTTATTATTAAAAACTAAACATGAAAACAACATTTCAACACAAACATCCCCCACCAACTATTGAATTAGTTCATGGTGAGGGATTTAACCGAAAAACCATAAACATTTTCAAAATACATCATCATTAAAAAAATAAAAATAACTAAATAAAGAGAATGGGCAAGAAGGGGGTCTCTCGATGCAGCCCTTCAATGGCTCCAAGCCCTCGGTCTAGTTGGTCGAACCACACAGCCTTCCTCTTCCGATCGCCAATGAAATCCTCTCCAAGTTCCTCCAAAAACCACTCATTGAATGCTTGCTTGCTTGGTCTTTAAATATGTGTGCAATGAGGGCATAGGATGAGCCTTTGAGTTTGAATTTGAATGCGCAAGGGATCAGAGATGTGATCATCTTATCCAGATTTGAAGTGATAAGCTGATAAGGTTTTCACTAGGGCTGACGTCATATTTCGCCGATCCTTTGGTAGCCGAGCTTGGCATCATTCAATCCATATGTGCCAGACAGAATTGGCATCATATTTTTTTGTCATCCCATTTTTTCAGAGTTTGATCAAATGTTACTTTTTCGCAGCCTGATATGGTCCTATTTTTTCGGGCTGGCATTGCCAAGGGTTATTAGCATGGCATCAAGTTCACTTCTCTGCCAACGGTGCTTGGCATTGTCTGGTCCATCTGTGCCAACAACACTCGGCGTTCTCTCTGGCATTCCTTACTGCGATTCTTTTCTGTGCCAAATTCTATGCCAAACCTGCAAAATTTCCAACAAAACAAACATTCACACTAGCATAGATAGAATTCTAAACTCCTTATACAAATGCATGATTTTAACAACCTTATGCAACTAAATGTACCTAAAAACAAGAAAAAGCATTGTAAGATTGGCATTAAAAATAGTACTTTTGGAGAGGTAACACACCCTCAAACCTAACTCATTCCTTCTCCTCAAGTAATGCAAACAAATATAAACAAAAACTGTGAAAATGTTACCTCGACAAAATTTTTGTTAAAATGCCAACAAGTACTGGCAATCAGATTTTGGCTCTATTTCTGTCCTCAGTATCTTAGTGCAATAATGCCAAGCAGGTAGTAATTCAAGTGCAGCAATATAACTCTAATCTAAGTTCATGAAGAGTGCATGATGTGTAGGCAATATGCATCAAGTATCATTTCACTCCCTTAGTCAATTTTACTACCTAAACTCATATTCTTATTTTTATCATTTTTTTCTTTACCAAGGGTTTCTGTTGGAATTAATTTAAGCTTGCTTCGTGACACTATTTAGCATGAGAGATAAGAGGGAGCATACCACGAATCCTCACCTTAACCTAGACATCACTAGGCTTTATCTTCAACTCATACCCTAAAGTTTTGGACATGAGAACTAAGAGGGAGCAAACCACGAAGCCCCAAGTAGCTTATTATCCCTAAGGTATAGGAGAGTTCTATTTTTTTCTTGCCTTGGCAGAACATTGCTGCCTTATTAGTTTCTTTTACCCTGGCACCATTCGATCTTTTTTTCTTTTTTTTTAAATCTGAGCATAGTTTCAAAAAGTCTAAGTTTTCTAAGGAACTAGATACGTACTACGTGTTAAGTGTAAGTTCAATTCCCTAAACTAGAGATCAATTACCAAGAAAACCTGGCATAACTATTCTGCTGGCATGGCATTGCAACTAAAGATTAAAATTTCTTCATTGGACAAACACCTAGATCAAATTAAACTTTCCTAACAAGTTTTAACATTCTTTAAAATTAAACCAAGGCAAAAAAAATTCTTATTTTAGTGGTTCAATATGCATCTATTCTAAATGACCTAGATGGCATGGCAACAGAATTTAAACATGAAATGTATGGCATG
Organism: Hibiscus mutabilis; assembly: GCA_019671005.1. Classification (NCBI taxonomy): domain Eukaryota; kingdom Viridiplantae; phylum Streptophyta; class Magnoliopsida; order Malvales; family Malvaceae; genus Hibiscus; species Hibiscus mutabilis. The sequence goes on along the minus strand of CM033726.1, from coordinate 9,977,050 downwards.
GCATAAATGTGAGAAAATGCACACCCCCAAACCCATGATGTGCATTGTCCTCAATGCATGAAAACAACACATATATACAAGAAAACATAAAAATAACATGCATGATCATGTAAATGCAATGGAATGACATGCAAAAGAGTTTAGGAAGAGGAGGACTCCCATTTGTAGACTTCTTCTCGTGTGGATTGGCTGGCATGGCATCATCGCTGGCAGAGGGCTCGGTAGGGAAATCTAGAAATGCTATCACAAAATCATGGGACATTTTATTCAAGAACCTCTATGATGATAGCATCTCTCTCCTTTGTGTAGTGCCTTATCTTATCATTGAGTTCCTCGATTGTCTCTAACTTTCAGAGAATGATCTTCTGGCGATGGTAAATTTGAGACAGCACTGCCAGTGAATTGGCTGGCATGGTGGCTGGCACTGCCTTTGACACCTTTGGCTTTGGCATGGGCACTTTTGCCTTCCCCTTGCTTTTGTCTTTTGGCTCGGCAACGGTGAGTTTTCTCCAAATAGCAGCTGTGATTGTTGTTCCCTTGATCCTTTGACCTTTATCTGTATCAAGCTTTGGCACACCATGGAGTATGCAAATGTTAAAAATTAACAAAGGAAAGAACAAACTGCCATTACCTCTTGCTGCACATTTATAAGTTTCATCGATGATGAGCCTGCCAATGTTAATTTTGCGCCTCATTATGATGTAGTGCAATAAAATCAGCATTTCTTCCGAGATGGTCTCATTGTGGGTTGTAGGCATCATATTGGCATTTAAAAATTAATTCCATTCTCTCGGTTGTTGTTTCAATGCCAATCGTTTCACCGTTCGGTGGCCCTTCGATGACATTATCCATGTTGTGCCAGGCTCACACGAATATGACAGCAACTTCTTTCTCTTGGCAGCATTCATCGAATTGGCGTACTCAAAATATTCATCCCTGCACCATCCAAATAAAACATAGTGTTAATATATCCTTCATCAAAACAAACACACGTACCTTTAATCATCAAGAATGGTGAATCTTTGGTACACCATGGAGCATGCAAATGTTAAAAATTAACAAAGGAAAGAACAAACTGCCATTACCTCTTGCTGCACATTTATTTAATTTTGTGCCTTATCATGATGTAGTGCAATAAAATCAGCATTTCTTCCGAGATGGTCTCATTGTGGGTTGTAGGCGCCATATTGGCCTTTAAAAATTGATTCCATCCTCTCGGTTGATGTTTCAATGCCAATCGTTTCACCGTTCGGTGGCCCTTCGATGACATTATCCATGCTGTGCCAGGCTCATACGAATATGCCAGCAACTTCTTTCTCTTGGCAGCATTCATCGAATTGACATACTCAAAATATTCATCCCTGTACCATCCAAATCAAACATAGTGTTAATATATCCTTCATCAAAACAAACACACGTACCTTTAATCATCAAGAAGGGTGAATCTTTGGTCACAAGATGGACATAGAATTCATGAACAATGGTGGCATCAGACTGGGTCAGCATGTAGATAGAGTGTGGTCTAGCTGACGACATGTTATCCTTGGCAAGAAGGTCTGCAGAGAACTCAAAAAATGCTGCCAGTGTGTGGACAGACATGTCATTGCGGGTTTTCTTCATGGCATGGTCCCTGACATGAACATACTGCCAAAGCATCGAGTTTCACTCATTGACTTTCTTTAATTTCTAGAGGTTGACCTCTTGGCATTGATATATTTGGGAAAGCATTACCAATGAACCAGATGGCATCAGAGTCTCGGGTACTGCCTTTGGCATCCTGGCCTTTGGCATAGACTCGACAACCTTTCCCTTGTCTTTCTCCTCTGTAATGAGTTACCTCCACAGGGCGGGAGTGATCGTCATTCCCTTCAGCTCTTGAGCTCTATCTATATCAAACTTTGGCACACTATGTTGCATGCAAATGTTATAAATCAATAAAAGGAAACATAAACCCCCATTATCCTTACTGGCGCATTTATGAGTTTCATCAATAATAATATGACTGATATTGATCTTGCGGCCCATGATGATTGAATGTAACAATGCTAGTCTTTCAATGCCAGCCGATTCACCGTCCAATGGCATTTTGATGACACAGTCCACTTAGTGACAAGTTCACAAAGTTCCTTCAACATCATCTTCCTCTTGGCATCGTCCAAGGCTTCAGAAAACTTGGTATGTTCATCATTTACAACAAGTTCATTCTCCGCATTTTGTTCAACCACCATATGTCAGTCCTTACCTTGGCATTTTACTTGGCAACAAAATCTTGCATTCACTCAAAAGAACCTTTCAAAATAGAAAAAGAAAATAAACAAAAAACTAAAAATTTAAAACTGAGATATCCTAAGTACTAAAAAATAATTCTCCTAAATTATTCACAATGATCAAATTGAGTTGGCAAAGAGTTACAGAATTTTCGCAATGAGAATGGTCTCTTTGGCATTATTCTGATTTCCTTCCCGGTAGTGCTTCAGTCTATGACAATCTTTTGTTTAAATAACCAGCATAGAAAGCCAAAGAATTGCTTACCTTTGAGTATGCCGAACTCTAGATTTCTCAACAAGGGAGAATGTTTTGCCATGGGGGTTTTGAATAACCACCTCAGAAAACCAAAATACCCCTTCCCTATAGGCCTATCAAATCTTTGATTGAATTTAGCACCCCAGTAGTGCTTAGGCTGTGGTCCTTCTATTTCGTTTGATGCCAAGGTGTATGTATCCTCAACCGGTTCCAGACTTTCCATAGCATTCTTAGGTAAATCTTTAATTTCTGGCAGCATCATCTCTGTCATTATTGTCACGACCAAATTCTCTTACGCCAGCTCTTCATTCTCAATCAATTGGCATCCACTTTTCCTTCCAGCAACAAGCCATTTGAGCACACCTTACTTCATGGCATCAATCCTGACCAGAATCGATCTTCTTTGTGGCTCAATTGTTTTACCATCACACTGTTGTTTTATGGCATCAGCTTTCATTCCTTGGCAAGTCAATGCCAGGTTCTCATCCAAAATGGATTCCATTAGCTCAACTGCATGGTATTCTTGAGGTTTATCTGCATACTTAAGAGCTTTGTCAATATTAAAAGTAACATTTATTTGTCTTACCAATGTAGGGTTGGCAATTACTGGCTCCACTAGTTGTGCCGAGGTGGTGTTGGCATCAGATTAAGATCTGGCATTGCTGGTGCTTGCTTCCCTTTTCTCAGCTTCTTTGGTTTCTTCCACTGATATTGATTTATTCGCATGGCAAATAAATGGCTCTTCTTAACACGTTAAAATCTCGACTTGGTTGCCACTTAGGGGAGTGACATCTTTGTTTTGATCTCTCTCTTTTTTCTAAGCATCATCCGTATCACATGGCAGAGTTTCTAGAGGTCTGGCATCAGATATTGGTATGGCATCATATAGTGGTATGGCATCATCAGCCTCTGCCTCTTCTTTCTCTACGTCCTTGGGTTCACCTGCTGGCACTAATTCCTCTTCCTGGCAAATAATCGGCTGCTTACTTTCGTCATATTGGTTTAGAACTTTAGGATATCGCCCTTCTGCCCTGGCATCGAACTTGGAAACATTATCTAGCTTTGCCTCAATGTTGTTGTGTTCAAGATCCTTGCCCTCAAAATTTTCCTCACACTCTATTACCACTAATGAGTCCAACGTACCTGTTGTTGAATACTCATCATCAGTATAATATATTGATTCAAGTGTGTTAGGAAAAGCCTGATACTCGTAATGTTGATTCTGAATTCCTTGAGGAGCAGATGAAGGAAGAAAATTGCTAGCTTGTTGATGTAGCATTGGCATGGCATTCTAATTGTTACCACTAACTGAAGCGTTTGCCACCTCTTGCTTCCTTGATAGAAGCTCTATCTCGTTCTCTTGAGGCATGCCATTCACAGCATTGGCAAGCCTCCTTACTTGTTCTTCCAAGCCTCTCATAGCATCCGTGGCCTTTTCAAATGCATCTCCAATGTAATTTATTTGCTCTTAAGGTGGATTGTTGTGCATCAGCATATCTTGGGATGACATTTTTTTAAAGTCTGGTGGTGCAGCAAAGTTGTTAGGTGCATAAAAATAATCGTCGTCTTGATTATTCCAAAAACTATTTTGATGCTGGTTCCATCCTTGGTCGAAGTCGTAGGAGGAAGGATTGTTCACATTATAGTGCCCAGTATAACAATAGGAATTAGGGTTGAAGTGGAAATTGTCAAACGAGTGGCATCCTCTACAATAGGCACAAACAATGGGTGTTGCTTGCCTTTTGCTGAACTTGTTAGGCACTTGCATTGATGTAATCATGCTTTTCAGTTCAGAAATCCGTGTTGAGAGTGTTGTATAGGCATCCTATTCATGCGTTTCATATCGTCTTTGCTCATGTACATCTCTTGGAGTTGGATATTGGTAGTCATAAGTGGGAAAAATGTAGTCATCATCATACCATGTGTGGCTGTCCATACTCTTCTTTGTAGCTTTCCTAAAAAAAGAAAAAAATGATCCAAAAAAAAAAACAAAGTTAGTAAAATAAAAACAAAAAACAAGTAAAAATTAAAGCAATAAATTTCGTTGCAATTCCCGGCAACGACATCAAAAACTTGTAGACTCTCAAAGTGAATGCTGGAAAAAGTGGAAAAAGATATGTGTTGGAAAAATAGTAAATAATGCCAAAATGAGTCTTTTGCGTGCAAGTATACACGGTCTACAAGTAATACAGCTGGTAAGCTGAGTATTGATCCCACAGAGATTGACTTAGAATTCAATTGCTTTGATTGTTACTTGCCTTGAGTAAAAGTTGTTTTGTTGTGAAGTTTGTTTTGGAAATAATTGAAATAAAATAAAATAAATAAAAGTAAGACGTTGGCAAGGAAGGTGTTTTAATGAATGATGAGCGTTGGCAAGGAACGTCTGGTTTTCATGCTATTCATGTCGTGCCAGCCTTTAATAACAACTTGTCTTGGCATTGTTTGCCAAGCAGATTCAAAATTAGCAAAGCCTCTCTCGATGGTCATTACTCTAAATTGATCATGTAAAACCCCCATATATCTATATAGTGCATGCTTTTAAATAAACCAATTTGATTAAGATCCAATCTGTACTCCTAAAGGGTAGATTTCACTCCCGAAGTAAGTTCATCTACTTGAACGACTTCTCTCGAAGCTTCTCTCCTTAGTATTCAACAACTTAATTGTTGCCACCCCAAGTCTATTAAGATATTGAGGCGCAATAGGCCAACAGTGCCAGCTCTCGCTTGGCATAGTATTTAGAAAACATTAAAGTATGCCGAATAGATAAAACATTGCCAAAGCAGATTTATTATTAAAAACTAAACATGAAAATAGTGTTTCAACACAAACATCCCCCACCAACTATTGAATTGGTTCATGGTGAGAGATTTAACCGAAAAACCATAAACGTTTTCAAAATACATCATCATTAAAAATAAAAATAACTAAACAAAGAGAATGGGCAATAAAGGGTTCTTTCGATGCAGCCCTTCAATGGCTCTAAGCCCTCGGTCTAGCTGGTCGAACCACGCAGCCTTCCTCTTTCGATCGTCAATGAAATACTCTCTAAGTTCCTCCAAAAACCACTCATCGAATGCTTGCTTGGTTGTCTTTAAATAGGCGTGCAATGAGGGCATAGGATGAGCCTTTGAGTTTGAATTTGAATGCGCAAGGGATAAGGGATGTGATCATCTTATCCAGATTTAAAGTGATAAGCTGATAAGGTTTTCACTAGGGCTGATGTCCTATGCCGCCAATCCTTTGGCAGCCGAGCTTGGCATTGTTCGATCCATATGTGCCAGACAGACTTGGCTTCCTATTTTTTCGCCATCCTATTTTTTTAGAGTTTAATCAAATGCTATTTTTTTTGCAGCCTGATATGGTCCTATTTTTTCGGGCTGGCATTACCAAGGGTTCTTGGCATGGCATCAAGTTCCCTTCTCTGCCAACGGTGCTTAGCATTGTCTGGTCCATCTGTGCCAACAACACTCGGCGTTCTCTCTGGCATTCCTTACTACGATGCTTTTCTATGCTAAATACTATGCCAAACCTACAAAATTGCCAACAAAACAACCATTCACACTGGCATAGACAGAATTCTAAACTCCTTATGCAAATGCATGATTTTAACAACCTTATGCAACTAAATGTACCTCAAAACAAGCAAAAGCATTGTAAGTTTGGCATTAAAAACAATACTTTTGGAGAGGTAACAGTAAGCACACAAGGCTTAGTGAGGAGTGCTCAAAAACAAACACCATCAATGCATTTTTAACCATTTACTTAACATCATCCTTTTAAACATCATGCCCCCTTTTAAAACATGCACTTACATCATTAAAACTAGCATATTAAACCATATGCTACGTGTATCATTAATCAACAGCAAATCACATTGCTAACCCTCCACTTAAGTCTTACCATGCAATACTACCAATTGCAAAGATCAAGGAGAAACATGTGTAAGTCACGTTATACAACATAAACCATTCTAATGATACATTAACAATTATATTGGCTTACAAGTGATCATTAAACAATTCCAATAACAAAAGAGTTCATCGGATACACAGATTCAACAAGTGTTAACCCAACACTTCAAGCAATCTCAATCGGAATAGCGATACAGTCACAATCGTGGTACATTAACAACTGGGTACACTTTCAACCCACGGGGTTACCAACCCCAATCATCGATTAGACGCTTAATCCACTAACGAGAGTTTTGGTACCATATAACCCATCGACCGTTAGGGTACTTGGATAGAGTATTCGGTACGACGTATAAACCCTTCAACATCCAAGGTGACTTATTTACAGTGCACTCAATCCTATGGCCGGCCAACTATATCCGATAACAATTTTAAAACCACATCACTTGCCAATATAATTAACCATTTAATATTTACCTCACTGTTTTAAACAAGCATTAACCAAAACACTTTTCCAAAGCAACAACCATGCTTTAAACCTTAAGTATAAACCATACTTACAAGGATCACTTACCATGTGCATCCTTCAGCAAAACATGCTTAAAAACAGTATATCGAAACCTTTCAAACATGCTTAAACAGTAGGAAACATGTAATCAAAACAAGTGCATAAAATCATTTCAACTTAGCACAACCGAGAGAGTAGTACCACTTTATACTTACTTTCGAGTCCAGGTAAGCATTTCAAGCTCTACCTTAACTCCCAAAACTCTGTTCCAAAACATCAAAATGCTTTAAACCACGTTTTCACTCACCGATATGGGAAACCTCGATTCGTCGGCGCTAAATCAAGTATCCGAAGCCTCCCACGCTTCTCCAATCACTTCCGGATCAACTTCCCCTCTTTGACCACAACACAGCAGAGGATTAATGCATCATAATGAATTCTAAACACAACAACTAAAATCCTTCTCGAATTTCCACAAAACCTTCACAATTAACCTTCCACAACAACTGAAAACATAACCAAAACACTTCGATTCACAACCCAGCCAACATCTATCAATCTAACATCATTTTCAAAATCAAAACACCTCTAAAAACAGATCCAAAACAACCTATCACCTCCAACAACCTTACAACTACAAAAACACCATAAAACCTCAAAACTAACAACCTAAACAAATAGAGATTCTTAAGTTTCGGGATTCCATTGATAAAAATCACTTATCAACATTATTTAACATCCAAAATATAAATCAAAACATCCTTAATTAATGGAAAACATATCCAATCCGTGAATCAACTCATTTTCCCCACATAACTCAATTAAACATTAGGAAATCATGAAAATCGGATTAGAAACACAAAAACAAGGATCAAATGCTTGGGAATTTCAGTAAAGAACCATACAATAGAGGAGATCTCGGACCTTACCCCTATTGTGAAGTTTCTCCCTCAATTGATTTATGAAAAGCTAAGAAAACCATACAATAGAGGAGATCTCGGACCTTACCCCTATTGTGAAGTTTCTCCCTCAATTGACTTGTGAAAAGCTAAGAAAACACAAGATTATTGTAAGATTTTGTGTAAAAAATCTTTATAAAACAATTTGAAACAATAAAATCAAGTTAGAATCCACCTCACCTCTAGAAATTTGGTGAAAACCTGAGTGTTTCGCTGAGGAGAGAATGGAGAGAAAAGTGGAGAGAAAAATGACGTGATTTTGGTTTTGGAAAAAGATAAGTAACTTTTAACAAAAATCCTCTTTAATTAATAATTAAAACACATGTTAAAATATCCTCAATTAAAGGAGAAACCATCAGAAACAAATTGGTAAAATAGCTCCTTAAAGATTCTAAGTATTTGACCCTTTTTATTTTAGTCACTAAGAATCATAGTTTTCAAAACTTCCATTTTGGTCACTAACCAAAATGTCCATCTCCCAAAACTTGTTTTACAAAATCGATATCACCGTTATTAAATACATAATTAATAATGATTTTAGAGCATTTTTCTATAATTTTTCCAACACCAAAAATATATGATTCTGAAACTGACTCGAATCTCTATTCCGATCCACCAGACCGTATAATAAACCACCAAAACTACTAGGCCCAAAAACCGGGGCGTTACAACTCTCCCCCACTTAAGAAATTTCGTCCCTAAAATTTACCTGAAGGAAACAGGTGTGGAAATTGTTTCAACATATCCGACTTGCACTCTCACGTGGCCTCCTCAACACCGCGGTGCCTCCACAACACCTTGATAAGCTCTATTGTCTTGCCACGCAGCACCTTACTGCTGGTATCAAGAATCTCTACCGGTTCTTCATCATAAGATAGGTCTGGTCTTAACTCAATTTCCTCCACTGGCATAACATGCGATGGATCCGACCTATACCTCCGCAACACCGAAATGAATTTTCCCCAACTCCGAAGGTAACCTTATGCGGTACGCTACAGGACCTACACGCTCAACAACCTCGTATGGTCCAATAAATCTTGGGCTAAGCTTCCCTTTCTGCCCAAACCGCAACACCTTTTTCCACGACGGCACCTTCAAAAACACTCGATCACCCACAACGTACTCTATATCCTTACGCTTCAAATCCGCATAGGACTTCTGACGATTTACAACTGCTTTTAAGTGCTCACATATCAACTTTACCTTTTTGATTGTGCCTTTCAAAACATTGGGCATCGACACAAACTTTTCCCCCGCTTCTACCCAAAACACGGGCGTACAACATTTCCTTCCATACAACGCCTCATATGGTGCCATCTGTATGCTAGCATGATAGTTGTTATTGTAAGCAAACTCCACCAGCGGCAAATGCTTCTCCCATGTTCCCTGGTACTCAATAACACAACACCTCAGCATATCCTCGAGAACCTAAATAACGTGCTCCGACTAACCATCCGACTGAGGATGATACGAAGTACTAAAATTCAATCGTGTCCCCAAAGCACGATGCAATCTCACCCAAAACCTTGCAGTGAACCGCGCATCCCTATCCGAAACTATAGATTTGGGCACCCCGTGTAGACGTACAATCTCAGATATGTACAATTCAGCCAATCTGTCTAAGGTATATGTGGTATGCACTGGCACAAAATGTGCACACTTCATAAACCAATCCACAATCACCCAAATGGAATCCTTTTTGGTCGGCGTCAAAGGCAGCCCAGACACAAAATCCATGGTGATTCTTTCCCACTTCCATTTCGGTATCGTCAACGGTTGCAACAACCTGGAAGGAAACTGATGCTCAGCCTTTACCTGCTGACAAACCATACACCGTACAATGAAATTAGCAACATCCTTCTTCAGCCCGACCCAATAGTACTCCTCCTTCAACCCTCGATACATTTTAGTACTACCGGGATGCATAGCGAAAGGACTAGCATGTGCCTCAGTCAAAATAGTACGCCTCAACTCCTCATCTTCAGGTACCACTATTCGAACTTTAAAAGACAACACCCCATCATCACTGAAATAAAAATCCATAAGATTCCCATCCCTAATATCTTCCACATAAGGTACCAAACCCCCATCATACGGTTTCTTCTCCTTAATCATCTGTGACACGGATGGCTTCACTTGTAACTCGGCCAACAAACCCCCGTCATTCTTCACACTCAACCGAGCAAACATGGCTCTCAACTCTACAGCCGTTTTTCTGCTCAAAGCATCCGCCACAACATTGGCTTTCCCCGGATGATACTCAATGGCCAGATCATAATCCTTAAGCAACTCCAACCATCTGTGTTGCCTAAGATTCAGCTCCTTCTGTGACATCAGATATTTCAAACTCTTATGATCCGTATAAACCATACATTTCTCACCATAAAGATAATGCCTCCAAATCTTCAAGGCAAACACAACCGTGGCAAGCTCAAGATCGTGAGTGGGGTAGTTACGTGTTAAGTGTCTAAAAGTAATATTTTATTCACCCTTTTTATTCATGTTATTGCTAGACTTAGGCTCATATTAGTTGCATTATTAGCCATTCATGCATGTTTGCATTGTTTCCTTGGTGGACAAGCTTGATTTCGCATTTTACTTAATTTTGTGGAAAAAGATACTGCTTTGGTGTGTGTGCAGAATCACTTGCCAAAGCAAGGCTGGAACCAGTTTCCAGGGCAATGCATGAAGGAGATGTCGAGCTAGTTGCCAGGGCAATGATGAAGGAGATGCCGAGCTAGTTTCCAGGGCAATTTTTGATAAGGGATAAGATGATATGGTAGTCGAAATTGATGACTAGATAAGCCCAAGATGACGTGGAGCAAAGTTAAATCCCAAAAGAGTTTGATTTCCATGAAAAGGTTAAAGAGAAATTAAATCCCAAGAAGATAGGAGAAGTTCTAGAAGGAATTTAAATATAATAAAGAATTATATTCTTTAAAGATATTTAATTCCAACTTAACTTCCTCCTCAAAAAACACTTTGACCTAGCCCTATAAATTGAGGACCAAGCCATCAACTCCAAAGGGAGAGATGAGAGAAATTTCGACAAAGAGAGGAGAAATTTTTTGAAAGAGCAAGGAGAGATTTCGACAAGGCTTCACCCATTCTTCATCTTTTTCTTTTCTTGTTCAATTAGGTTTATATTAAGAAATCTTTGTTTTGTGTTTCTTTGGAACCTAGCCATGAACTAAATCTATTTGGCTAAGGTTATTGTGTTTTGTGGTTGTGAGAAACAATTGAATTTTGTTTAGGTAATAAGAGTTTGCACTTTCAATTCAAGGTTTACCTATTCTTGGTTTTTCTTCTTGTTTGTGAGTGAATTGGGAGAGGATATCGTAACTTCATCTATTTATCTAATATCGGGAGAGTTAGATTCAAGAAACGAATGAGTATGGTCTTTATTCAATCTATTGATGGTGAAGATTAATCCGGCTTAGGAATAAGTTAAGGATTTCAACGGCTAAGAGGAGTGCAAGATTGGTTGTTGTTCACCCTTGATTCACGCAAGGATATATTATCAAGGCATGCACAATTAGCTAGAGTTTTGACTTAGGGATAATAAGAAACCATTGAAGAATGCTTCACCGAACCTTGAAGTTGCTGCCCAGCCGCCCAAGTAGTTGCCTAGGCAACCGTCGATTAGTTGCCAAGGCAACCCCGCTGCGCAAATTGCCACGGCAACTGAGTTGCCCTTGCACTCTTTTACCAAGATGATCCAATCGGATATCACTCCTCAACTCACGATAACCTGGCCTATTCTCTCTCATTTGATTACATCTTCTTTTAGTTTATTGATTTCTAGTTTAGTTGTTAGTTAAAACTCCTACAATCACCTACTTGTGTTTTTACTTTTTACAGTGCAAGAGATTAGATTCTTGAAGTGGCACCAATCCCTGTGGAGACGATATCTTTTATACTATAACTTGCGATGTGTACACTTGCACAATTGCGGAGCACTTATTACGTGCAACAAGTTTTTGGCGTCGTTGTTGGGGATTTGCAATAGCAACTTTGTTTTTATTTTCTTGCACTTTTTTATTTTTCTTGTTTAAGATTCAAAGGGTTAACAAACTTTGGTTTTGCATTGGTATATGACCCGGGCGAGACCGATTACACCAGAATATCCCTTTGATCCAGAAATCGAACTAACCTTGCAAAGACTCAGACAAAGGTTAAGAGTAGCAATGGCTAATCAAGACGACAATATGAGTCAATATGTTCCAGCATGAGGAGGAGTGATTCTTGCACGAAACAAAACTATTCGAGACTATCTTGAAGAAGATCTTGAAGGACTTAATCCAGGAGTTGTCACGCCTAAAATTCAAGCCGACCACTTTGAGTTGAAACCGATGATGTTTAATATGATCAACATAATTGGTCAATTTGGCGGCTCAGCAACTGAAGATGCACGACAACATCTTAAATCTTTCCTTGAGATTTGCAATTCATTCAAAATACAAGGAGTCACCCCCAATGTTTTACGACTAAGATTATTCCCCTATTCACTAAGGGATGGGGCGAAAGCATGGTTGAATAGTATTCATGCCGGATCAATAGGATCTTGGACCGATCTTTGTCGTGATTTCCTTGCTCGATTTAATCCTAAAAATTTGACTGATAAGCTTCGTAACAAAATTACTTCTTTTCGGCAAGCAGATGACCATGTACGAGGCTTGGGAGCGATATAGAGAACTTCTACACAAATGCCCCTTACACGGATTCCCAGTGTGGACACAAGTAACAATGTTTTACAACGATGTGAATACACCAGCAAGGATGATGCTAGATGCCTCTGCAAATGGCATACTCCTAGATAAGTCACTGGAGGAAGCAATGCAAATTCTAAACAGGATTGCCAAGAATGATTATCAATTCCCATCTGCTAGAAGAGAAGGAGTTAGACGCCAAACCACAATACATGAACAGGGATCATCAGACTCAATTTTGGCACAATTGGCCGCACTAACCAAGATGGTCCAGAACATGCAAAAACCAAACAACACAGGAGGTCAAGGTAATGGATTCATTTTATGAGTTATGTGGTGGTAACCATGATTCTTCTGAATGTATGTAGAATCTAGAATCCAGCTTTTATGTGGGGAATTACAACCGGAACAACAATGTGATGTCCAATACATACAATCCAGCTTGGAAGAAGCACACGAATTTTTCATGGAGTAATACCAACAATGCTTAAACCAGAACAATCAGAATGCACAAGCATCGGGATTCCAGTAGAATATGCCATGGCAATAGTTGCCGCAGCAACAACCGACAACATCTAGTTCTTTGGAAAATTCTCTCAATGCTTTTATGTTGAAAACTGAATCTTATATGGCTGAGAATAGTAACTTCATAAAAAGAACTGATGCTTTTATTAACAGGACCGAGATGAGGTTCCAAAACCAAGAGGCAGCAATCAAATCATTGGAAAATCAAGTCGAACAATTTGCTCAAAACCTGAATACTAGATCGCAAGGAGGTTAACCTAGCGATACTGAAGTCGTAAGAGGAACTAGCCAAGAGCAATGTAAGGCGATCACCACTAGAAGTGGCCAACAACTTAAAGAGGCTCAAGCTCGCTCATCAAACAAAACTCCACAAAAAGAACAAGATGAACTCGGCGGCAAAGCCTCAGATGCTGAACCAGGAATTGCCGCAGTAACTAGCGATAAGCATACCTTGGCAACCAATGATAGATACGCCACGACAACCCCAGTTGACAATGCCTCGGCAATACCGTCAATCAGGTTCCAGACCAATGAAAGGATCGAAGATATCTGACTTCCACCACCATTCCCACAAAGGTTGAAGCGACAAAAGCAAGAATATCAATTCAAGAAGTTTCTTGATATCCTAAAGCAAGTCTACATCAACTTGCCATTGGTTGAAGCAATTGAACAAATGCCGAACTATGCCAAGTTTCTGAAAGACATTGTGTCCAAGAGAACAAGGCTATGAGAGTTTGAAACAGTTGCCGCAACAGAGGGATGCATGGCCATGTTACACAATCGTATGCCACCCAAGTTGAAGGATCCCGGAAGTTTCACAATACCATGTTCCATTGGAAACCACTATGTCGGGAAAGCATTATGTGACCTTGGAGTAAGCATAAACTTGATGCCTAAATCGCTTTTCCAGAAACTAGGAATCGGGAAAGCAAGACCTATAATAGTTATGCTACAGCTAGCCGATAGATCCTATGTGCATCCAGAGGGAAAAATTGAAGACATACTAGTAAAAGTTGATAAATTTATTTTTCCCGCTGACTTTATTGTTTTGGATTATGAAGCAGATGAACATGCACCTATCATTCTCGGGAGACCCTTCCTAGCAATAGGGAGAACCTTGATCGATGTTGAAAAGGGAGAACTCACAATAAGGGTGAATGACCAGCAAGTTAAACTAAATGTGTTCCAAACACTAAGGCATGCCGATGATCCGGAAGAATGCCAACTTCTTCATGCCACGACAGAGTTTGATTTCGATGAGGAATTTAGTTGCCTCGGCAACTACATTGCCAATCAAGAGGAACCTGAGGAGTATGAAGAACCGATTGATGAGGAACAACAAGAAGAGGCAAATTGGTTAGTCAATCGACCAGGTACATACGTTGTACCATTGGATTACTCAGGTAAAGAAGGTAAACTCGAAAAGCCCTCTATTGAACAACCGTCGATTCTTGAGTTGAAACAGTTGCCAAGACAACTAAAATATACTTACTTGGGAACCGATAATACATTGCCTGTAATTATTTCCTCTAAGTTATAGCCTGAGCAGGAAAAGAAGCTAATCAAAATGTTGATGCTACACAAGAAGGCAATAGGGTGGACAATTGCCGACTTGAAAGGAATTAGCCCGGTAGTGTGCATGCACAAGATTTTGTTGGAAGATGATCACAAACCTTCGATTGAGGCCCAGAGGAGACTGAGACATGCCATGAAAGGGGTTGTAATGAAAGAAATCATCAAGTGGCTTGACGCCGGCATCATATACCCTATCTCTGATAGTACATGGGTAAGTCCAGTACAATGTGTACTGAAGAATGGAGGTATAACGGTGGTAAGTAATGAAAACAATAAACTCATTCCAACCAAGATTGTGACCGGTTGGAGGGTTTGTATGGACTATCGAAAGCTAAACAAAACCACTAGGAAAGATCACTTACCATTACCCTTTATTGATCAAATGCTTGATCGTCTTGCAGGTAAACCCTTTTTATTGTTTTCTTGATGGTTATTCAGGTTACAATCAAATTGCCATAGCACCAGAAGATCAAGAAAAGACAATCTTCACATGCCCATACGGTACTTATGCTTTCTGAAGAATGTCGTTCGAATTGTGTAATGCCCCGGCAACCTTCCAAAGATGCATGATAGCACTCTTTTCAGACATGGTCGAAGACTTCCTTGAGATCTTCATGGATGATTTTTTCATTTTTGGTAATGACCTCGACAGTTGCCTCAACAATTTAGAGAATATGTTGGCAAGATGTGAAGAAACCGATTTAGTCATTTATTAGGAGAAATTCCATTTTATGGTAGATGAAGGAATAGTGCTCGGCCACAAGATTTTATCCAAGGGAATTGAAGTAGACAAAGCAAAGGTGTACGTGATCGAGAGATTACCCCCACCAAGTTCGGTTAAAGGAATCCGAAGCTTTCTTGGACATGCAGGTTTTTACAGGAGGTTCATTCATAATTTTTCTAAAATTACTAAACCCTTGTGCAATTTGCTTGAATAGGATAAAGTTTTCAATTTTGATAATTCTTGCGCCCAAGCATTCGAAACCCTAAAGGAAAAGCTTGCCTCGGCAGCCATTGTCGTTCCACCAGATTGGACGCTACCTTTTGAGCTCATGTGTTATGCAAGTGATTTTGCGGTAGGAGCAGTCCTAGGCCAACGCACATGTAAGAGCTTTCATGTGATATACTACGCTAGTAAAACTCTTAATAGTGCTCAAGTGAATTACACAACAACGGAGAAAGAGTTACTAGCCGTAGTTTTCGCAGTTGACAAGTTTCGATCCTATTTGATTGGTGCAAAGGTAATTGTCCATACGGACCATTCGGCAATTAAGTATCTATTTGCTAAAAAGGATGCCAAACCTCGTTTGATTCATTGGATATTGCTTTTACTAGAATTTGACATTGAAATTAAGGACAGGAAAGGAACAGAAAATCAAGTGGTCGATCACTTATCACGCTTAGAACGCAATAGGGAGGAGGATGCAGATTTAGAGATATGCGATGCACCCGGATGAGCAATTGTTAGTTGCCTCGGCAACCATGGATATGCATGCCTCGGAAACCCTTGACGCACATGCCTCGGCAACCCTTGACGCTCACGCCTCGACAACTACAAACGCGTATGCCTCGACAACCACTGATGTGCACGCCTTGGCAACCCCAGACGCGTATGCCTCGGTAACCCTTGACGCGTATGCCTCGGCAACCCCTAACGCGCATGCCTCGGCAACCATGGAAGCAGTTGCCACGGCAACACATGCCTCGGCAATACCCTGGTATGCGGGTTTAGTTAATTTCCTTGTTTGTGGTATTTTACCTTATGGTCTTACTCACCAAGGAAAGAAGCGGTTCCGCCATGATGCTAAGCATTACTTTTGGGACAAGCCTCTTTTGTTTAAACAATGTGCAGATCAGGTTATATGCCGATGTGTCCCTGAAGAGGAGCAGTAGAATGTACTCCGACAATGTCATTCTTCACCCTATGGAGGATATTTTGGAGGAACTCATACCGCGGCCAAAGTTTTGCAATCCGGCTTGTATTGGCCAACACTGTACAAAGATACTCAAGAGTTTTACAAGTAATGTGATCGTTGCCAGAGGACGGGCAATATCTCTAGACGAATGAGATGCCGCTCCAAAACATCATCAAGGTGGAATTGTTCGATGTATGGGGGATCGATTTTATGGGACCTTTCCCATCTTCATTCGGAAACCTCTACATTCTACTTGTCGTTGACTACGTGTCTAAATGCATTGAGGCAGCTGTAGTTCCCACCAACGATTCCAAGACCGTGCAACGATTCTTGCAGAAAAATATATTTACACAGTTTAGGATGCCGAGAGCAATTATCAGTGATGAAGGCAAGCACTTTGACAACAAACTTATCGCAAAGATGTTGCACGCTTTGACGTGACACACAAAATTGCCACGGCATATCACCCACAAACAAATGGGCAAGCAGAAATTTCCAACCGAGAATTGAAGGGTATACTCGAAAAAGTTGTAAATCCCTCTAGGAAGGATTGGTCAGTAAGACTAGATGACACACTTTGGGCATATCGCACTGCATTCAAAACACCCTTAGGTATGTCTCCCTTCCGACTTGTCTATGGTAAAACATGCCATCTACCGGTTGAAATCGAACACAAGGCATATTGGGCAACCAAGACCATGAATATGGATTGGGAAAGTGTCGGGAAAAAACATTTGTTGGACCTCAACGAGATAGAAGAATTTCGTGCACTCGCCTATAACAATGCACAAATCTACAAGGAAAAAACAAACCAATGGCATGACAAGAAACTATTACCGCGGTAATTCATACCAGGGCAACTAGTTCTCTTATTCAATTCTCGGCTGAAACTTTTCCCGGGAAAACTGAAATCAAGATGGTCGGGACCATTCGAAGTTGTCAAACCGTTCTCCCATGGTGCCATGATAATCAAGTCCATCACTGACGAACATGAATTAAAAGTTAACAGACAAAGATTGAAGCACTACAACGGTGCCCATGTGGAACGTAACAAAGAAGTGGTCACCTTAGGAGATGCATGAGCATGCTCTCCTTTCGATATTTTCTTTTTATTTTTCTTTTTTTTGAACTATTTTTTTATTTTTGGTTATTTTTCTTTTTAGGGTAGATTTATTTATTTTCTTTAAGATTAAAACTGCATCTTTCTTTCATATTCGTGATTAGATTTTTGTATGTAGCACAAAAGACAAGGGTTCTCTTTTCTTCCCTTGCTTAATTTCTAATCTTTGCAAGGAGATGCATGTCCCAAGTGACTCCACTGATGAAAATTCCCTACCAAAGTCCGGTTAGAATCGAGCACAAATCCAAAAGCTAATGGGAGAGACACCGGTAAAATCCCCAATGCCTTCAATTGTCGTGGTAACTCCTGCCACCTCGGCAACTCCTAATGCCCAAGAAACCGATACCCGGGAAACTAAGACAACAACCCTGGGACAACTTGAAGCACTCTTACAACCGTTGGCGAACCACCTTAGGCAAATTGAAGACCGGCAATTAATGTTCATGCGGTACATGAAAGATCACAACAATGCCATCACCCAAGTCATCCTAGAAAAGCACCCGAACAGCCGCGTGTCGTTCCTCATCTTTCCTACCGAAATCCTTGCCACGACAACCAATGAAGCATTTTCCACGGCAACTGCAACAGATGATGCCGCGGCAACCTACACTGTGCCTACCTAAGCAGTTACCACGGCAACCAACACTGAAGATGCCATGGCAACCAAAGCTAAAGACGCCCCAGCAACCACTGCAAAAGCCAAAGGTAAAGCACCTATGCCCGAATCAACTCGTATTGAATCATTGTCTGATTTTTTTAGATTCGGACGAGTCCTCCATTGCACCAACAAAGACCGCACCAATGAATCCTCCAAGCCCAAGCAAAAAGCCAATGACATTGATGAAGAGGACAATGAGGACAACCCCGTATGAGGATCGATTCCACCATCGACAACAAGGAAGAAAATACCGAGTTCAAGCAAAAGAATCAAGACACCGACCAAAAGGAAACTAATCATCCACGATGACGAACTCTCCAAGTAAGTCATCGTGTGCATTTTACTTTTCTTTATTTTTATTTTTATTCTTCTTTGTGCATGCATTGAGGACAATGCCTCACTCGAGTTTTGGGGGGATTTTTATTAGTTAGTGACCATGTTTAGTTGCATTCATCTTAAGTATTGCGTTTAGGATACATAAATTGCTTGTCATGCCTTTAGTTGGAACAAGAATTGCCTAGATTTGATGAATATCCGATGATGACTTTTCCAATGTACTTAATTGATAGAACTTTTTATTCTAGGATAAACGTGGAAACACTTAGAATCGTACTATGATGCTAAACTTGATGAAACAGTGTGTGGCTTGATTGATTTAAGGAATTCTAGCGAACTTAGGTTGATAGTTAAAAAATTGGGGGATTAGAATAAAAATTGGATGAATGCTAGAGGTGCCCGAAATTGGCTCTAGTATGTGCTAAAAATTGATCGCTAGAGGTGCCCGAAATTCGCTCTAGTATGTGCTAAAAATTTATCGCTAGAGGTGCCCAAAACCGGCTCTAGTCGAATAAATTAATTAACTTAAGAAAACTAAAAACAAAACATTAGAGGTGCCCAAAACCGGTTCTAGTTAAAACATGTTAAAAGAACCCAATGAAGTAATTTGAAAACCTCTTGTTTGCATAGAATCCAAAAAATCAACTTACACACAACTCCGCGCACACTCACAAGCAGTATAGTTTGATTTCGAGTAACTCCTAAGTTTTCTGAAAAATGAAAAGACAATCATACTTTATTGCTTTCTAGTTTAGTTGTTAGTTAAAACTCCTACAATCACCTACTTGTGTTTTTACTTTTTACAATGCAAAAGATTAGATTCTTAAAGTGGCACCAATCCCTGTTGAAACGATATCTTTTATACTATAACTTGTGACCTGTAGGCTTGCACAATTGCGGAGCACTTATTACGCGCAACATTACGCTCATGCACCTTCAACTTCCTAGATGCATATGCCACTACCTTACCCTCCTGCATCAACATGCTACCAAGCCCAACATACGAAGCATCACTATAAACAACAAACTTTTTTCCCGATTTTGGTTGAACCAAGGCTGGAGCTCGCGTCAAGGCTTCATTCAACCTTTCAAAAGCTCGCTTTCTATCCTCCGTCCACTCAAACCGAACATTCTTCTGTAGTAGCTTAGTTAATAGAGCCGCCAAACTAGAGAACTCTTCCACAAACCTTCAGTAGTAACCCGCTAAACCAAGGAAACTTCTAACCTCCGTCACCAACTTGGGCATCTTCCAACTCATTACAGCCTCAACTTTATGCGGATCGACATGAATTCCTTTGACCGACACAACATGTCTGAGAAACACAACTTCCCTAAGCCAAAACTCACATTTGCTTAACTTGGCATATAACTGATTCATCATCAACTTGGCATTCTCGCCAACAACCACCACCTCATAATCATCCGACAACCTCAAAAATATCTGTTTGGTTTCAAAATCCACCCTAGCCTGATGTTCGGTTAACCAATCCATACCCAAAATCACATCAAAACCATAAAATGGCAGCTCCATCAAGTCCACAGCAAACACACGTCCTTGAACCATCAGCAGACACCTACGATACAACTTCCTAACCACGACTGTCTCCCCAAGAGAACTAGTCACTTTAACACCCACATTAAGAATTTCAACAGATATATCAAGCAACTTAGCATGCTCACTCAAAATGTATGAATGAGTAGAACCGGAATCAAACAATGAATACAACGACAAAGACTGTAGAGTAAAAGTACCTACAATTACATCAGTGTCATTGCGACCCTCACGGTGCTCATACACCCTAAACGGTCCATCTCCCTCACGCTAGATAGCAACAGTATGAGCCACAGTTCTCTATCCCCCATCTCGACGCTGAAACGGTCAGCGACCATGACCACGACCCCTCTACGGAGCAACAACAGGTGCAGCACCCTGCCCACCTTGAGCCAACAAAGAACAATCATTCCTTTGATGGTCACCTGACCCACAACTCCAACAAGCATTAGCCACCACAAGCGCAGGTACCTGACCCTCTCTGGCCAAACGCGGTCAATCTCGCCTCATATGATCACAGGATCCACAAACCCAATAGGTGTTAAACGGAGCTCTAGATTGGGCACCCTGCCCCTGGACTCCACATCCTATAACACCTCCGCCATGCCTCGACTCCGGGTGAAACCTCTTGTCACGGTGTCTCTTAGCCTGACCACCGGTATAACTCGAATCAACAGCTCTCTTCCCCAATCTAGAACCTCGCAATCCAGAAGCCAAACCTAAATTTTTCTCTACATCCTAGGCTCGCGAAACCAACACATCAAAATTGGTATAATCAGCAGCAAACATGTATGTCTTAATATCCTGCACAAGCCCATAGCGAAAACGATCACATCGCGTACGCTCGTCAGGAACCAACTCATATGTATACTGACTCAACCTCACGAACTGTACCTCATATTCCGCAACAGACATACTGCCCTACACAAGAGCCATAAACTCGCGCTTCCTATCATCCTGATATCGGACTCCCAAAATCTTCTTCCGAAAAGCATCATAGAAGAACTCCTAGGTCACATCATTAGTCGCCATACCGAATATTGTGGTAGTCCACCATGTAAAGGCATCACCCTGTGGCAAGAAAATAGCACAACCCAGCTTATGAGCATCGGTACACCCCATCTGGCCCAGTATCCTCTCAGTACTGGCAAACCAGCCATCAGAAGCCTCAGGTGATAACCCTCAGAATTCAACTCTACCCATACTACGAAGACACTCAAGCGGTAACCCTTGCCCAACCACCGGTGGTGTTGGCACATGAACACCCTCAACTGTTGCCTGAAAAACACCGGTCATAGCCTGTATCAATGGTGCCATATCACCCATCCCTGGCCCAGCCGGCGCAGATGGTACTTATTCTACTCCCTCAGGTAGAATAGGTGGGGCGGTGGCAACCCTCCAGGAGGCACAACATCTCCCTCAACACCCTGCCCAATGGCAGCAGCAATTGCACTAGATCGCAACTCTCTCCTCGGTCCTATCGTTTTAAAATATATCTAAGGCATGATAATCACTTCAAAACAAAAGCATTAAGAGCAGCTTCAAGCAAGGATCTAAGACTTCCATTTCAAAAATCAATTTCCAAGACTATTGTTGTGCGTAATAAGTGCTATGCAATTGTGCAAGTATACACGTCGCAAGTAATAAAGTGATATGATAAGTATCGAGTATCGTCTCCACAGGGATTGGTTTGGGACACTTTGTCTTAGTTATCGCACTATAAAAGTAAAAACACAATTGATAATTATAGGAATTCTAACTAACGAATAAAATAAAATAGCAAGTAAATAAAATAAAGACGTAATCAAATAAGAGGGAATAGGCCAGGTTATCGTGAGTTGAGGTGTGATAGCCGATTGGTTCGTCGTGGTGATTGAGTAGCAGCCGGATTGCCAGGGCAATTCTGTTATGATTGCCTAGTCAATTGCCAGGGCAATTTGGTTGCAATTGCCTGGTTGATTGCCAGGGCAATTTGGTTGCAATTGCCTGGTTGATTGCCAGGGCAATTCTGCCATGTTGCCTGGTCGGTTGCCAAGGCAATTCCCCCTCGTTGCTTGATCAGATTGCCTGGGCAATGCTCCCGCGATTGCCTGGGCAATTAAGGATGGGTTGAATGCCTGAACAATTGACCATTCACTTCTAAATTTCGGCGAAGCGTTCTTCAATGGTTTCTTCTTATCCCTAAGTCGAAACTCTAGCTATTTGTGCATGCCTTGATAATACATCCCTGCGTGAATCAACGGTGAACAACAACCAATCTTGCGCTCCTCTTAGCAGTTGAAATCCTAAACTTATTCCTAAGCCGGATTAGTTTTCACCATCAATTGATTGAATAAAGACCATGCTCATTCGTTTCTTGAATCTAACTCTCCCGATATTAGATAAATAGTTGAAGTTGTGAGATCCTCTCCCAATTCACTTGCAAACAAGATTGAGAACCAAGAATGAACAAACCTTGAAAATTGAATTGCAACTCAAAAACCTAAACAAAATCCAATTGTTTTTCACAACAACAAAAAACAATAACCCCAACCAATCAAGTTAGTTCATGGTTGGGTTCAAAAGATATACAAAGAATAATCCCCAAAGCATGAATCTAATGGAAGCAAAGAAGAAGAAGAAGAAATTGAACTCTCTCCCCCTTGCTCTCTTGTCGAAATTTCTCTCATCTTGCCCTTTGGAGTTGTCAAAATTTTCCCTCTCCTTGCTTTGACGGCTTGGTCCTTAAAATAGGAGATGGCTAGGTCAAAATCCTTCTTGAGGAGGAAGTTAAGTTGGAATTAAATTATCTTTAAAGAATATAATTCTTTATTATATTTAAATTCCTTCTAGAGCTTCTCCTATCTTCTTGGGATTTAATTTCTCTTTAACCTCTTCATGGAAATCAAACTCCTTTGGAATTTAACTCTGCTCCACGTCATCTTGGGCTTATCTAGTCATCAATTTCGACTACCATATCATCTTATTCTTTGTCGAAAATTGCCTTGGCAACTAGCTCGGCATCTCCTTCAAGCATTGCCCTGGCAACTAGCTCAGCATCTCCTTCATGCACTGCCTTGGCAACTGGTTCTAGCCTTGTTTAGGCAAGTGATTCTGCACACACAAAAACACACCAAATCAGCATCTTTTTCCACAAAAATCACCAAGTTATGTAATCAAGCTCAACGGTGGAAAGAAACATGAATTAATGCATGAATGACTAATTATTCAACTAATATGAGCTTAAGTCTAACAATAATATGAGTAAAATGGGTAATAAAAATAGTCTTTTTGAACACTTATCACACCCCCAAAATCGAACTATTGCTTGTCCTCAAGCAATGCAAACTAACAATTACCTGCCAAGACTTTAATCATCAAAGACATGCTTCAAACTTGAATTCAAACCTCAGAACCGTGGCACAAAGTATGATCACCTTTTAATTTTTCGGATAGCACAAAAATTACCCATAACCAAACTATAATGCTCGTGACAATGTGTGTGTGTAGTTGTGTACAAGTTGATTTTCAAGATTCTATGTGAACAATAGGCTTTTATCAATTTAATTATCGGGGCATTTATTTTTATTTTCACTAGAGCCAATTTCAGGCACCTCTAGCAAAGTAAGCAATTTCTCAGTTTATTTTAGTCGACTAGAGCCAATTTAGGGAACCTCTAGCGATTTTTTAATGTGCATTTACTACTAGATCCAGTTTCGGGCACCTCTAGCAAGAAATTAAATTTTAATTTTCGATTTTAAATTCACCCAAATTTTAAGCAACCTAATTTCACTAAGTCTCTTTCAATCAACAAGCCACAACCGTGTAAAAAAATTTAGTATCATAGTAAAATTCTAAGTTCTTTTCATGCAATCCTAAAATTAAAGGTTCTTTCAATTAAATGCAATGGAAAAAATTCATCATTGGATATTCAACAAGTCTTAAGCAATTAAATCTAATTAAAGGCATGACAAGTAACATATGCAACCTATATGTGATTGCTAAAGATGAATGCAACTAAACATGAAACTAACTAGAAACCAGCACCCCCAAAACTCGAGATAAGCATTGTCCTCGATGCATGTAAAAGTGAAACAAAATTTAAAAGAAGCTAAATGAAATGAGTTAGTCAGAGAGGTCGTCACCTCGAGTGATAAGTTTCCTTCGTGTCGTTTGCTTGATTCATTTTCCAGTCGGTGGTTAAATGCTTGTGGCTGGTACCGCGTGAATAGCATTGCTTTGATTTGATCCATGTTTGGGCATCAAAAGTTGCCGAAGCCATTGTTGTTGCCTGGGCATTGCTAGTTTCTGTTGCCATGGAAAATGCTGAGGTAGTTGCAGGGGCATCCTCTGTTGCGGTTGTCGTGGCAAGTAGTCGGCAGTGAATTTCCTTAGCATGGTGGTTGTGAGTCTTGTTGTGGAAAAGAAAAGAAAACAAAGAAAACTTGGAAACTAAAGATAATGAAGAAAAATAAAAGAAAATATCTCCTAAAAATAAAAATGAAACTAAAAAGAAAATTAAAATATTGAAAGGAGAGCATGCTCATGCATCTCCTAAGGTAACCACTTCTTTGTTACATTCCACATGGGCATCGTTGTAGTGCTTCAATCTTTGTCTATTAACTTTGAATTCATGTTCGTCAGTGATGGACTTGATTATCACGGCACTATGAGAGAATGGTTTGACAACTTTGAATGGTCCCGACCATCTTGATTTCAGATTTCCCGAGAAAAGTTTTAGCCGAGAATTGAATAAGAGAACTAGTTTCCCTGGCATGAATTACCGCGGCAATAGTTTCTTGTCCTGCCATTGCTTTGTTTTCTCCTTGTAGATTCGTGCATTGTTATAGGTGAGTGCACGGAATTCTTCTATCTCGTTGAGGTCCAACAAATGCTTTTGCCAGGCACTTTCCCAATCCATATTCACGGTCTTGAATGCCCAATATGCCTTGTGTTCGATTTCCACCGATAGATAGCATGTTTTGCCATAAACAAGTTGGAAGGGGGACATACCCAAGGGTGTTTTGAATGAAGTGCGATATGCCCAAAGTGCGTCATCCAGTCTTACTGACCAATCCTTCCTAGAGGGATTTACAACTTTCTCGAGTATACCCTTCAATTCCCAGTTAGAAATTTCTGTTTGCCCATTGGTTTGTGGGTGATATTGCCCGTCCTCTAGTAATGATCACATTGCTTGTAAAACTTTTGGGCATATTTGTTTAGTGTTGGCCAATACAAACCGGATTGCAAAACTTTGGCCGCGGTACGAGTTCCTCTAAAATGTCCTCCATAGGGTGAAGAATGGCATTGCCAGAGTACATTCTGCTACTCTTCTTCAGGGACACATCGGCGTATAACCTGATCTGCACATTGTTTAAACAAAGAGGCTTATCCAAAAAGTAATGCTTAGCATCATGGCGGAACCACTTCTTTCCTTGGTGAGTAAGGCCATAAGGTAAAATACCACAAACAAGGAAATTAACTAAATCCGCATACCATGGTTTTGTCGAGGCATGTGTTGCCGTAGCAACTGCTTCCATGGTTGCCAAGGTGTGCACATCTAGAGTTGTCGCGGCATGCGTGTCAAGGGTTGCCAAGGCATGCGCATAAAGGGTTACCGAGGTGTACGTGTTAGCGGTTGCCGAGGCGTGCGCGTCAAGAGTTGCTGCGGCATCGAGGGTTGCCGAGGCGTGCACATCTATGATTGTTGAGGCATCTAACAGTTGCTCATCTGGGAATGCATCGCATATATCTAAATCTGTGTCCTCCTCCCTTTTGCGTTCTAAGCATGATAAGTGATCGGCCACTTGATTTTCTGTTCCTTTCCTGTGCGTTGGCCTAGGACTGCACCTACCGTAAAATCACTTGCATCACACATGAGCTCAAAAGATAGCGTCCAATCTAGTGGAACGACAATGGGTGCCGAGGCAAGCTTTTTATTTAGGGTTTCGAATGCTTGGGTGCGAGAATCATCAAAATTGAAAACTTTATCTTGGTGGGGGTAGTTTCTCGATCACGTCCACCTTGGCTTTGTCTACTTCAATTCCCTTGGATGAAATCTTGTGGCCGAGCACCATTCCTTCATCTACCATAAAATGGCACTTCTCCCATTAAGGACTAAATCGTTTTCTTCACATTCTTGCCAACACCTTCTCTAAATTGCCGAAGCAATTGTCGAAGTCATTACCAAAAACGAAAAAATAATCCATGAAGATCTTAAGGAAGTCTTCGACCATGTCTGAAAAGAGTGCCATCATGCATCTTCTAATTTTACTGCATATCTGAGAAAACTTGAGGAGAGTCGTTTTCGATACTTCTTATAGTCTATCCGTACCCTCCATCGGGTGACAATATTGCCCAAAAAGAGTTGGGCCAATGTGCTCCCAGCTACTCCCTTTTGCATTACCATGGTGGATGTGCCTTTCTTCCGTGTTCCCTTGTAGTCCATGCACATCTTCCACCTTGCTACTGTTCCTGAAGGCATGAATTTACTATTAGGAAAAATTATATCAACATCTAACCATTTAATTACCTCATTCTCGTCGAGCTCCATCATGGTTGGATGTAGCCTTCGTTGTCGTGGCAATTGTTGCTCTAGCCAATTGCAGTGGAAATCAATTGCCAAAATTTGTTGTAAGTCAAGGGAAGAACCAATTTCCTGAAAAGATTTACGGATCCAAACACCTCTTTATTTTGGCCTCTCCAACATCTCCATCAGTAGAGATTTTGATGGCTTCAAATCTACCAACATCGGTTCCTCAAGACATACCTGCAATGGACGAGGTGAGTTTTTAAAGAATTCAAAAGGTTCAACCATTACCTGCTCGTATTCCATTGGCAAAGTATTATCATCTCATTGATCTTGCATGTGGTCGTGTAATTGACGTGGCAACTGTAGATGAGAGTAATCTACAGATTCCTGCTTCAACATCAACATTGTAACATTCTGGGCATCAAGTTCCTCAGAAATTGCTGTAGTATTTTTGTTCTTAGCTTCATTGAGTGTTGTCGCGGCATTACTCTGTTCAGGCTCCTCAATCATTGTCGAGGCAATTTGTTGCTCAGGCTCATCATGTGTTGGGCAGACTTTCTCATCAACATACTCTCGACTTTGAGGTTTTAGTTGTTCCTCACACATCGGAGAGCTTTCCTTGCATTGTTCCTTGTCCTCTTGCCTTGGGACTTTAGTATCCCTAATAACGAATTGTTGGTGTATGTTATCCATGACATATGTGGATCTCCTCAATGATCTTCTGAATCCCCCAAGGTTGCATCCCACTGATCTATCCTCGTATCAATGGACTTTCATAGCCCCCGAATCTCTTCAATTGATCCGTCAAGTCTAGCCAAAGAAGCTAGCAATGTTTCCTCCAAGGAATTTGAATGCTCTTGAAAATGACTACATTCCCATGGCATATTTGTTGCTGCGGCAAAATTGTTATGGTAAAAAAATTGAGCTTTTTAACCATACCATGAAGAATTTTGCTGTTGGTTCCCTTTATGGTCCTCCATGTAGTTATATGCACCGAAAATGTGAGGGCAATTTTCGAACACATGATGTTCTCCACACATAGCACAAGATTTTTCCACGGTATAGGATCTTTGGGCTTTTCTCGGTTGGTATAGGTAATCATCAAAGGGTGCAAGAAACTCTTGATTGGATTGATTCCTATCTTCCAACATCATCTCTCGAATAGATCGGCTTTTATTTCCCGACATGTTGATGTCCCTTAACTTGTAGCGCACCTAAATTTTTTTTGATAAAACAAATAAAAAGAAAAGTTAGTAAAACTAAGAGAAAAAAAGCAATAACAAAAACAACTAACACCAATTGCCAATCCCCGGCAACGGTGCCAAAAACTTGTTGCGCGTAATAAGTGCTACGCAATTGTGCATGTATACACGTCGCAATTAATAAAGTGATATGATAAGTATCGAGTATCGTCTCCACAAGGATTGGTTTGAGCCACTTTGTCTTAATTATCGCACTGTAAAAGTAAAAACACAATTGATAATTATAGGAGTTCTAACTAACGAATAAAATAAAAGAGCAAGTAAATAAAATAAAGACGTAATCAAATAAGAGGGAATGGGTCAGGTTATCGTGAGTTAAGGTGTGATAGCTGATTGGTTCGTCGTGGTGATTGAGTAGCAGCCGGATTGCCAGGGCAATTATGTTACGATTGCCTAGTCGATTGCCAGGGCAATTTGGTTGCAATTGCCTGGTTGATTGCCAGGGCAATTCTACCATGTTGCCTGGTCGGTTGCCAGGGCAATTCCCCCTCGTTGTCTGGTCAGATTGCCTGGGCAATGCTCCCGCGATTGCCTGGGCAATTAAGGATGGGTCGATTGCCTGAGCAATTGAGCATTCACTTCCAAAGCTCGGCAAAGCATTCTTCAATGGTTTCTTCTTATCCCTAAGTCGAAACACTAGCTATTTGTGCATGCCTTGATAATACATCCATGCGTGAATCAAGGGTGAACAACAACCAATCTTGCGCTCCTCTTAGCCGTTGAAATCCTAAACTTATTCCTAAGCCGGATTAGTCTTCACCATCAATTGATTGAATAAAGACCATGCTCATTCATTTCTTGAATCTAACTCTCCCGATATTAGATAAATAGTTGAAGTTGCGGGATCCTCTCCAAATTCACTCGCAAACAAGATTGAGAACCAAGAATGAACAAACCTTTAAAATTGAATTGCAACTCAAAAACCTAAACAAAATCCAATTGTTTTTCACAACAACAAAACACAATAACCCCAACCAATCACGTTAGTTCATGGTTGGGTTCAAAAGATATATAAAGAATAATCCCCAAACCATGAATCTAATGGAAGCAAAGAAGAAGAAGAATAAGAAATCGAACTCTCTCCCCCTTGCTCTCTTGTCGAAATTTCTCTCCTCTTGCCATTTGGAGTTGTCGAAATTTTCCCTCTCCTTGCTTTGACAGCTTGGTCCTTTAAATAGGAGATGGCTATGTCAAAATCCTTCTTGAGGAGGAAGTTAAGTTGGAATTAAATTATCTTTAAAGAATATAATTCTTTATTATATTTAAATTCCTTCTAGAACTTCTCCTATCTTCTTGGGATTTAATTTCTCTTTAACCTCTTCATGCAAATCAAACCCCTTTGGAATTTAACTTTGCTCCATGTCATCTTGGGCTTATCTAGTCATCAATTTCGACTACCATATCATCTTATTCTTTGTCGAAAATTGCCTTGGCAACTAGCTCGGCATCTCTTTCAAGCATTACCCTGGCAACTAGCTCGGCATCTTCTTCATGCACTGCCCTGGCAACTGGTTCTAGCCTTGTTTAGGCAAGTGATTCTGCACACACACAAAAACACACCAAAGCAGCATCTTTTTCCACAAAAATCACCAAGTTATGTAATCAAGCTCAACGGTGGAAAGAAACATGAATTAATGCATGAATGACTAATTATGCAACTAATATGAGCTTAAGTCTAACAATAATATGAGTAAAAAAGGTAATAGAAATGGTACTTTTGAACACTTATCAACTATAATATAAGGCAATGGGTCCCCAAATTTTCCCAACATAAGATAAGCAATCAGCGCGCATATTTCAACCACTGTACATAGCAAACAAGCACCGTGCATATCAAGCAACAACAAACAATCCAATACAACATCCCAACCTTTCGCAAACACGATCTGATACCACCAAATGTAACCCCCTCGACCCGGCCTAGATGCCCAACCGAACCAAGAAGGCTACTTAGGTTTGTCATAGCAAACCGAAGATATACAACGAAACTCAGTCCATTTTTATCTTGTCTAAATGCCAATTATTAACTCTACATGTTCATGCAGACATCAGGTGCAACCCCAACTCAATCAGGCATCAATTTAACATAAAATTGATCACACTAGCAATTTAGGGACCAGATCACAAATAAAAACATTACAAGACTAAAACTCACTTTTAAGTTACCAACCTTTAATTAGTTAGGTTCCATGCATATGTCTCAAATTTTGGCTCAATCTAACCATTCAATCACAAGCAAATGCATTAACAAGATTCAAGGACTAAATTGAAAAGATAACAAAACTACCCAAAGTGGCATTAACAGAAATAGAGTCATCCGTACCAATACAGGTAAGCCTGTATCGATACGGTTTGAAACACCCCGTTTCGGTATACCACCATATCATATCGATACACCTAACTGAAATACCTAACTTTTGAAATATTACTAACCGTATCGATACAGCTCTATAGGCGTTCCAGTACACGAGCTCGAGTTGAAAAAGAGAAATTCCAGAGGCTAAAACTCGTACCGAAACACCCATACCCGTATCGGTTCGCCAGGCCAAATTTACCTATGTGTACCGAAACACCCATACCCATATCGGTACGCCTGGACTTGTAATGTCACATTTGGCTGGTTTTTCATTTCAAAAGCATACTCAAACCATTCCAACATGCCTAAAACACAATACCAACATGCCAAACATATCACAAGCAAACTAGCATCACAATTCTAACAACACAACAAGGCTTCATGCATCAAAAGGGAATCTATAGGCATGCTTCCTAATTTTGCATCCAAGCACACACTAAAAGACAAACCAGCACCAAAATCAATCTTTAAAGGCCAATTAAAACCCGAGAGCAACTAAAGAAACATGCTCAAACAGAGAGCTCAATAAGTCATCTCCCAAATCAAAACAAGTACCCCATTGCCTTTATTCTTATAGTCTAGTCCAACATACTTTGTTAACCAAGTCTTGTTAGGATCCCCTTGCTTCTTCCTGCCTTCCAAGGCCTCAATTATCTGTATTGATGGACAATGACAGCGTAAGCACACAAGGCTTAGTGAGGAGTGCTCAAAAACAAACACCATCAGTACATTTTTTAACCATTTACTTAACATCATCCTTTTAAACATCATGCCCCCTTTTAAAACATGCACTTTACATCATTAAAACCAGTATATTAAACCATATGCTACATGTATCATTAATCAACAGCAAATCGCATTGCTAACCTTTCACTTAAGCCTTACCATGCAATACTACCAATTGCAAAGCTCAAGGAGAAACATGTGTAAGTCACATTATACAACATAAATCATTCCAATGATACATTAACAATTATATTGGCTTACAAGTGATTATTAAACAAGTCCAATAACAAAAGAGTTCATCAGATACACGGATTCAACAAGTGTTAACCCAACACTTCAAGCCATCTCAACCGGAATAGCAATACAATCACAATCACAGTACATTAACAATTGGGTACACTTTCAACCCACGGGGAAACCAACCCCAATAATCGGTTAGACGCTTAATCCACTAACGGGAGTTTTCGGTACCATATAACCCCTCAATTGTTAGGGTACTTGGATAGAGTATTTGGTACACCGTATAAACCCCTCAACACAAGGTGGCTTATTTACAGTGCACTCATTCCTATGGCCGGCCAACTATATCCGATAACAATTTTAAAACCACATCACTTGCTAATATAATTAACCATTTAACATTTACCTCACTGTTTTAAACAAGCATTAACCAAAACACTTTTCCAAAGCAACAACCATACTTTAAACCCCAAGTATAAACCATACTTACAAGGATCATGTTGCGCGTAATAAGTGCTATGCAATTGTGCAAGTATACATGTTGCAAGTTATAGTATAAAAGATATCATCTCCACAGGGATTGGTGCCACTTCAAGAATCTAGTCTCTTGCACTATAAAAAGTAAAAGAAAACACAAGTATAAGATTATAGGAGTTTTAACTAATAACTAATCTAGAAAGCAAATAAGTAAAAGGCGATGTAATTAAATGAGTGAGATAGGCCAGGTTATCGTGAGTTGAGGTGTGATAGTCGATTGGATCGTCTTGGTAAAAGAGTGCACGGGCAACTTGTACAACGGGGTTGCCTTGGCAACTAATCAATGGTTGCCTGGGCGACTAGTTGGGCAACTACTTGGGCGTCTGGGCAGCAACCTTCAAGGTTCGGCAGAGCGTTCTTCAATGGTTTCTTCTTATCCCTAAGTCGAAACTCTAGCTACTTGTGCATACCTTGATAATACATCCCTGCGTGAATCAAGGGTGAACAACAACCAATCTTGCGCTCCTCTTAGCCGTTGAAATCCGTAACTTATTCCTAAGCCGGATTAATCTTCACCATCAATAGATTGAATAAAGATCATATTCATTCGTTTCTTGAATCTAACTCTCCCGATATTAGATAAATAGATGAATTTACAAGATCTTCTCCCAATTCACTCGCAAACAAGAATAAGAACCAAGAATGAATAAACCTTGAATAGAAAAAGTGCAAACTCTTATTACCTAAATAAAATCCAATAGTTTCTCACAACCACAAGACACAATAACCTTAGCTAAATAAATTTAGTTCATGGCTAGGTTCCAAAGAAACACAAGATAAAGAATCCCTAGCATGAAGCTAATTGAACAAGAAAGAAAAAGATGAATGATGAATCTTGTCGAAATCCTCCTTGCCCTAGATGCTTGTCAAAAATTCTCTCCTCTCCCTCTATTGGAGTTGTCAAAATTTCTCTCCTCTCTCTCCCTTCTTGGAGTTGACGGCATGGCCTCTAATTTATAGGGCTAGGTCAAAGTCCTTCTTTGAAGAGGAAGTTAAGTTGGAATTAAATTATCTTTAAAGAACATAATTCTTTATTATAATTATATTCCTTCTAGAACTTCTCCTATCTTCTTGGAATTTAATTCTTCTTTAACCTCTTCATGGAAATCAAACTCATTTGGGATTTAGCTTTGCTCCACATCATCTTGGGCTTGTCTAGTCATCAATTTCGACTACCATATCACCTTATTCTTTGTCGACAATTGCCCTGGCAATTTGCTCGGCGTCTCCTTCATGCATTGCCCTGGAAACTAGCTCGGCATCTCCTTCATGCATTGCCCTGGCAACTAGCTCTAGCCTTGCTTTGGCAAATGATCCTGCACATACACACAAAACACACCAAAGCAGCATCTTTTCCCATAAAAACTACCAAGTTATGTAATCAAGCTCAACGATGGAAGGAAACATGGATTAATGCATGAATGGCTAATTATGCAACTAATATGAGCCTAAGTCTAATAATAATATGAGTAAAAAGGGTAAGAAATATAGTAGTTTTGAACACTTATCACACCCCCAAACTCGAACTATTGATTGTCCTCAAGCAATGCAAACTAATAATTACCTGCCAAGACTTCAATTTTCACAAACTTAGCTTTGAAATTGATTTCAATTCTCAGAACCGAGGCACAAAGTATGATTGGCTTTTCATTTTTCGAAAAACTTAAGAGTTACTCAGAATCAAACTATAATGCTTGTGAGTGTGTGCGGAGTTGTGTGCAAGTTGATTTTTCGGATTCTATGCAAACAAGAGGTTTTTAAATTACTTCATTGGGTTCTTTTTAACATGTTTTAACTAGAGCCAGTTTCAGGCACCTCTAGTGTTTTGTTTTTAGTTTCCTTAAGTTAATTAATTTATTCGACTAGAGCCGGTTTCGGGCACCTCTAGCATTCATACAATTTCGGGCACCTCTAGCATTCATCCAATTTTTATTCTAATCCCCCAATTTGTTTAATTATCAACCTAAGTTCACTAGAATTCCTTAAATCAATCAAACCACAATAGTGTTTCATCAAATTTAGCATCATAGTAAAATTCTAAGTGTTTCCATGGTTATCCTAGAATAAAAATTCTATCAATTAAGTGCATTGGCAAAGTCGTCATCGGATATTCATTAAATCTAGGCAATTCTTGTTCCAGCTAAAGGCATGGAAAGCAATTTATGTATCCTAAATGTAATACTTAAGATGAATGTAACTAAACATGGTAACTACTAATAACAATCCCCCCCAAACTCGAGTAAGGCATTATCCTCAATGCATGTATTAAATAAAAATAACGAAAAATAAAATGCAAACGAGGACTTACTCCGAGAGTTCGTCATCATGGATGATTAGTTTCCTTTTGGTCGGTGTCTTGATTCTCTTGCTTGAACGCGATGGTTGTTTTCTTGTTGTCGGTGGTGGAATCGATCCTCGTACGGGGTTATCCTCATCGTCCTCTTCATCAATGTCATTGGCTTTTCGATTGGAGGATTCAATTGGTGCGGTCTTTGTTGGTGCAATGGAGGACTCGTCCGAATCTGAAAAATCAAACAATGATTCCGTAGGAGTTGATTCGGGCATAGGTGTTTTACCTTTGGCTTTTGCAGTGGTTGCCTGGATGTCTTTAGCTTTGGTTGTCGTGGCATCTTCAGGGTTTGTTACCGTGGCATCTGCTTGTGCAGGCACGATGTAGGTTACTGCGGCATCATCTGTTGCGGTTGTCGTGGTGACTGCTTTATTGGTTGCCGGGGCAAGGATCTCGGCAGGAAAAATTGAGAACGACACGCGATTGTTTGGGTACTTTTCTAGGATGACTTGGGTGATGGCATTGTTGTGCTCATTCATGTACCGTATGAACATTAGTTGCCGATCTTCAATTTGCCTTAGGTGGATCGCCAATGGTTGCAAGAGTGCTTCAAAGTGTCCCGTGGTTGATGGTCGAGTTGCCCGGGCGTTAGGTGCTTGGGCATTAGGAATTACCGGGGCGACAGGAGTTGTTGCGGTAATTGGAGGCCTTGAGGATTTTTTTGGTGCCTCTCCCATTAGTTTTCAGATTTGTGCTTGATTCCAACCGGACTTTGGTAGGGCCTTTTCATTGGTTGACTCACTTGGAACATGCATCTCCTTGCAAAGATTAGAAAATAAGCAAGGGAAGAAAAGAGAACCCTTATCTTTTGAGCTACATACAAAAATCTCATCATAAATAATTTTTCCAATGTTAATGATGCAATTATGCATAATAGAATGTATGAGCAAAAGACGTGGTATATCAACGGTAGTATTGTGTGTGGTGGGCTTTAAAGAAGTTTTAACAAACTTATTCCATAGTTTTGCCTCGGGTTTAAGCCAAAGGTGATTTACCATGCCCTTTTATTTACCGTCGTTCCAATGAGTTCCCGGTTGAGTGAGTTCTTGAAGCACCTTGTCGAGTTGCTTGGGCGTGATTTGATCAACAAAGGCTTGATGCTCGTCCTTCTCAATGTAAAGCCCATAAAAGGTGTTGACGTTTTTGGGGCTTATGAGTATGGCCTTGTCATGAACAAAAACATAAGGATTATCCGGGTTAGTTGAGTGAGCATAGAATTCTCTTACCCATGAGATGTTACCCGGTTCTGATTGATGGCAAAAGATTTGCCACTTTTGATGTGCAATCCTCTCAAAGATGAATGGTTCAAGGCCGAAATCTTGATGAGAGTTGGAGTATTCAAAGCCTTGTTCTTCGTAAATCTTCCGGCTTTTGAACTTGGAGTGAAATCTTGGTTCTTTAGAGGAACTTGGATGAACTAAAAATTTAATTTTGGATGCCATAGATGATCTTGGCAGTGAGTTTTGTAAAAACAAATAAAATAAAATAAAAGAAACTAAAGAGTTGCAAGATGAAAAGTAGGAATAAGTTAAGGGTGATGGGTTTTATAGAAAAGATAGGTAGTAAATATGGTGGGTGTGATTAATTTTTGGAAAGACAAAAAAGAGGGTTTCAGTTTAGGGGAAGGGTGATGGAAAAGGGGGTTTAATTAGGGTAAGTTGGAGGCTTTATATAAGCCTTATATTAAGCCCATTAATTTCCTTGTTGAAGATATTTTCCTTCTTGGATCAAAATTCCTCTTTATCGTGAACTTTTTCCTACAATTCAAAGACAAATCAAATAAGGATTAAAATTAAAGATAAACTAATAAAAGAAAATAAATAAAGATGTGTAAAGGGATTCTTAAACTTAGAAAGATAAAAAAGAAAATATGTCCTAAAAAATATAATAATAATCAAAAATAATAAGAATAATTAGTTCGAAAAAAACTAAAAAAATAAATAAAAAATAATCGAAAATAATAAAAAAAAGAATAAAAATAAAATATCGAAGGGAGAGCATGCTCATGCATCTCCTAAGTTGACCACTTCTTTGTTACGTTCCACATGGGCACCATTGTAGTGCTTCAATCTTTGTCCATTAACTTTGAATTCATGTTTGTCAGTGATGGACTTGATTATCACGGCACCATGGGAGAATGGTTTGACAACTTCGAATGGTCCCGACCATCTTGATTTCAGCTTTCCCAAGAAAAGTTTTAGCCGATAATTGAATAAGAGAACTAGTTACCCTGGCATGAATTGCCACGGCAATAGTTTCTTGTCATGTCATTGCTTTGTTTTCTCCTTGTAGATTCGTGCATTGTTATAGGCAAGTGAACGGAATTCTTCTATCTCATTGAGGTCCAACAAACACTTTTGTCTGGCACTTTCCCAATCCATATTCACGGTCTTGATTGCCCAGTATGCCTTGTGTTCAATTTCCACCGGTAGATGGCATGTTTTGCCATAGACAAGTCGGAAGGGGGACATACCTAAGGTTGTTTTGAATGAAATGCTATATGCCCAAAGTGCGTCATCTAGTCTTAATGACCAATCCTTCCTAGAAGAGTTTACAACTTTCTCGAGTATACCCTTCAATTCCTGGTTGGAAATTTTTGCTTGCCCGTTGGTTTATGGGTGATATGCCGTGGAGATCTTGTGTGATACGCCGAAGCGTTGCAACATCTTGGCAATAAATCTGTTGTCAAAATGCTTGCCTTTGTCACTGATAATTGATATCAGCATCCCAAACCGTGTAAATATGTTTTTCTGCAAGAATCGTTGCATGGTCTTGGAATCGTTGTTGCGAACTGCAGCTGCCTCAACCCATTTAGACACGTAGTCGACGGTAAGTAGAATGTAGAGGTTGCCGAATGAAGATGGGAAAGGTCCCATAAAATCCATCCCCCATACATCGAACAATTCCACATCGATGATGTTCTGGAGCGGCATCTCATGTCGTCTAGAGATATTGCCCGTCCTCTGGCAACGATCACATTGCTTGTAAAAGTTTTGG
Source organism: Hibiscus mutabilis (assembly GCA_019671005.1). Classification (NCBI taxonomy): domain Eukaryota; kingdom Viridiplantae; phylum Streptophyta; class Magnoliopsida; order Malvales; family Malvaceae; genus Hibiscus; species Hibiscus mutabilis. The sequence continues at coordinate 9,939,776 of CM033726.1, read as the reverse complement.
GCATCTTTGTACAATGTTGGCCAATACAACCCGGATTTCAAAACTTTGGACGCGGTACGAGTTCCTCCAAAATGTCCTCCATAGGGTGAAGAATGGCATTGCCGGAGTACATTCTGTTGCTCTTCTTCAGGGACATATCAGAGTATAACATGATATGTACATTGTATAAACAAAAGAGGCTCATGCCAAAAGTAATACTTAGCATCATGGTGGAATCGTTTCTTCCCTTGGTGAGTAAGGCCATAAGGTAAAATACCACAAACAAGGAAATTAAGTAAATTCGCGTACCAGGGTATTACCGAGGCATGTGCTACCGTGGAGACTACTCCCAAAATTACCGAGGCGTGTGCGTCAAGGGCTGCTGCGGCGTCAAGAGTTGTCGAGGCGTCGAGGGTTGCCGAGGCATGCGCATCCATGGTTGCCGAGGTAACTAAAAGTTGTTCATTCGGGAATGCATCGCATGTCTCTAGATCTGCTTCCTCCTTCCTATTGCGTTCTAAACGTGATAAGTGATCAGCCACTTGATTTTCTGTTCCTTTCCTGTCCTTAATTTCAATATCAAATTCTTATAAAAGTAATATCCAACGAATCAAACGAGGTTTGGTATCCTTTTTAGCAAATAGATATTTGATTGCCGAATGGTCCGTATGAACAATTACCTTTGTACCAATCAAATAGGATCGGGACTTGTCAAATGCGAAAACTACAGCTAGTAACTTTTTCTCTGTTGTTGTGTAATTCACTTGATCACTATTAAGAGTTTTACTAGCGTAGTATATCACATGGAAGGTCTTACTTGTGCGTTGGCCTAGGACTGCTCCTACCGCGAAATCACTTGCATCACACATGAGCTCAAAAGGTGGCGTCCAATCTGGTGGAACGACAATGGGTGCCGAGGCAAGCTTTTCCTTTAAGGTTTCAAATGCTTGGGTACAAGAATCATCAAAATCGAAGACTTTATCCTGTTCAAGCAAATTGCACAAGGGTTTAGTGATTTTAGAAAAATTATGAATGAACCTCCTGTAAAAACCTGCATGTCTAAGAAAGCTTCGAATTCCTCTAATCGAACTTAGTGGGGGTAATCTCTCGATCACGTCCACCTTAACTTTGTCTACTTCAATTCCCTTGGATGAAATCTTGTGGCCGAGCACTATTCCTTTATCTACCATAAAATGGCACTTCTCCCAATTGAGGACTAAATCAGTTTCTTCACATCTTGCCAACACATTCTCTAAATTGTCGAGGCAGATGTCGAAGTCATTACCAAAAACAGAAAAATCATCCATGAAGATCTCAATGAAGTCTTCGACCATGTCTGAAAAGAGTGCCATCATGCATCTTTGGAAGGTTGTCGGGGCGTTACACAATCCGAACGGCATCCTTTGGAAAGCATAAGTACCGTATGGGCATGTGAAGGTTGTCTTTTCTCGATCTTCTGGTGCTATGGCAATTTGATTGTAACCTGAATAACCATCAAGAAAACAATAAAAGGGTTTACCTGCAAGACGGTCAAGCATTTAATCAATAAAGGGTAATGGGAAGTGATCTTTCCTAGTGGCTTTGTTTAGCTTTCGATAATCCATACAAATCCTCCAACCAGTTACAGCCCTGGTTGTAATGAGTTCATTGTTTTCATTACTTACCAGCGTTATACCTCCCTTTTTCGGTACACATTGTACTGGACTTACCCATGTACTATCAGATAGGGTATATAATGCCGGCGTCAAGCCACTTGATGATTTCTTTCATTACAACCCCTTTCATTGCATGATTCAGTCTCCTCTGGGCCTCAATTGAAGGTTTGTGATCATCTTCCAACAAAATCTTGTGCATGCACACTGCCGGGCTAATTCCCTTCAAGTTGGCAATTGTCCATCCTATTGCCTTTTTGTGTAGCTTCAACATTTTGATCAGCTTCTTTTCCTACTCAGGCTGTAACTTAGAAGAAATAATTACAGGCAATGTATTATCGGTTCCTAAGTATGCATATTTTAGTTGCTCTGGCAATTGTTTCAAATCAAGAATCGGTGGTTGTTCAATAGAGGGCTTTTCGAGCTTACCTTCCTTACCTGAGTAATCCAGTGGTTCAAAGTATGTACCTGGTCGATTGACTAGCCAATTTGCCTCTTCTTGTTGTTCCTCATCGACCGGTTCTTCATACTCCTCAGGTTCCTCTTGATCGGTAATGTAGTTACCGAGGCAACTAAATACCTCGTCGAAGTTAAACTCTGTCGTGGCATGAAGAAGTTGGCATTCTTCTGGATCATCGACATGCCTTAGTGTTTGGAATACATTTGGTTTAACTTGCTGGTCATTCACCCTCATTGTGAGTTCTCCCTTTTCAACATCGATCAAGGTTCTCCCTATTGCTAGGAAGGGTCTCCCGAGAATGATAGGTGCATGCTCATCTGCTTCACAATCCAAAATAATAAATTCAGCGAGAAAAATAAATTTATCAACTTTTACCAGTATGTCTTCGATTTTTCCATCTGGATGCACATATGATCTGTCGGCTAGTTGTAGCATAATTGTTGTAGGTCTTGCCTTCCTGATTCCTAGTTTCTGGAAAAACCGATTTAGGCATCAAATTTATGCTAGCCCCAAGGTCGCATAATGTTTTCCCAACATAGTGGTTTCCAATGGAACAGGGTATTGTGAAACTTCTGGGATCCTTTAACTTATGTGACATACGATTGTGCAACATGGCCATGCATCCCTCTGTTGCGGCAACTGTTTCAAACTCTCCTAGCCTTGTTCTCTTTGACACAATGTCTTTAAGAAACTTGGAATAGTTCGGCATTTGTTCAATTGCTTCCACCAATGGCAAGTTGATGTGGACTTGCTTTAGGATATCAAGAAACTTCTTGAATTGATATTCTTGCTTTTGTCGCTTCAACCTTTGTGGGAATGGTGGTGGAAGTAGGATATCTTCGATCCTTTCATTGGTTTGGAACCTAATTAATGGCATTGTCGGGACAATTGGAGTTGCCGAGGCATTATCAATTGGGGTTGCCGAGGCATGCTTATCACAAGTTGCCGAAGCATCCTTATCGTCAGTTGCCGATGCATGCTTATTTTCGGTTGCCGCTGTAATTCCTGGTTCAGCATCTGAGGCTTTGCCGCTAGGTTCGTCTTGATCTTTTTGTAGAGTTTTGTTTGATAAGCGGGCTTGAGCCTCTTTAAGTTGTTGGGCACTTCTAGTGGTGATCGTCTTACATTGCTCATGGCCAGTTCCTCTTGCGACTTCAGTATCGCTAGGTAAACCTCCTTACGGTCTAGTATTCAGGTTTTGAGCAAACTGTCCGACTTGATTTTCTAATGATTTGATTGTCGCCTCTTGGTTTTGCAATCTCATCTCGGTCATGTTAATAAAAGCATCAGTTCTTTTTATGAAGTTACTATTCTCAGCCATATAAGATTCAATTTTCATCATAAAATCATTTAGAGAATTTTCCAAAGAACTAGATGTTGTCGGTTGTTGCTGCGGCAACTGTTGCCGTGGTATATTCTGCTGGAATCCCGATGCTTGTGCATTCTGATTGTTCTGATTTAGAGCATTGTTGGGATTACTCCATGAAAAATTCGGGTGCTTCTTCCAAGCTGGATTGTATGTATTGGACATCACATTGTTGTTCTGATTGTAATTCCCCACATAGAAGCTGGATTTCGGATTCTGCATACATTCAGAAGAATCATGGTTATCCCCACATAACTCACAAAAAGAATCCATTACCTTGACCTCATGTGTTTTGTTTGTTTTTTGCATGTTCTAGACCATCTAGGTTAAAGTGGCCAATTGTGCCGAAATTGAATCTGATGATCCTAGTTCATGTATTGTGGCTTGGCGTCTAACTCCTCCTCTTCTAGTAGAGGGGAATTGATAATCATTCTTGGCCAGTCTGTTTAGAATTTGCATTGCTTCCTCCGACGACTTATCTAGGAGTATGTCGTTTGCCGAGGCATCTAGCATCATCCTTGTTGGTGTATTCACGGCGTTGTAAAACATTGTTACTTGAGACCACACCGGGAATCTGTGTAGGGGGCATTTGTGTAGAAGTTCTCTATATCGCTCCCAAGCCTCATACATGGATTCATCATCTGCTTGCCGAAAATAAGTAATGTCATTACGAAGCTTATCAGTCAAATTTGTAGGATTAAACCGAGCAAGGAAATCACAACAAAGATCGGTCTAAGATTCTATTGATCCAGCAAGAATGCTATTCAACCATGCTTTCGCCCTATCCCTCAGTGAATAGGGGAATAATCTTAATCGTAAAACATCGGGGGTGACTCCGTGTATTTTGAACGAGTTGCAAATCTCGATGAAAGATTTAAGATGTTGTCGTGCATCTTCAGTTGCTGAGCCGCCAAATTGACCAATTATGTTGATCATATTAAACATTATCGGTTTCAACTCAAAGTGGTCGGCTTCAATTTCAGGTGCGACAACTCCTGGATTAAGTCCATCAATATCTTCTTCAAGATAGTCTCGAATAGTTCTGTTTCGTGCAAGAATCAATCCTCCTCCTGCTGGAACATCTTGATTCATATTGTTGTGCTGATTAGCCATTGCTACTCTTATCCTTCGTCTAAGTCTTTGTAAGGTTCGTTCGATTTCTGGATCAAAGGGATATTCTGGTGTAATCGGTCTCGCCCTGGTCATATACCAATGCAAAACCAAAGTGTGTTAGTCCTTTGAATCTTAAACAAGAAAAGTAAAAAGAAAGTGCAAGAAAATAAAAACAAAGTCGCTATTGTCAATCTCCGGCAACAGCGCCAAAAACTTGTTGCGTGTAATAAGTGCTACGCAATTGTGCAAGTATACATGTTGCAAGTTATAGTATAAAAGATATCGTCTCCACAGGGATTGGTGCCACTTCAAGAATCTAGTCCCTTGCACTATAAAAAGTAAAAGAAAACACAAGTAGAAGATTATAGGAGTTTTAACTAATAAATAATCTAGAAAGCAAATAAGTAAAAGGCGATGTAATTAAATGAGAGAGATAGGCCAGGTTATCGTGAATTGAGGTGTGATAGTCGATTGGATCGTCTTGGTAAAAGAGTGCACGGGAAACTCAGTTGTCGTGGCAACTTTCACAACGGGGTTGCCTTGGCAACTAATCGATGGTTGCCTGGGCAACTACTTGGGCGTCTGGGCAGCAACCTTCAAGGTTCGGCAGAGCGTTCTTCAATGGTTTCTTCTTATCCCTAAGTCGAAACTCTAGCTACTTGTGCATGCCTTGATAATACATCCTTGCGTGAATCAAGGGTGAACAACAACCAATCTTGCGCTCCTCTTAGCCGTTGAAATCCTTAACTTATTCCTAAGCCGGATTAATCTCCACCATCAATAGATTGAATAAAGATCATATTCATTCGTTTCTTGAATCTAACTCTCCCGATATTAGATAAATAGATGAAGTTACGAGATCCTCTCCCAATTCACTCGCAAACAAGAATAAGAACCAAGAATGAATAAACCTTGAATAGAAAAAGTGCAAACTCTTATTACCTAAACAAAATCCAGTAGTTTCTCACAACCACAAGACACAATAACCTTAGCCAAATAGATTTAGTTCATGGCTAGGTTCCAAAGAAACACAAGATAAAGAATCCCTAGCATGAAGCTAATTGAACAAGAAAGAAAAAGATGAAGGATGAAGCTTGTCGAAATCCTCCTTGCCCTAGATGCTTGTCGAAAATTCTCTCCTCTCCCTCTATTGGAGTTGTCAAAATTTCTCTCCTCTCTCTCCCCTCTTGGAGTTGACGGTATGGCCTCTAATTTATAGGGCTAGGTCAAAGTCCTTTGAGGAGGAAGTTAAGCTGGAATTAAATTATCTTTAAAGAATATAATTCTTTATTATAATTATATTCCTTCTAGAACTTCTCCTATCTTCTTGGAATTTAATTCTTCTTTAACCTCTTCATGGAAATCAAACTCCTTTGGGATTTAGCTTTGCTTCACATCATCTTGGGCTTGTCTAGCATCAATTTCGACTACCATATCACCTTATGCTTTGTCGACAATTGCCCTGGCAACTGGCTCGGCGTCTCCTTCATGCATTGCCCTGGCAACTAGCTCTAGCCTTGCTTTGGCAAGTGATCCTGCACATACACACAAAACACACCAAAGTAGCATCTTTTCCCACAAAAACTACCAAGTTATGTAATCAAGCTCAACGATGGAAGGAAACATGGATTAATGCATGAATGGCTAATTATGCAACTAATATGAGCCTAAGTCTAACAATAATATGAGTAAAAAGGGTAAGAAAAATAGTACTTTTGAACACTTATCAGATCACTTACCATCTGTATCCTTCAGCAAAACATGCTTAAAAACAGTATATTGAAACCTTTAAAACATACTTAAACAGTAGGTAACATGTAATCAAAACAAGTGCATAAAATCATTTCAACTTAGCACGACCGAGAGAGTAGTACCACTTTATACTTACTTCTGAGTTTAGGTAAGCGTTTCAAGCTCTACCTTAACTCCCAAAACTCTATTCCAAAACATCAAAATGCTTTAAACCATGTTTTCACTCACCAATACGCGAAGCCTCGATTCGCCGACGCGAAATCAAGTATCTGAAGCCTTCCACGCTTCTCCAATCACTTTCGGATCAACTTCCCCTGCTTTGACCACAACACAGTAGAGTATTAATGCATCATAATGCATTCTAAACACAGCAACCACAATCCTTCTCAGATTTCTACAAAACCTTCACAATTAACCCTCCACAACAACCGAAAACATAACCAAAACACTTCGATTCACAACCAGCCAACATCCATCAATCTAACATCATTTTCAACATCAAAACACCTCTAAAAACATATCCAAAACAATCTAACACCTCCAGCAACCTTACAACCACAAAAACACCACAAAACCTCAAAACTAACAACCTAAACAAATAGAGATTCTTAACTTTCGGGATTCCATTGATAAAAATCACTTATCAACATTATTTAAGATCCAAAATATAAATCAGAACATCCTTAATTACTGGAAAATAGATCCAATCCGTGAATTAACTCATTTTCCCCACATAACTCAATTAAACATTAGGAAATCATCAAAATCAGATTAGAAAACACAAAAACAACGATCAAATGCTTGGGAATTTCATTAAAGAACCATACAATATTGTGAAGTTTCTCCCTCAATTGACTTGTGAAAAGCTAAGAAAACACAAGATTATTGTAAGATTTTGTGTAAACAATCTTTATAAAACAATTTGAAACAATAAAATCAAGTTAGAAACCACCTCACCTCTGGAAATTTGGTGAAAACCTGAGTGTTTGGCTGAGGAGAGAATAGAGAGAATAGTGGAGAGAAAAATGACGTGATTTTCGGTTTTGGAAAAAGATAACTAATTTTTAACAAAAATCCTCTTTAATTAATAATTAAAACACATGTTAAAATATCCTCAATTAAAGAAGAAACCAATTTGTAAAATAAATCCTTAAATATTCTAAGTATTTGACCTTTTTCATTTTAGTCACTAAGAAATCACAGTTTTCAAAACTTCCATTTTGGTCACTAACCAAAATGTCCATCTCTCAAAACTCATTTTATAAAATCGATATCACCATTATTAAATACATAATTAATAATGATTTTAGAGAATTTTTCTATAATTTTTCCAACACCAAAAATATATAATCCCCAAATCGACTCGAATCTCTACTCCAGTCCACCGGACCTTCTAATAAACCACCAAAACTACTAGCCCAAAAAATGGGGCGTTACATGAATGCCTACCAATGCAACTAAAATAAGCCTAAGTTTAACAATAATATGAGTAAAAAGGGTAAGAAAATAGTACTTTTACACACTTATCACTCACCATGCACATGGAGGTCTTACTGGTGGCTAGAAAATGAAGGTCGAGCACTTAGAGGTTACTGATATATTAGCATCTGATATTGAAAGCTGACGGTTTGGAAATAATACCATGTACTGAGGGCTTTGGTGTAGATCTTGAAGTGATGCTTGAAAACTTTGCTGGATGGGCTTTTCTCGAAGGAAACCCTTGATTCTTACTGGATGAGTTCTTCTCGTTAGGGACTCTCGGTTCTTTGTTGTGATCAACTTTTCAAGAAGTTGTGGACCGAAAACTTTGCTTGATTTCATGAAAGCATAAATTGAAATCTACTTCTTCAATTGTAAAGTTGCATATTAGGATCTTTGTGGGTCTCTGAATACCTGTCAAAAGATAAAATGATTTGATACATGGGTTAGCATGCCCCCTAACCTAGGGATGCCTAACTATATGATGCATGAATGAATGCCAACTGGGTACCACTTGAGCTAGTCCTGTTCTTCAAGGAAATTACTGAAAATCTCAGTCTTGTTCTTTCATTGGGGCTCCACTGCAGCTCGAATACCCCATCTCATCCTCGGGTTCAACCTTTCAGAGTATATTTTTCAAGTTTCAACTATGTTTTGGCTAAACTTTGGAGATATCTTTGTCATTAAATTGATTGACCATCTTATTGCCCCAACAAAATTTTTGCCCCAAAAAATATGTTGCTTACTCTTGTTCCATTGTTATTAGCAAAATTTTGAATTGTTTGCAGAAAAGTCTTTTAGCCTAGAATACATCTTCTAATGCTCATTGAGAAAATTGAATTTTCTTTTCAAGTTTTGAATGTATTAGGCTATATTGAATACCCCAAATATCAAGTGCATGAGCAACACTGAAAATAGCTTACTGAGGATTGCCCCAAGCAAATCCTGTGTCTGGAGACCTCGAAAGCTGAATTGATGTTTGAAGATGTGAAGTGCATTTTAAGTTGTTTCAGTGCTTGACCTATTTGCCTTTGGCATGTTCATTTTTTTCTCATTTTGTTTGGGGAATTCAATTCATCACATTCATTTGGCTCAAAATAAATGATAGAGCAAACAACAAATTCCCGAGCTACTCGACATTGTCATGATTTTGAAAATATTACCATCACTCATAAAGCGAAGAGTTTCGATTAGAACGGGCTTCAGTAGAGTGCCCCAAAAATTTGACACTCTTATCCAAAAATACTTATTACCAAGTTTCAAACATTGGAGTGTTTTTTAATTAAATTTGAAAAAAAACTATTACCAGGCTTTGAAGTGCTTTTTGAAAAATGCCTATTACCATGCTTTGAAAGTTAAGTCAATTGATTTTGTTTTGAAAATGCCTATTACCAGGCTTTGAGCATCAAAATACACCGATTTGTTATCATGTGTGGTCCTTCATAATCTTCGTAGCTTAGGATTTTAACTAGACACATGTTACTCGGACTCAATAGATAAATATATTTACAGAATGAAGAGAATTGAAAATAGATTGCATCTTTTTATTGAAACTTCGAATAAATGGCCTTAGGCCATTAAAAAAAGGTTGTCAGCACATTCAGGCTTTGTTTATTTTTGAAGGGTGCTCTGGTGCCCCCAACGCGGGATCACTTACACTGTCTGAAATGCAAATATGGGTCATGAAGCTTGCCACCTTTTTCACCGGTCAGGGCATCATCTTTGTCGAACATGATGAGTTCTTTATTTTGAACCAATGTGATGATAAATGAGAATGGGCATGCTCTAAATGTTATGTTAATGTCTAGATATAGAGATGTTGATGCAAGCAAATACGATGCCAGCAAATAAAGTTAATGATGAGTGAATTTATCATGTGAATGAATAAGATTAATGTACAATACAACTACCGTACAGATAAAACCAATGTGTGATGCAACTGTAGTGCAAATGAATGAGATTAATGTGTGATGCAGCTGTCGTGCAAATGAGTAAAATCGATGTATGAGGTAATTACCATGTGAATGAATGAAACTGATGTTGAATGCTCGTATGCTGCAACTATCGTGCGAATGGACGAAATCAATGCTGAGTGCAATTATCAGGGAATTTATGCTCATGTGATGCGATGTAAGTCAAAATGTGATGATTCTAGAAAGAATGCATGCAAACGCAAAGCAAACACCCTAAATGCGAGGGTATTGATTTAGACATGGTTTCCGATGAACAACACCCACGAATACATGAGAAAAATTTGCAACTTTTGAATATTGCATTTAATTGACGTCTAGGTTACTAGATTTTCTCTCGATTCATGAACGATCTCCACTGTGTCCACCATTCTTGGGTCAATACCTCATGACGGTATAATGCAGATGAATAAATAATGATGTTATATAATGTTGATGCGATGTCAAGAGAAAAAATTGGTTAGTATGAATTAAATATTTACGAATAAAAGACAGAAATATACTCGACATGTGTTAGCACAAAATAAACCATATTCGCATGATATTCTAATTTCTAGGGTTACCACGTGGCTCAAAAGGGGTGGGCTTCTTAGATGCTCCATATGCAATTTTGGTGCTAAAAGGGACTCGAATTGTCCTCGATGTCCCCATCTAAGGGTAGCAAGGCCCCCGGTCATCACCCATTATAGGCTCTTTTCAATCGAGTTCAATTCAAGGGGACCCATTCGATATGTCCATACGGAGAAACAATATTCCCACGAAAACATAGGATACTCGAGCCCCAAAGGTACTTACTAGGCCCATACAAAGGAACAATATCCTCACGAAAGCACTACTATTTTCCCTCGCTTAAAGAGATAGGTTTAAATGTCAAATTTTAAAATGCATTAAAATGAACTCGCATTTCTAAAAAGATGTCAAATTAATTTAAAAGTCAACTCACAATTTTCAATTAAGGCAAAAGATACTCGACTCGTGGCTTGGCTCTCTTTTTGTAAAAACAAATTTGTCCCCAGCAGAGTCGCCAGCTATAGCGACCTTTCGAAATCTAATTTTTAAAAGTCGCTAAAAAGTCATGTGTATTTTTTTGAAAAAATTCCTTTTGGAAATTTTGAAGAAAATTGGAGAAGATCTAATTTTGAGTGAAATTTTGAAATTTTGGGGTTTTTTGTTTTGGGAATTTGGTTTTTAAAAATAAAGACTGAAGTCACCATCGATCATTTTAAAAGAAGTAGACCGGACACCAAAAATAAAACCAGAGATTCTTTGAAAAAGAGTCCGGGAGTCAGTTATGGATGGGGAAGGATTAGCACCCCACACCGCCCAAAAATTGGTACCTAGTTGAATACGATTTGCCTTAACTGGAAATTTGTGAGTTCAAATTTTAATTTAATTTAAGATCTGTTTGAAAATACGAGTAAATTTTAAAGGCCCCGTTATTCGAGAATAAACGAAAGAACCACCACCCCTTCGATTGGTACTGGCCATGTTTACTATCAAATAAAAGGGCACCACATCGACATTTAATATAGGTCGAATGCAAGAAAAGTAAAGCAAAACAAACATGTACATGCGAAATTAGAACATAAATAAAGGCAAAAAACAAAATATCTGAAAAGGGATCGGATCGAACAAAAGATAGAAGCGTAAAATAAATACGAGAAAAATAAATACGATAAAGTAAATGCAGGAAAATAAAATATGAGAAATTAAAGAAAACCCGAAAAGAGACCAGATTGAAAGCAATCCAGAAAAAAAGACCGGACCAAAAAAAGGCAATCCGAAAAAAGGACAAGATCGTGCATGAAAAGAAATGCGGAAATTTAAAAATCTGAAATAGGATCGGATCGAAAAAAAATCTGGAAAAAGGACCGGATCGAACAAAAAAAGAAAAAGCAAAAATAAATTGCAAGAAAGTAAATTGCGGGAAAATAAATTGCGGAAATTAAATGTTAGGTGTAAGATATTAGATGAAACGTTCCATAATAATACAGTCATCCTCCATTGCGGGTCACAGTAAGGCCGATTCGAACATGAAAATAAATAGACCAAAAAAACTAAAATATATATAATATGTACTATAAAGTAATAATACTATAATATAATGATGACATATATAAAGTACATATAATATTATCTTTATAATATATATTACGTATTATATATATAATAGAATAGAATAGAATACTATATCTTATATATTTGTATAATATACTATATAATAAATATATATACATATAACAATAGGTATAATATATAACTATAGTATATACAAACTAAGGACTGAATTGAAAGAAAAACAAAATATAAGTCAAAATTAAAATGAAAATAGAACTGAAAGGGGGGAAATTGAAAACAAAACAAAGTTTAAAAAGGTTGAAATTGATTTTAGATTAAAAGGGGCAAGACTAAAAAAGGATTATCCCACGGACGATTTGAAATGTGAGCATAAACTCGGAGGATCAAAACGGCAATTCTTCCCTCGACCAAAGTGCGCGAATCCTTTCCGAATATGGGTCAACGCGCGGGTCGAGGGCTGCCTTAAATGACGTCGCATTGCTACCCGCTTATATACCAAAATCAAAGGCAAAATTTTGCATGAGGTTTCATTTAGTTTCAGAACAAAACTAAGAAGGGAAAATAAGATTAAATCGCTCTGAAAGAGCAAACCCTCCGCCCTTCTATTTTCCAGAAATCGGTGGCTTGACCACCATACGCCGCCGCCTCGGCCACCGGTAGCCGGCAGCCTTAAAAATATCAAAAACTTTCCCCTTCTCAAATCTAACCAGATTCGAACCTAAAAAAAACCCTTTCTCTAAATCTATTGAACGTAACAAAGCCTTGTCTTTTCCTTAAAAAAGAGTTTGAAAGTAACCCCTTTTTATTTTTAAAAAGCGTTTGAAAAATACCAAAACAGAAATAGGACTACGGCGACGGGTGATCGATCTTCTCTAAAGGTAAAATCTTAAAACCATTTTATTATTTTTTTGTATTCTATTCGAAACGAAACGAGGAAAAAACATATCTGCCTTTGGAATTTTTCTTTCCTTTTTGTATTGATTTTGATGAATGTTCCTATCTAGGGTTTACAATCGATTTGATTCGGTTTTATAACCGGTTTACATGGATAAAAACAAAAATAAAAAGTTGTATGTTGTTGTCTGGTTTTTGAAACTTGTTTACATATCTGCCTTTGGAATTTTTCTTGCCTTTTTGTATTGATTTTCATGAATGTTCCCATCTAGGGTTTACAATCGATTTGATTCAGTTTTATAACTGATTTACATGGATAAAAACAAAATTAAAAAGCTGTATGTTGTTGTCTGATTTTCATGCACTGATTTCTAAAACTTGTTTGTGGTTGCATCTGCCATTTCTGACATTCCTTTGTTTGTTTGCATGTCGTGGTCGAACGGTGAGGAGAGGGGACCAGAGCGATCAACATGGTGAGGAGCTGGAAGAGCTCGAACAGCATGTGGTCATGACGCTGAAACTGAAACGCCTAGAAGGTGGTCTGCGCGCGCGTGGATGGCTACTGAAGAGCCAAGGAGAGTTGAGTAAACGCACGTATAGCACGTGGGGAATCTGGAAGCTTCCCAGCTTTGATTTGAACCGTCATATCACTGTTCGATCCAAGGGTCAGGAAGTGGTTGCGCAATAAAGAGATAGAGTTAGGGTTTTTTGGATATTTAATTGAAGGTGGGCCGAACGGGCCATATGTAAATAATGAATTATTGTTTGGTTTTTAAAACTCATGTAAATGGACTTTATATTTAATTGGGCTTTATTGTATACTCCCTTTGTCCCACTCAATATGTTTATTTTGTGTTTTAAAATTGTCCCACTTAAAATGTCTCATTGAAAAAATCAACAACTTTTAAAAGGCATGTTTCCCTTTATACCCCTTTTTAGTTTCCCGACAAAATAAAATTCAACTTTTCAAGGATAAAATTGTCGTTTTAATTATTTTACATCATCTTTCTTATACATTTTTTTCTAAAACTACGTGAAAAGTCAATAATGGACGTTTTAAATGGGACGGAGGGAGTATTTGTTTAACATTAGTTTAATTTTTCTGTTTGTTTAATAATAATAATAATAATAATAATATGATATTAATAATAACATATACTAATAATGATATAATAATAATAGTATAATAATAATAATAAAATAAGTGAATAATAATAGTGATATGATAATATAGAATAAACGAAAATAACAAAGGTAATAATGAAAATTAATAATACTAATGTACTTAATTAATAAGGAAAAAAGGGTTGGAAGTAGTAGAAATAATTAACTAAAAAACTAATTAATATTAACATATTATAGTATAGTATATAATACAAGCCCGGGCTATATATATCTAAAACGAAAAAAAATTCGAACAAAATTAACGATTACACTCATCAAAATTAAGGCATGTGCCCCTTCCATCTTATATATAGTTTCGTCTAATATTATCTAACGAGCTTTTTTTAGAAGAAGACACTTTTTCGCTAAGCAAGTAAGAAGTAACCATATTATAGTATATTACATATTTTGCGACAAAGATAAGGACAAAAACAACCACCACCCCAACTATACCTTTATCAAACACGAAGGGTTAAAACTCCACAACAAAATAAGATCTATTATTTAGTTAGGTGACTAAAGATATTTATATTGTTTCATTTTGTTTGTGTTCGAATCTTAACATTTGTTTGAGGAATATAAATATCTCTCTACAGAATAAAAAAAAAAACTCCACAACAAAGTAACACCGTTTCATAACCCAAAAACAATAAACAGAGACTCCACAAAGAGATTACATGTAATGTTATCCCTATTCCATATAGATTTGAGTGTGGAAGAAGATATGATAAATTAGGAAGTGTCATTTCATAGGATAAGCTTATGTATGCCTATGAAAACTAATCAAATAATGCTTCTGAAGAAGCGTGGGTACCAAATTCTTTCTTCTTTGGTAGAACTTGACTGTTTTTCAAAGGGAATATCTTCGGAATAACCTCCTTTTGGTTAGTGGCTACCATTTGCTAATGCCCCTCCATCTTTGCTTTGCTTTGCTTTGTCTTTTTTTTCTTCTTCTTTTTAAATAGTTCACGTAAAATTATTTACAGTAATATTATTGGTATATAAAATTACTTGATATATTAAATTTTGGTATTTAATTGATGGAATATATAATTATTTAGAAGTCAATTTTATTGAACTATGCTTGTAATATATATATATATATATTATTTGTTAAGAGTGGATGATGTATACATCTTGATAAAGTCATATCAAACTATTTCTTTCAATTTTTTTATTAATTTATTCATATCATACGATCATTTATAGCTTAAGGGTTAAAAAAACTCTCAAATATTTAAAAAATAACTAAATTATTTTTTCATCCAATTGAGTCATCAAATCGATAAATTGTATCGTATAAACTTTGACCTACAGCTTTCATTGTTAATGTTATTATGTATGAATATGAGTGAAGATTCACTTGGTAAAAAGTTGAGATAAAAAAATTAATAAAATAAATGCATTTTATTGGTTTGTCCCATGAATGACGTGGTGAGAAAGACTCGTGATATAATTTCTCTTATTAAACATTATAGAGAATAACTAAAATTTAAAAATAAAAGCACTTAAAAATATTTTCAAAAAATACTAGAAATTTTTTTTTCATCTTCACTGGACAAGTCCTCGATTGTTTCTCAATAATCCAAGTTTACTACCATTCTTCAAGCATATTTTCAATAGAATCAATCTTGTATTAGAAAATTAATGGATTTTGAAATTTTCTTTTATAGTTTAAATATGATGTGATGGAGTCTACACCAACCTGATCTAAAATAAAACTTATGAGCATCACTTTGCTACAAACTTTACCCCAAAAGTCATCATTGTTCCAATTCAAGGTTAATTCCAATGAAATTGTGTTTGAGGAAAGGTATTAGACTCGGGTTGGCAAGAGACGACCGAAGACATGTTCAATGAAGATGTCCGACTTTTTATATTTTTTACAATTTTAATATTTTCTTAAATATTTTTATTTTATTTTTTGATAATTTCTAACATTTCTTTTGATTTTTATAATTTTAATATTTTTAAAATTTTTATTGCTTTCAATAAATTTTATAGATTTCTTTGAATCCTATAATAAATTTTAATATTTCCTTTTTGTATTTTTAATATTTCAAATGTCTAGTGGAATATTTTTTGAATAAATGCATAATTTTCAATAATTATTTGAGTTTCAAATATTTTATATTTTAAAAGTTTAATAAATTTTAGAATTTTTAGAATTTATTATTTTTAAATATTTTTTGTTTGAGGATTAAATAAACCTTCGAATTTCTCGAAAAAATCATCTAAATCCTTTTACCACTATATCATTCACTCATAGATTATCATGTCAACAAGTTTTGTCACCACATCAGTGTGATAACAACCAATAACGAAAATTGTTGACAAAGAGCCTAGATATGCAAATTTTTTATTTGAAGTCTCAGTTGGGTGAAAAAATAGACTTAATTGGTTATTTGAACTTTTGAAGTACACATTACAATACCTAAACTACTCATAATTATTACAACTCCTAAATCAGATACAATAATGCTTAAATACACTCAAACAACGACATCTTAAATGTTGCAACAATTCAAACTAAACTAGTGTCTCTTAGTTTTAGAGTTTAGAGGCTAGGGATTTAGGTTTATAGGTTTAGAATTTATGGGTTATGGTTAAAATTTAGGGTTTATGCTTAGAATTTAAGGTTTAGAGGTTATAATTTCAAGTTTAGGGTAATATGATTAGGAATTTAAATTTTAACCTATAAAGTATAAACCTTAAATTCTAATACAAATCCTAAATTCTAATCACAACCCATTAATTCTAAACCACTAAAACTTTAAACTCTAAAGTCTATCCTTAAACCTTAAAAATAAGACGTTTGTGGAAAATTTTTATTTCTGCCGCATGTGTACGGAATAATTATCCTTAAGAGCTAATGTGGATTTTGCATCTTGCTTGGGCTGCATTCAACAATGCTTCTTCAATGAGTGTTGGAGCGCTAATCGAAAAAGCAATACTGAACATATATAAGATGTGCGTTAAACGGAGTTAATCCCTGATTTTTTTTACTTAATTTTATGCCCAAACGGACATTTCGTCACAATTGATTTTCTCAGCTTCTCTGAAAACGGCAGATTAACAGGGCAAAATACTGCAGTGCAAACAGGCTTACTTTGGGTTGATTGTTTGTACCCCATTCAGGGCAAAATACTGCAGTGCAAACAGGTTCCCCCCGTTTCAGAATCTGTTGAATAAAATATATAAGATTCTCACATCACGTGGTTTTAATTCAACAAGTTCGAAAATTGATATGTGTGTAATTATCTGAATTTATCAACTAAATGAACATACAGCATCTAACTTCAAAAATTAAACAAGAAAGAAACAGTACTAACGAATGCCCCAAATCTAAACTTGAATCCCAACCCATTCTTTTCTTTATGGTAAAATCCATATGTTGTAGGGAGCATTGGCTTCATAAAATTAAAATGTTGGAGTAGAATTACCATTAAATCTTGAAGTAGAATCATCATCAACACTCGATTAGCAGAGACTCGATATTCTCGAAGAGTTAGAGGCAGCATGTAGTAGAGGGCTATGAAGGTTGAATTCTTCGATCGAAACTCTCTCCCTGGGAATCAATAACATACTTCCTGAGACACACATTGTGACCAATATGCAAGGACTAACGAGCAGCAAATAACACTTTTGAGACAAATGCGTGCAACGTTAAACACGAGAACACACGATCAACGATGAAGCTACTCTCCGGAAGAGATGTTTAAAACTCCGGAAACCCCGATGATGAGTAATTCCCTTTTGGTGTTTATCCTCCGGATTTCAAGGCTGAGTTGCTATTAACCCTTAACTCACATCAACTCACCTATCAACTCAATCTTTATTCTAAATAAGGAACCTTAGGACTAGCAGTAATCTGGTTTACAAAAGCTGGTTAGCATCGATGATGAGTAATTCCCTTTTGGTGTTTATCCTCCTGATTTCAAGGCTGAGTTGCTATTAACCCTTAACTCACATCGACTCACCTATCAACTCAATCTTTATTCTAAATAAGGAACCTTAGGACTTGCAGTAATCTGGTTTACAAAAGCAGGTTTCATGATTGTAATGAAGCAAAAAATCAATCCCTTAGATCATTCAATAAATACACACATACTTCTGAGCTAAAGTAACAAAAAGCCTCACATATCGGTAGGTAAACTATTCGAACATGAATGCCAATCATTATTAAAAAGAATCCACCATTAACACTTTGGATCAAGGAGGAAATTGATCCTAGAGAAGACGTGCACATACGTCTGGTAAGATCTTAATCATGTGCATCAAACTAAGCTTCTCTAAAATGCATGGCCTAAATTTCGGGGGAAGGAAATGCTTGAAACAATTAAAAGTTTCAAAAGCACTTACGATAATTGACTAATAGATTCCAGATCACAAGCTTTCAACGTATCCTCGTTGAATGAACGGCGGTGAAGTTGGCGCGTGAAACTGCTTGTAGTGTCCAAAAAATAGTGAAGAAATGACATCGTGCAGCAGCACAGAAACATGGGTATAGGCCCAAAGATCCAAAGCAAGAGGGAGAAAGATAAGTAAAAGGCTCGCAGTCCGAGAGACCAGAAATAACTTCCTCTGTTTAAGTTTCTTGCAACATACTCAACAGTCTCCATATCTCCCATCGATGAAGGGAGAGTGATCAAGAAGCTTACATGGGCGTAGTATCTAATGGACTGCATATTGCAAAGAAAGGCGACCAGGAAACACAGCAAGATGGAAAAATACTTGATTGCAGAGAGTAGAGGGGTCTTATTGCCATAAACTATTTCCGAAGTTGAGTTGCCAGAGTCCGAGCTGTTGCTAACAAAAACACTAATCAGAGAACTAAGAGTGATGGCTATTGTTGCCAAAAGTGTCGACGCCATTATGTTGTTGCGTATTGTTTGTACTGCCAGAACACCATTTTTCAAGGGATCCTGAAACATCAAAGAGAAGTTGGCTATCATGCTCAGTACATGGACCATTCTAGACACAATCATTGAAGTTGAGATCGCATTTTGCTAGAGAACAAGCACACTGATATTCTATATGGAAAATGTTACACTATCGATACTATCAATTGAATATGCTCGTGTATTGCTTAAGGCGGTTGATTGTCTTTCGGATTTAGCAAGAAGTTTTTAGCATTTATAGCCTAATTCCAATTGTTGTCTTTCACTCTAAATTCATAAGTCCCATGGAAATCACTGTTTTCTGTTTCAAGTACACATTCAAGGATAAATAAATTATGCTCCCCATATGTTGCAAAAACAAACTCCCTGCACCGACATTTTGTTATTGCAGACATGGAATCCTAAAAAGAACATCTTGACATGATGCACGTGAACAGAGAATATCCGAAATAAAGCTCCAAGATGACAGACAAATTTCTAGCGTTCTCATTATGCTGCATTTGATTATTGGAAAAATTCAGACCAGAAAATAAAGCTACATTCTTTTAACAAAAGATACACAAACCACATCTTAAATCTCATTAATATAGACACAACAAAAAGCATGTCTTGATTTGGGAGCTGCCTGTTCTGCAATCTCACAAGAACATAGACTGATACAGCAGCTCAGAAACATAATATGTGTTCCTTTTTCTTTTGATGAAACAACAGCATTCATTGCATCAAATTCAGTACTATTATTTGATCTATCTACTGTTACTAAATTAGGCCAGATAAAGCCTGTTACTTTTACCACTTGAGTTTTGGCTCCACTAGCAAATGTGAAAAAAGTATGTTGGGCAATACAAGTAAGAGGACAAGCATAGTGTTACTTTTATATGGAATAACTATGTTTGAATGTGTGTGTTAGATTTAAACATCTGTAATTGCTCCATTTTTATCAACTCCTTTAGAATCTCTACCATCTGTTTTTTTCACTTTTAGCAACTTTTTACTTGTTTATCTAAAAGGAAATAGACCATAATAATTGGCTCATCAAGCTCTCACCAAATCTGGTGAAAGAAATCCAAGGGGCACTCAAAATTGTATTGTATTTGTATGCAAAAGATGAATCCAACTTGGAAAGTAAAAAACTTTTACTTCCAAAACTCAATGAACATCTAAGAGTTGAGTCACAAGTCAAAGATCCTGTAAAATCTCATAGGTAGAGAGATTCCAAAACTTTGAAAAGAACCCAAGCACAAAATTAACAGCAGAGATCATGGGGAACAAAAAGGGAAAGAGAGGGACTCACGGACATCATGGAGAAAACCCATTGGTGACGAGACTGGGCATTTAAGCCGACGACAGTCTTTGCAGGATGCTTGATAATGGTAAAAAGAAGCCACGCATGATAGAGAGCAAGCAGCAGCAGCCCCAATGGAACCAGCAGGTAGTCTAACTTGTCTTCTTCCATGAGTTCTTTGAGCTCTTCTTTCTTCTGTGTTAAATTTTTTAGGGCCGCAGATCCTCAGAGAGGGAGATACAGTAGAAAAACCAATCAATAGCTTTACCGAACAAACATTTATTTGATTCAACAACAGATAAAACAAGTTCCGAGCTCTGTATAATATATATATATATATATATATTCTTTACTTTAAGAATTTGAAAATTTGTAGGATTATTATGTAACGGACTTCAACTTAAATTTCTATAAACTATAAGATGTGGTGCGGTGTAGTGGTTATTCGTCTCATCCCTTAGTAAGGAGGTTAAGAGTTTGATTCCTACTAATAAGAATAGAAAAAAATTCATAGCCAATCGTTTACTTCTTAGTGAGAACACCGCGGCGAGAAGATTAATCATTTAAGGCATAGTATCTAATTTGATTTCTGTATCATATTATTTTTATTAATTTTTAAAACTATTTTTTTCATATGTAATTTTTAAAAATGTAATTATGCATAATTACATCTAAAAATAATTAAAATTTCATACAATTAATAAAAAATCCATATTTTAAAAATATTAAAAAAATGTATTTATTTCTCATTTGCTGTTTTATAATTGTAAAAGATTTGTTTTTACGTTTTAATGATTTTTGATTTTTTATTTAAAAAAGAAATTAATCATAATTACATATTTATAAAGACTATATAATCCAAAAATATATTCTAAAATTTTGAGATTTTTTATATTTTAAAATTTTTAGGAATTGTTATGCTTTTTTGAATTCTCTTTATATTTTTAGAGTTTTAATTCTTAAGTGTTTAAAATCGAGGTTCAGCGGGCACATCGTTCATCATTTTCGATGATGTCATATTGAAGAAATGACCGATTTGGTCCTGCGATTGGTGGCGGAAGTGACGGTAATTTCGGGTTCGAGTTTTGGAAATTTTAGGGATTTTAGGTCTGTTTTGTAAAAATTTAAGAATTTTGGGATTTTTTGAAATATTAAAAAATTGTTTTTTTCTTCAAAAAATAAAATTATTTCCATGTTCAAGCATTGATTAATTAATAATTTTTTTAACGGTAGTTAATTACCGGACACTTAAAATTATAACAGTATAAACTTTTAGCACATATTTTTAACAAAAGAATACTTTAAACACTTAAATTTAAAAGATATATAATTTAAACACTTATTTTTTATTTAAGCCTATTATAAATATATAGAAAGTATAAAATTTAATATTTAAAATGCTTAATAATTTCAAAAACACGATTTATTTTGTTTCGAAAACGGCATTGAACTTGAAAAGGGTGATGACTAACAACGGTGGCTTGCCATCTTTGAAACTGTATAAAGGAACAGAAGGACAGCGTACTTTGTTGGCGGACTCCAATAAATACAAAGTACCCACATATTACAAATGTGTCACGTCATCCGCATAGTGGTACAGAGAACGTGGGCGTTATTATATAAAAAAATTTAAATAGTTATTTACGTAAATGACCCAACCAATGTTATTTAAAAAATTTCCACAAATCGGCCATGTAAGGGTATCTCGCGTTCTGAGAAAAGCGAGCTTTGACTTCGCGTTCTACAAATGGCAAGGTTCGTCCGACGTGGGCTAACTTTTCATATTGCGTAATTTAAAATTACTGGATAAAACCTCGCGTTTTCCAAAACGCGAGGTCCCCAAGATATTCAATATATCGTGATAGAAATTAGAAGGACCTCGCGTTCTGCATAAAACGAGGTCCTCGTAATCCATGCTAAAATACAAGGGTGTATAGGCATGTTCGAGGCATTTTATCCTGCCACTAGCCCGATAATTTTGGTAATTTTTAAGCTTAGAGACGTATTTTTGGAACTTATCTTACATTTGAGACTAATATTGGCACGTACGAAACATTATAGAATGTTTAAAAAGAGCGTTGAAAATGGTTCGGGCACTAGTTTTTGTCCAAGAATATGAAGTTGAAATAGCTTGGTAGGCATGTTGGAGGTGTTTTCCCGGGGTATTATTAGAATAATCTTCGTAATATTTTAGTTTAGAGGCCTAGTATTAGATCTTATCTTTTATTTGAGACTGATATTGGCACGAAATAAACATTGTAAACGGTATAAAAATAGCCCTAAAAATGGTTCCAAAGCTTTTTTTTGGGCATGAATAAAAAGGTATGTTTGAACTAAAATGGCTTCATAGGCATGTTCGAGCTGTTTTCCCGGGTTGTTAATCCGAGAATTTTCGTAATTGTTGAGCTTGGAGGCATAGTACTGGAACTTGGCTTCCATCTGAGACTGATATTGGCACGCACGATACTTTGTAAACTGTATAAATATCGCGCTGAAAAAGGTTCTGGAGCGTGGTTTTGTGCAAGAACGACAAGTTAAAATGACATTTTAATTGAAGTTAATTTAATTTAAGTTCATTGTTTCATATTTCAAATCGTTTATAAAATAAGTAAGGGAAAATAAAATTATTACGTTTCAAACAAATACATGTGGTGCTCTTCTTTAAGCTCAAAAGGCGTATTTGAGGTGACTGACAAAGACAGTCAATTCTACCATGTCAATTTAACCCTAAACAGTCGGTGCTCTTCTTCAAGCTCAAAAGGCGTATTTGGGGATGATATTGGCATAAAGGTCTCTAGACATTGTAACCCGGTCAATAGAACCCCAAAAAATTCTTCCACAAAATGGACGGAGATTAGAAGCTTTGTGGATTTCGTGTACCGGGAAAGATGATCACTTTGAACCACTGATCCTCATCATCCGCAATGGTAGGGGCTTTGACTACGGTTACATGCGGTGGTCTTCATCTAGCCTCCACGAGTGAGGCATAAAAATAAGTTACTCGTTTCCTCAAACAAAAGGTTAAGAAGGTTGCGAGCACTTGAGGAAGACCAATCATTTCCCGATATTGTGATTCGTCGTTCATCTCGTACGGAAACACAGAAGACACATCTCACCAACATTGTTAACCCGCCAAAAGCTTGTTGTGATCATGTAAATGCAACTACGTATACCAACAAACCACAATATCGGGAAAATAACATTGTGAGAGAATTTTCCAGATACGTAGTTTGTTGCCATTAGTAACTGCAACTAAGTTCTTTTTTAAGATTTGATATCAAGTTTCCAGCCACAGCACGATGTTGCAATTGCTAGGGCTGGGTGGTGGCTCATTTGCCCTCAGCCCTGCTATATGAAGGGTAAGTATTGACACGTTCTAAATGGACCTCGCGTTATGCAAAATGCGAGGTCTAATGAGATTTATGACGTGGCAGTAGAGGAGCAGGCAAGAGATCTAAAACGGCAGTAGAACTCGCGTTTTGCAGGGCGCGACCAATTAATTGGAACTTAACTTTGCATTTCAGACTAATATTGACACGGAACAGATATTGTAAATGGTATAAAAATGGCCCTGAAAATAGTTCCAAAGCTTGTTTTGGGGCATGAATAAAAAGGTAAAATGCCTTGAGAATTATGTTTGAGGGGTTTGTCCGGGAAGTTAATCGTCGCATTCGCATAATCCTTAAGTTTAGAGGCGTTGTATCAAAGGCGTATACTTGTAATTAAAAAATAAGAAGCTAAAAAATTTAGTCGTTCAACAATTGTAATTATAAATCATGGTGCCAAAGCACAAAATTTTACGTCAAAATGGTTCCAAAGCTTATTTTTGTTGATGAGTTCCACGATAAAATTATTAATTTGAAACAAATACATAAAATGAAAAAAATAAATTATTAGGTTAGGTCACTACGTGCCAAAATCTACCCTAAATAAGCAATCAATTGTATCCCTAAACATGCCGACAAAATAAATTACATAGAAATTGATTTAGACGAGAGGTGCCATAGTTTGTCCGGGTTGTATGGCAGACGAGAGATGTGTCGTTGATGTAGACAAATGGCACCATAAATCATCCTAATTGTTGGAGACCTAAACCTTCTTTTGCGATGTAGATAGTCGAGGATTAGCTTCGTGGATTTCCTGAGTACCCGATAATCAGCATCATCCACGATGCTAGAGGCTCCAAATACGTTACATGCGGTGGTCTTCATGTAGCCTTCATGATGAAGGCGTAGGAAGTTACCGACAACCTCGAGAAAAAGGTAAAGACTGATCCCGGCGCTTAAAAAGGACCACTCATTCCCTGATATTGCGATTTGCCGTAGATCTTGAACCGAAACACGAAAGACACATATCGCGAATATTATTAACCGACCAAAATAATATAGTCACCGTATAAATGCAACTACTTATGCCAACAGATCGCAATATCAGGGAAATAATTTTTAAAAATAATTTTCCTGATACGTGATTTGTTGCCATTAGTAGCAACAGTTATATATTCTCTTCGAATCTGATACAGAATTTTCTCAAGCAATAACAAATGCCTTATATAGGCAAACATTCGCGCCCTCTAAAACGCAAAATTTTTTGTCACGTTTTATATGGACCTCGCATTCTGCATAATGCGAGGTCTTCAGAGATTCCTGACGTGGCAGAAGAAGTACAAATTGTCATGTCAATAGACCTCGCTATATACAGAGAGCGAGGTCTAATTTTTTTTTTGAAATCTTAAATTCCACCGTCTATAAATAAATTGTATGAAAGAAGCAGCAAATGTTTTGAGTGAATTCATATTGATTGGTGTAACCATGTAAAATTAATTGGTATTGGAACATAGGAATTAAACTTTGTAACCGTGTAAAAAATCATGTTTAAAATGTTTCAAAAACACTAGAAACTATAACCTTAACGAAGAGATATTATTACTTAGGAAAACATTAGTACAATAAGAAATTACAATTAATTAATATGGGGGCCTGAGCCATTAGGACATTTGTCCTTCTGGTGTCTGGGATTCCCACATCTACTGCATAGTTTTGGTTGTCCAGTTTTTTCTCGATGTTCGACCAAATCTTCATCGCAATAAATCTTTGTCGATCGTGGACGACTCTCTTTTTTGCGTCGCAATCCAAAATCTGGCCATATGATAGGTTCACCATCAACTGTGTCCGAATCAATTTTATTTTCTATTGGAGGAAACTCATATGCATAAACCTTGGATACGATTTCAGTAAGTATACTGGGTCAACCATTGTCATATAATGAACTCGTACAGATGAACAAGCACCAATGATATACGCGCACGGGTACTTGAATGTTTGGAATACACCGCAATTGTAGGTTTTTGTTCTAAATTAACCACGTATAAGTTTTGTTGTATGCCTTCCAACGGCCTCGAATATTTCGATACAGGAAATGAATGTTCTCGACGTGAGAAGCGGGTAGCAGTCATCGTATTTGAATACTGCACATAGTTTTGAAATTTATCGCGAAGATGTGGATGGACTGTGTGGCCACCTTCCTTATAGTCTGTTGCTTGCTTTACTAAGGTTGCAAATAGGGTAGCCAACCGATAATATGTAGCCTTCACAACGGAGGTGATAGGCAAATGCCGCACTCCCTTCAGTGATGAATTCACTGCCTCATCCAAGTTCGTTGTCATGTGCCCATATTGTTTACCACCATCATACGATCGAAGCCATTTTTCCCTCGAGATTGAAGCAAGGTATTCATAGCCATATTTGTTCCTGAGTAGAAGTTCTTCAAACAGCTCGTCAACCTCTTGCACGTAATGTGAGTTACCTATAAAAATGATAAAGTTGTTAACGATTAATAATAAATAAGAATGTATCTTAAACGGAAAATAGTAGAGGATGACGTACCCATTCGAAGCACAACTTGGCGTTCATCTTCATTCTTGTACCTTTGTAAGTAGTTTGCAGCAATGTGGCGTAAACATTACCGGTGATGAATATGTGAAGCTTACCAGGATGGGCCCATACGCTCGATCGCCCATAGGAGCGTCGTGCCCATGTCAGAAATAACACATAACCCATCTTCTTTTTCACGCATAACATGAGATAGCACATATCTTCACAAGTTCGTAAGGAAGAATAACCATGAGTCAATATCTTCATTTTTGACTATTGCGAAGGCGATGGGAATGGTTTTTTTGTTGCCGTCTTGCGCAACCGCCAATAACAAAGTTTGTGTGTATTTTTCGTACAACCAAGTATCGTCGATCTGAACCATTATCTTGAAATATTTGAATGCATTAATGCACTACGAGAATGTCCAAAATAGCTGGTGAAATTGACACACTCCTCGTACGACACTATTATTTTGGTATGCTGGTATAGTTTTCAGCTTCACAACCGTTCCCGGTATGTGTTTCTGTATCAGGTTTAGCCATGACAGTAAGTCTCTGTACGATTCCTCCAACTGGCCATACAATTTCTGTATGGCCCTCCACCTTGCGTACCAGGCTTTGTGGTACTCAACTATGTAGCCGTACTGAGATTTGGCTGCAGTAATACACGTGGCAACCGTTACACGCGAATTTGCCTTAACTAATGGAATGAATGTGTCGTAGAGAATTTGCACATCCAAGTTAGGATGATCTTGACTTAGTATGTTTATGGTGCAAGTATGAGGCCCCTCGAGTCTTGTGATCTGCCATAGCCAGTTTTGCTTCTTCAAGCACGATACACAAACCCTCCAATTACACCTCTGCCTCTTGTGGGCACATTCCGCAATGTAGTAATCTGGTTGAGTCTTCTTCAAAGTCATGTAATAGAGTTGCGTATGTTGTAGTTCTTGATGGCAGCCACGGCGATTTCTTTCGTCAAAAAGGTCATCCCAATATTGAGTTCACCATCAGCACGCTTGTTGTACTGCGCAAGTTCTAATAATTGTAGAAATTCCAAAATATTGAAAGCTTCAATATCAATCATCGTGAAGTGTGATGGTGGCTGGTAAACAGAAAACGGGATGGCAAGATGTTGAACGTTGGTAATATGTGGAACATCGGTAGGTCTGGCATATTTTTCGTTGCCTTCTACTAAATTATCTAATCTTTCGTATTCCTCTACTTCATCGGGCAATTCAAGGTCTTCTGGTTCATCGTAAAAAGGGCTTTGCTCGTCACAATCGGGCCCCAACTCTCTTATCGATTCTTTCTCACAGTTTTCTAAATCTAAAAATTAGAATAGGTCTAGGTCGTCGAATGCTACGGAAACAGATGTATCAATTGCTCGTCGATCGCGAGACACTCACGAGCTCATTCACGAAACGTATTACCAAGATAAAGATCAAGGTCGCCAAAACCAGCAAAAGAATGTCTCCCTATAGGTTGTTCAACGTACTCCACACTAGGGATATACGTTGAATATCGTCCAAATATAAAATCGTAGAACGGATGAAATGCTTCATGGTCTTGCGACATCATGTAGTTTTGTGATGATGATGCACCAAAGTCAAAATTCGATGGCAGGTTCAAGTCAAATTCAAAACGCGCTAAGCAAGAATGCCTTGGCGTAGCATATGATGATTCAACGAAGTTGTTGCGTAGAGAAGACGATGATTCACCGAAGTCGTTGCGTGGACTCTGAATGGTTAATAAGTTGAAATCTTTCCGCAAATAGGTTGTCAGGCTCTAAACATTGGTATTGGGATCAAAATCAAAATTTGTTTGCCGCGCAATTTGAGAGTACGGTATCGTCATCGGCATCAGAAAATATTGCAAACAACTCTAGGGGACCTCCAACTAAATACTGCAAGTGAGAATCCAACATCAACTCTACATCACCGTTGTCCGTGACATGGTATATTGTGTACGTTAATGGTTCGTACGGCGTCCGTAGTCTATACTTTAATGGCTCTAGCTTCTTTCCATGAGCATGTGGAACATTGTTTCTCACTTCCTTCATCAACTTATTATACGTTAGTTTCCTCGGTAACTGTAGGGTTACAGTATTTGAGGACTAAAAAACAACGCCGAGAGATGCGTCGGCGACTATTTCACCATCATAGTATACCAATGCAGTAATACTTCCTCGTCGCTACATATTTTGAGAATAAATTCTGGATCAGCTGGAGTAAAGGCTGATGTCTTATATATTTATTAGAAGATCCCGCGTCATGCATAACACGAGGTCCTGACTGAGATTCCTGAAATTCCTCACTTTTCTGTAAAATGCGGGGTCCTAAGGTCCTCGTTCTTTGTAAAACGTGAGGTCCTAAAGTTCCTCGCTCTATGTAAAACACGAGGTCCATGATGATTCCATTTATAAATTTGTCACGATAATTCCATCTAAAATTTTATGAAGATGGTTCTTCATCAAAAAATGAAGGAACAACTAAATGTAACTTTGGTTGCTAAGTTGTTGTTAAGTATATATAATGAAAAATGAGAAATTGTAATTATAAACTAAACCTATAATGTTATCAAGTAATGTTATCAAGTTACTTTGGTTGCTAAGTTGTTAAGTATTTATAATGAAAAATAAGAAATTGTAATTATAAACTTATATATAACATAGTTTTTTCGATTAAATGATAATGCGGTCATTTTACATAGATCAAAAGAAATAACATAATCATCCTAATGGCGTCTATGTCTACCCGTACCGCACCGCGGTGGACGACGAACCCGAGCCGAATTCCTTTGAACAAGGCCACTACCATCATCGTCGTCATCATCATCATCGTCATCATTATCATCATCATCACCGCCATCCCCAAATATATTTGGAGTCTCACCACTCGCACTGGGACCAGTGTAGAATAGGCTCTGCTGCGGTGTCTGATCAACAATACCATCTCTGAACTGTGAGGCAAATGGTGGAGACTAATAAACTGGAGGAACAAATGTAGAATGCACTATCGGATAGTAGACTGAGGGAACCATCATAAGCGGATGAAACACGTCTGTGAAAAAACCTTTCGACGGACTCCTCATTTGATGGAATGATAGACTACTACCCGTGGGTTGAAATGACGAGAAAGTCGAGTGCTGGAATGCAGATTTTGGTAAAGGTGTCTCTGGTCGGTAGGCTGACTGGGAAGGTGCCTGCGCTATTCCTGATGATGATGCCCCGAGAGCTTATGTTCTTTTTCTCTGGCCACCTCTCTTCGTACAGGTACCATGTTACATCCGATGATGCCGCATCGGTGGACGATTTAGGGGAGACACTTCTATTTCTCGCTCTCGCTCCTCCGGGGATAGTAGATGCGGCTTCCCATTTTGATGGTACCACGGTATATAGTCAAAAGTAACGCTATGTTCCTGAATGCATTCCAAAATATGGGGTCGCCTATCGAAACGGGTCAACTACTGATGCATCCACACCATGTGATAATGGCCCCAATCGACTTCTGTCTTGCCTTGTCGTGTTAACATGTGCAATGCGTCCAAATTGGGTGGCTCATCCGGAATCCCTTGGACATAGTTGAATTGATGTAGCACGTAGTCCGTAGGATGCCACTCGATTATCTCGTAGTGTATGAGCAGGACCATCAGAATTCAAACGTGCTCACTCTGCATTATTGCAGGCGAAATGCATCCCTAAATATCAGGATCCTCGTACGACATCCATAGGAACTACAAAAAATGTAAAATTAGTTACATAAACTCGATTTATGAAATTTTATTTTTATATTCAAAAAATATAATCGATTAAAAAAATTTACCCCATCTATCTTATCGATCAACAGTCGATAATCCCGCTGGGTGGTCGGCAATCCCACGTGTGTTAATTGACCCAACCACCTATAATTCAAAAAATATTTCTAAGTATTCTAATATTAAAAAGCAAAATAACAAAGTAAATATTTATTAGTACCTCCGAACAAGTGGGAATTGGAATGGGGTCAGTTTCTAGGCGTCGGGCTTAAAAACGACATTCGATACCATGCACAAGACCGAAGTAACCAAAGACACCCCCCAATGGCACGTATGTTCGAGTCAACGGTTCTGCATAACTCCGGAAAAAGAAATGCCAAGACTGCCCCTCCCCAATATTTGTTTTTGGACTCTACAAGATTGTCCAGATGAGGCAACCACATCAAATGGACCTTGTTTCGGGATTTGTCTACCATCAACACCCCCAATAACTCGTAAAATATGAGCACGAGCAAACCGCTGCAAAAACAATTTTTATCATTATTAAATTATTTTGAATAAAATAAAAATTTACAATAAATAAATATTAATAAACAATAAAAATAGTATTATACCATCTTCGTTACTTCATCAGCGTTCGGGGGTAAGTTCGTCAAATTATTGTCCAAGAAGGTTATTTTCAGTTTCCCACCATCTAAATCCTCCGCCGCTAGCCTCAGCCCAAGCAAATTTTCACACACGTCCAACCAGTCTGCCTCCGTAATGCCGATGATAATCTCGCCGTCAATGGGCAAACCGAGATGAAATGCAACATCTTCTAATGTAATAGTTGCCTCACCGCAGGGAAGATGAAATGTGTGTGTCTCAGGCCTCCACCTCTCTAGCAACGTATTTATCATCGGTCGGTTCAACTTCGAACCGTCAAATAGGTGGGAAACATGGCCAAAACCGAACTAATGCAAATACCCGATAATATCCGTATGCGGTGGTCCAGTACGGCTGATGTAACAAACCAACGCACGTTCATACCCCTTCAAATTAAAATTAAAATACGTTCACACACCACTTATATTAACAATTTAAAAAATAATTAAGTAATGACTAAATAAATAAAATATTAACAATTTTAAAAAATAATTAACTAATTAAAAAATTACCGTGGGGTTTGAGCGCCAGAAATCGAACACATGTCTGTCGTCCAGCCTCAATAATCTCGCCATATTACCGAAAATTCAAAGACTTTATAAATAAAAATAATATAGAATACTAATTGAAGAACAAGAGAAGAGAATATGATATGATAAAATTTGAAATACTGGGCCCTATTTATAGGATTCCTCGCGCCCCATGCGAAGTTATTTTCATGGACCTCGTTATCTGGAAAATGCGAGGTCCGTTGAAAAGACGCAACTTTTTAGTCCGAACAGATTCCAACAGTTTGACTAGAACTCGCTTTTTGCATATAGCGAGTTCCATGGTTTTTAATTTTTTAATACTTATTGGTGATTCGAATAATATCTTTTAAATACCATATTTTCTTTTAAATTTATTAAATACTAATAAAATTTTAATACCGTATTTTATTTTAAATTTATTAAGTACTAATAAAATTTTAATACCATATTTTCTTTTAAATAATATTTTTTAAGATTATATCTTAATCCTAATAAATATGAAATCCATTTAAATTAGGACTTTTTGATTTCAAATATCCTACAATAATTACAATATTTAATTTAAGAAAATAAATATGTTTATAATTAGGATCTTTCGAAATAATTAAGATTTTCCATCTACATAAATCATCTTTCAAAAAATTAGGATCTTACAAATATTTAGTTCAAATTACTTTTTTATATACAATTAAACATCATCTTTCGAATACTTAGAATTTTTCAAAAAATATAATTACATCAAGTAAATAGGCTAAATTATATATTTGAATAAATATAATATGTTAATTACACATT